>JANIIA010000004.1:48505605-48518390 GCA_027478495.1 Erythroxylum alaternifolium
GAAAATAATATTAGTGACCACACTATGTTTTTGTCACAACAAATAGAAAAAATTAGTTACCAACATATGTTTTGTGACAATTACAATTAATTCCTCCCAAAATTATTTTGACGCCAAATTTCCTAGGCTTTTTGAGATAAAAATTGGTGACAAAATAAATTTTAACACTATTAATATATTAATTAGTGACAATTTAATTGTGAAAGATATTAAATTGCCACAATTACCATTTTATCAGGTACAAAAAAATAAGTCATCACAGATAATCCAAATTATTGTGTCAATCAATTGTCTTGTCACTGAAAAACTCGTATTTGTGATGACAAAAATAGTTAGTCACAAAGAATTACGAATAGTAGTGACCATAGTTATAGTTCGGTTATTGTGACAAAATGAAGTAGGCACTAATTAATTGCATATTTATTGACAACATTTTTAGTCACAACAAGTAAAATATTGTGTGACGATAAACCATTTCTTCCCAACAAGAAAGTAATATTAGTGACCAAACTATGTTTTTGTCACATCAAATAGAAAAAATTAGTTACCAACATATGTTTTGTCACAATTACAATTAATTCCCACCAAAATTATTTTGGCGCCAAAATTCCTAGGCTTTTTGTGACAAAATAAATTTTAACACTATTAATATATTAATAGTGACAATTTAATTGTGAAAGATACTAAATTGTCGCAATTACGATTGTATTAGTAACAAAAAAATAAATCATCATAAATAATCCAGAAAATAGTGTCAATCAATTGTCTCGTCATAAAAAACTCGTAATTGTGACGAAATAATAATTAGTCACAAAAAATTGTCACTAAATGTCTTAACTCTCGTAGTGCCTTCGCTCTTTCCCTAAGTGTGAAAGGGAATAGTATAATCGTAACAGTGTCTTCCGACATCTGTTTATATCGAAAAGTATCACAGATCTCGAGAAAATTCACTATGTGCGCGTTGGGGTCCTCATTCACCAGTCCATAAAATTGGACGTTTTGCTGAAGCATGTTCAGGAGGGCTAGCTTTATTTCGATCGAGGCAGCTTAAACTGGCAGCCTAGCCACTCCTTGGTTCTCTGGATTGAACCTCGGCCTTTTAAAGTCCATGAGGGTTCATTGCTGCTATCCTCGAGTCACTCCTTGGTCCATGTTTCTTTGAAATTCCTTGGCCATTTGTGATTTTCCTAATTCTTGTTCTTCTTCGTCTCACCGAGCATTCATAAGGGTGCGTTCTAATTGTGTTATGTCTAAATCTAATGTCTCAATTACACGACTTGAACCCTTCGTGACTCTTGTGTTCATGCAAGAACACGATTCCTAAGTAAAATGAACGAAATAAAAATAAAAATTATAAACTATTCTAATGCTTTAACTATAAAACTAAATGTCACCTTTCCGAGCAACAGCGCCAAAAAATTATTCGCAAGGTTACACACGCTAAGTGTTACTATTTATAACCTTGGTAAATTTCGCAAGTGCATGGGTCGTTCACGTAGTACCTAAGGTGTCAATCCTATGAGGAAACCTAATCTAGTCTTAAAACCTAAGATCGTCCTAAACAACAATAATTCTAAACAAATAACTAATGTAGAAATTAAATCAATCAACAATCAATTATGAGAAATTAAAGTGTCGAAGTGTAAACAAAATAGCAATCACACAACCCAATCTGAAATCAACCTAGAAATCACCAAGTGAGAGAAAGGGCATTTTGATTCGAAATTAATGGAAACCTAACCAATTATACGATCACTGACTTCACGGGTCTGGACGATCCTAGGGTGAATTACTCTCTCTTGAGTTATAATTCTTAACCCTAATTAATGATCCCTAATTTAAATTATGGAATTACGATCTCTCAATTCATAATTGGCCCAAAACCTAAATTAGTTCTAAGTTGTCTATTAACCTACTAGGAACTTATGCTCGATCTCTCGTTACGCGATTCTATCGGTTTGATTCAATTCTTAATCTATCAATTCACCTAACTCTTATTAGCCTAAATTGATTATTTTTACCTGGCTCACCCTCTCAGTTTGTTTCCAAATTATTAAGAACATAATTGAAATCACAATTAAATCAATAAAACAAAATCAATCAATTTTTATTAATCTCAAAAATCATGATCCAAAGGTGAGTATAAACACAAACTCAACATTCAAAACAAACGATTCTCAACACTTATTTCAATCCTATATATGAATAAAACTGAAATAAATGAAAAATACGTCAAGAATAGAGTCAGAGAGGTAGCAACAGTGGGAAACCACCTGTTCTGGGAAGTACGTCACGTCTAACTCGTCTCCATATCTCTTCCTTCGTCTCCTTCCTCAATCTCTTGATTTCTTTCTAGGTTTCTCTTAGAATTGGCTGAATCAAAGTACTTTTACTTAGAACACTAATAAACACATCACGGTATCTCAAAAATATAACAATTAAGCTTAAAGACTTATTCTAACTCATAAAAATGCTAAAACACACAAACTAACATAATTAAACCCTAAATGCACACACAATACTGAAATTCACACTAAATACATAACAAATTAAACCCTAAAACATCATGCAATTGACAATTATCACCTACAAACCTCTAAATTTGGGGATTTTAGTTACATATGAAAACTAATACATAGATCTAGAAATATCTAGATCTAAATTTGGTGATTTCAATTGCATAAGAAAGCTAAGACATAGATCTAGAAATCTCTAGAAGAGACTCTGACTTAATTCTGGCTTTATGATGTTAGAAATTGGGATAGAAAATGGTGACCTAATGCTGCCCCTTTTTTGGAGTAGCATGTTATATTTGATATATAGCTCATGTGTTAAAAGTTCAAATGCCTGATCTTTGGTGTTTTGGAAACTAGAGACATAAATGGAAAAATGTCTAGAAGACCACGAAACCCAGCTCTGAATTTTTCTATATGAATATTAAGGAAATCCATTATATGATTTGTTTCTGGACTGATAGTTTGCCTATTTTTAGACCACTTTGGGGTTTTGCTCAAATTTTATTGTTTTGAGTTTGTTTTCATTTTTGAGTTTTACTGAATCTTATCTGAACCTTTTTAAATATGTATGCAACTTTTCAAACACCTAGAAATAAATAAAATAGGACTTACCTCATATGAATTGGGAGACTAAACATTGGAATATAAGATTGAGCATAATGCATTCCAAAGAAAATTTACATATACATAAATGATTTGTATGCATATTCATTAATCATATATGTATATTATGATTATACAAGTGTTATTTTGATACCCTTCTAATGGTGGTAAGCCATGAATTATATATATGAAAGCAAATATAGATTTTATGACTTGAAATATATATTATATGATTTGTTAAAATATGAATTGTGAAATTTGCAAATGGTTAAAGGAAATGTTATAATGTCTGATTTATTGTCTTGGTTGTGGACAAATAGGCATGCCTATCGGAATACAGCACAGTTGCTACAGTTTGACACCATCGGTGTCCACAGTTTGATAACTTTGGGTATCCACAATTTGATACCTTTAGGTATCCATAGTTTTGACATCTTTCGATATCCACTGCTCCTGTTATCCACTCCTATAAATAAGAAATACAGTATGACAACATAAATAATCAGTATGTGAATGAGCATTTGCATTCATATTGATAATTTGTATCATTGAGTGTTGAATATCAATGTTTGACTTTTGAAGCAGAAGTTATAATATATGAACAACATACAGAAGCATGTTTGCATTATTTATGATTAAGTATGCCATCATTATTTATATTTGTGCGATGTTCATGACTGTATATGCTTAGCGGATGACTGTTGTGAGTGGTCATCTAAACTAAGTGTTCCCCACTAAACTTTTAAGCTTAGCACGTGTGTTAATCCATGTAGGTCCAAGTCATAGGAGTGAGGTACAGGGAACATCTGAAGGGACCAAGGTTAACAGATAGAAGAAAAAGTACTTTTGGAAGGTGTTTTTAGTTAAAGATGGTTGTACAATTAATGGATAAAGGAAATTATATATTTTCTTTTGGATTACCATGTAAATGTAAAGATGTTTTACTACTATAAATTGATAATGTTAAGCATTAGGGAGTTTTGTAATGTATATATGTATAGCATTAAAACAAAATGCATGATGTGAATGTATGTATAGGAAATTGGTTACCTTATATGTGGATGGTTATAGGTTCCGTATAGGGGTGTTACATTTTGTGGTATCAAAGTCTAATTTAGGTGGTTCTAACTAATAAGAGTCTAGTAATATATGGTAGGGTTTGATGTTGTGTTGGCCTAATCCAGATGTCCTTATTTTCTTGTAGATGGTAGAGATGGAAAGATCTCGTGAAGTTGAGGAGGAGTTAGCTGATAGTGTGGTAGGGGCAGATCATTTTTGGCTCCTCCTGAGCCTCCAAGGGGTGAAGTATCAGTAACTTCAGTACCTGGGGAGATGTTTCTAAAGCTTTCTTATGGTATGCTGAGATTGATAGACAGAATGACTGTTCCTAAAGCTCCTACAGAAGCTTTGAGAAAGCATGGGGCAGAAGAATTTACAGGCATGACTCTAGAAATGTCTAAAATAAAGCAGAATACTAGTTAGAGTAGACATAGAGGGTTCTGGATAAGATCAGTTGTCCACGCAAAGAAATGGTTACCTATATTGTCTCTCTCTTACAAGGGGAAGCCTATGATTGGTGGAAATTAGTCATACTTCATCCTCAATTGCCTAACCCTTTAACTTGGGAGTTCTTTACCCAAGAGTTCAAAAAGAAATATGTCACAGAAGCTTATAAAGCCGTTTAATTACAGTAATTCTTGAATCTAAGACAAAGAAACCTATATGTGGCTAAGTATGAAAAGGAGTTTTGCCAGCTCAGTAGGTCTGCTCCAGAGCCAGTTCTAACAGATGCCTTCTGATGTTAACAATTTGAGGATGGATTAAATGATTCCATCAAAGAGTATCTAGTGGTGGTAACTTCTCTACAACAGGTAAGCTACTATAAGCTAGTTGAAGTAGCTATTAGAGTAGAGAAACAAAAGATAGCTAAGAGATAAAGGACACAAAGGAGGAGTCTCTTTAGAGGTGGTTCATCTTCGGATAAGAGAACTCGAGACTCGCAGGGTATGTCTCTAGCAGAATCAGTCTATAACCGAGCCTCTAGAGGAAGACATCAAGGGAATTTTGCAACAACTAATACTAGTAGAGTCTTTTCAACTAGACAAGGAGATGGTCCACCAAAGTGCCCACACTATACCAGGAGGCATGTGCAGGTGGTTAACTGGGGCTTATTTTAAATATGGGGCTACAGATCATCTGATGGATAATTGTCTACAAGGCTTAGGACAGATTAGAGCATCCCAAGGGAGCAGAGGGGCATTCAATGCATCTATGACATCTAGAGGATGAGGTAGAGGTAGAGGTAAGGGTGCACCAAGCTAGTCTAGGGCCATTCTGAGTACAACATTTGAGTGTGTTGATTGTCTTGTAGCATCAATCGGTCAAGCACAGGCATATGTTATAAAGGCTCATGAGGAATAGAACGCCCCAAAAGTTATAGCTAGTACTTTCTCTCTCTTTAATCTTGATATGCATGCATTGATAGATCTTGGTTCCACTTATTCATATATTTGCACTGAAGGAGTGTGTGATATGATGTTATCAATAGATCGACTAGCCTATGATATACATGCGACTAGTTCAATGAGCCATAGCATATATGTGAATATAGTGTATAGAGACTGCCTTATTATAATCCATGGGAAATAGTTTGGTGCTAATCTAATAAAACTACCCTTCTATGAAATTGATTTGATCTTGGCATAGAATGGTTGTCCAAACACTAAGCTCTAGTTGATTATGGGTTGAAAATAGTTATGCTCAAAGATTCTGATTATTTAGAAACAGTGATGCATGGTACTGGACCTATTCCTTTGACTAATGTAATATCATCCATGCAAGCAAGATGGCTTCTTAGAAAGAGTTGTGAGGCATATTTAGCTTTAACACTTGATTCAAAAAGGGAGAAGGTGAATTTACAAGACCTACTGATAATAAATGAGTTTCCAGACGTGTTCCCAAAAGAGTTACTAGGTTTGCCACCTAAAAGGGAGGTAGAATTATCTATTAAAATCGTACCTGGTACTGCTCCTATTTCAAGGGCACCTTACAGAATGGCTCCTAAAAAGTTAAAAGAGTTGAAAAGTCAGTTACAAGAGCTTTTAGATAAGGGTTTTATCCAACCCAATGTGCCACCATGGGAAACACCAGTCTTTTTTGTCAAAAAAAAGGATGGCACCCTACGAATGTGTATAAACTATAAACAATTGAGCAAGGTAACCGTAAAGAATAAGTACCCATTTCCCATAATAGATTATTTATTCGATCAGTTGAATGGTGCAGGAATGTTCTCCAAGATTGATTTACAGTCAGGTTATTACCAGATTTGGGTAAAAGATGTAGATGTTCCACATATTGCATTCAGGACCAAGTATGGCCACTATAAGTTCTTGGTGATGCCTTTCAGGCTAACTAATGCACTAACTGCTTCCATGGATTTGATGAATAGAGTGTTTCGACCCTACCTAGACCAATTTTTTGTGGTTTTTATAGATGATTATTAGTCTATTTGAGGAATGAAGAGGATCATGTTCAGCATTTGAGAATTTTGCTCTAGACTTTAAGAGAGAAGCAATTATTTGCAAAATTGAACAAACGTGATTTTTGGATAAATAAAGTTTCTTTCTTCGGGCATATCACCTCTTCGGAAGGTGCCAAGGTAGATCCCAGTAAAATTGAGATGATTGTCAATTGGAAGTTGCCTCGAAACGTGAAGGAAGTGAGAATTTTTCTTAGCTTAGCTAGTTATTGTCGACGCTTTGTCAAATCTCAGTAATTGCTTCTCTAATCACAAAGTTTCTTCGGAAAGGAACAAAGTTTGAATGGAATGATAGATGTCAAGTCAGTTTTGAGTAGTTAAAAAAGATGCTCACTGAAACTCCAGTGTTGACACAACCAACTCCGAGCAAAGAATATGTCATGTAAAGTGACACTTTTAGGAATGGTCTGGATTGTATATTGATGCAATAAGTAAAAGTGGTGGTAGTTAAAGCCATATGAACATAACTACCCTACACATGGTTTATAATTGGCAACAATGGTGTTTGCCTTGAAAATTTGGCAACACTACTTATATGGGGAAAGATGTGAGGTATACACGAATCCCAAGAGTTTGAAGTACCTACTCACGTAGAAGGAACTAAATTTGAGGCAATGGTGTTGGCTAAAATTGTTTAATGACTATGATTGCATAGTTGACTACCACCCAGGAAAAGCTAATGAGGTAGCAGATGCTTTAAGTAAGAAGTCTATTTCAACACTTTCATTACAACATAGTAGATGGACATTTTCACCAAATAGAGCTTTGATAGCTTAGTTAAAGGTGAGTCCTGACTTAAGATAGATGATAGCACATGCATAAAAAGATTATGCTAAGTTGCAACAAATTGTACAAGCGGTGCAAGAAAGGAAACGTACTGATTTTGTAATGAAAGATCACAGAAGTCTCTCCTTTAAGAGTAGACTATGTGTATCGAAAGTAAAGGACTTAAAGAAGAAGTTGTTATATGAAGCCCATAATATTGTATTCACAATGCATCCTGGGGGTAACAAGATGTATCAAGACTTGAAACAACATTACTTGTGGCTAGGAATGAACTGTGATGTAGTGGACTATATGTCTAATTGCTTGAATTGTTAACAAATGAAAGCTGAACATCAAGTCCCATCTAGCTTATTGAATCCCATTCCAATTCCATAGTGGAAATGGGATAATATCACTACGGACTTTGTCACAGGTCTACCCTTTACACAAAGAAAACACGATGCAGTATGGGTTATAGTGGACAGACTCACCAAATCAGCTCACTTTATACTGATTTAATCTAATTATTGTATGGATCAGTTAGATGAGTTGTATGTGAATGAGATTTTTCTGCTACATGGAGTGCGAATGTCAATTATTTCTGATTGAGACCTACAGTTTACATTAAGGTTTTGGAAAAGTATGCAATCAGCTTTAGGTACTCAACTAAGCTTTAGCACAACCTTTCAGCTACAAACAAATGGGCAATATGAGAGAGTTATACAAATGTTAGAAAACATGCTTAGGGCATGTGTTATGGAATTTTCGAGCAGTTAGGATGGATACATTCCTTTGATAGAATTTGCCTACAATAATGTTTATCATCCCAGTATAGGCATGCACCATATGAAGCATTATATGGCAAAAAATGTAGAATCCCAGTTTGTTGGACAAAATTAACTAAGAATAAGATGATTAGGCCTAACATAGTCAAAAAAACATAAAAGAAATTGAGGGCTATTCAGCAAATATTTAAGGCTATAAGTAATAAACGAAAATCATATGTTGATTTAAAGAGAAAATATATTGAGCATACGGTAGGTGACAAAGTTTTTTTAAAAGTTTCGACCTAGAGAAAGGTGTTAAGATTCGAGAAAAAGGGAAAACTTAGTCCTAGACTTATTGATCCATATGAAATCCTTGAAAGGATTGAACCAGTGGCATAAAAATTGGCTCTTCCTATGCAACTATCCAAGTTGCATGATGTATTCCATGTCTTAATGCTACGGAGGTACTAATCGGATGATTCACATCTGTTACCCTTACAAGAAATAAAGATCTAACCAGACTTCTCATATGATGAAGAGCCAAAGGAACTTTTAGCCAGAAAAGTGAGACCGTTAAGGAATAAGAAAATTCCTCTTATAAAGGTGCTTTAGCAACATCATAGCATTAAAGAGGCAACTTGGGAACCTGAATCGATCATGAGAATTTAATAATCGTAGCTATTCAATACAAGTATGAATTTCTACGGTGAAGTTCTTTTTAATAGGGAAAGAAATGTAAGGCTTCAACATATACCCTTGAAGTATTATAACATGTATAGGGTGTATTTAGAAGTAAACATAGCAAATGAATTAAGTGCATCTAAGTATAGAAAGAGATATAATAGTACTTAATATAAAAGACCTGGGTAAATAGGTAATTTGTTCATTTTGATATGAACATACTTCTATGATTTGGCCATATCATGGTATGTAGACCTCAAAATTGGATAATTTTAATTTGAGATTAAACTAGAGACATAAATCTATAACTTTAATAAAGGAACCAAAATTTTATTCTGTCTCTAAGATTTTTCAATTATGTCTTGAAATTAAGTTATGGGTGTTGTCCCTGTTTTCAAACAACCTGTAGTGTTTTTAGTATAACTCCCAAAATAATTAACCAAATTGCATGAAATTTATTCCATTAGAAAATTAAAACATAGGGAAATGAAATTAATTGATAAGGTTATAGGCCAATATGGGAGGTAAAGGAAGAAGAAGGACCAAGATGCAATTTTTCTAAAGTTAACACATGGACCAATTGGATAAAGGCATGTGTGGCCAATAATAATAAAGAATGTGAGTCTAATAGGAATTAAACATAAGTGTGAGTCATGAAAGTTCTGGAATGGCATATGGAGAAGGTAGATGCACGACATTTTGGGGGTTATAAGTTAAGATTTTTCTTCTATCCATTTCACCTTCTTCATCCCATCATTTTTCATGAAAGAATTCAAACCAATCTTAGGAGGAACTCAAGGTAAAAGTTTAGGGATTTTCTCTTCACCTTTATCTCTTCTTTCTTTGCTTATGAAGAAATGAAATTATAAGGTTGGAAGTGGGATTGAGATGTATATTTTTGGTGTTTCCAGTTGGTGAGTCCAGCAAATCAAAAGAGGAAGGGAAGGAAAGGCAATAGAAGACCTACTCCATCAATTTTAAGGTTAGACTTCACTTTGTTAAATTCTGTATTTGTGTATATTTGAATATGTAAAAAGATTCATTTGGATCTGGAATGGTTGCTAAGATAATGCGTTGGTGCTATTTTGGTGTTATCTTGAATAGAATTGGTTGAATATGATAAAAGATTATCATGTAATGGAATTTTGTCTAGGGTTTGTTGAACCAGTCACATTGTTTGGATCATAAATTAGTCTACGGATCTCTAAATTTGGTGTTTTTAGTTGCATATAAAAACTAAGACATAGATCTAGAAATCTCTAGAAGAGACTCTGATTAATTCTGGCTTTATGATGTTGGAAATTGGGATAGAAAATGGTGACCTGATGCTCCGAATGGCTTAATGTTTGGTGTTTTGGAACTAGAGACACAAATGGACAAATGTCTAGAAGACCATGAAACCCAGTTGTGACTTTATCTATACGAATATTAAGGAACAACTAGACTCTATCATATGATTTGTTTCTAGACTAGTAGTTTGCCTATTTTTAGACCACTTTGGGGTTTTGCTCAAATTGCACTGTTTTAAGTTTATTTTCATTTCTGATTTATATCAAATCTTATCTGAAACTTTTTGAATGTGTATGAAACTTTTTGAACACCTAGAACTAAATGAAATAGGACTTACCTAATGTGAATTGAGAGATTGAATATTGGAATATATTATTGAGCATAATGCATTCCAAAGAAAATTTACATTTACATAAATGATTTATATACATATTCATCACTCATATGTGTATAGTATGATTATACAAGTGTTATTTTGATGCCCTTTTAATCTTTGTAAGCCATAAATTGCATGTATGAATGCAAATATAGATTTTTTTGACTTGAAATGTATATCATATGATTTGTTAAAATATGAATTGTGAAATTTGCAAATGGTTAAAAGAAATGCTATAGTGCTTGCTCTATTATCTTGGTTGTGGATAGATAGGCATGCTTATAGGGATACAGTGCAGTTGCTACAGTTTGACATCACTGGTGTCCACAATTCGATACCTTTGGGTATCTATAGTTTGATGCCTTTGGGTATCTATAGTTTTGATATCTTCGGATATCCACAGCTCCTATTATCCACACCCACAGGAATGGGCAGGCCTAATATAGAAAGTAAAGTAAATAGATATAAATAAGAAATACAGTATGACAACATAAATAAGCAGTATATGGATGAGCATTTGCATTTGTATTGATAACTTGCATCATTGAATGTTGAATATCTATGTTTGACTTTTGAAGGTGAATTTATAGTATATGAATAACATATTAAAGCATGAATGCATTATTTATTTGATTAAGTATGCCCTCACTATTTAGATTTGTGCAATGTTCATGAATGTATATGTTTAGCAAATGACTGCTGTAAGTGGTCATCCAAACTAAGTGTTTCCCACTAAGCTTTCAAGCTTAGCACGGGTGTTAATCCGTGTATGTCCTAAGCCATAGGAGTGAGGTACAGGGAACATTTGTATGGAACAGGCCAACAGATAGAAGAAAAAGTACTTTTGGAAGTTTTTAGTTAAAGATGATCGTATTTGTAATGGTTAAAGGAATTTGTATGTTTTCTAAATGTAAAGATGTTTTACTACTGTTAAATGATAATGTTAAGCATTGGGGAGTTTTGTAATGTGTATACATATAACATTGAACTGAAATATATGCCGTGAATGTATGTATATGAAATTGATTTCCTTATGTGTGGATAGTTGTAGGTTCAGTATAAGGGGTGTTACAGGCATTCAACTCAGTCTTCTTAGATTTGCTAGACTTCTTTGGGCCAGTGTGCTTGGTTTTCTCCATCCTCAAAGTTGTGATGAAATAGGCCAAAAGGAGTTAATAAACACCTTCACACAACGTTAGAATGTAGAATGGAAGCCTCAATTTAAACTTCAATTCATAAATTGAAGCTCAAAAGCCAATACCCACTTTCGGTTGAAAACCTTTGAAGAACCACCCAATTTTGAAATTTTAACTTTTTTTAATGTAATAGATAATGGAGAACGTCGTGGGAGTGTTATGAACGCTTGGAGCCAGTAATAATGGAGTGAAATCAGTGGTGAGGTAGATTATGAGCAAGAATGGTGCTAACTAAGGGTGGAGAAGGGAGAAGAAGAAGAAGGTCAGGGGTGGGGAGGGAAGTCGAGCACATTTAGGAGTTTTTAATTACATAAACCTAGCCCGAATATTTTTAGTTAATAAAAAAAGACCACAAACTTTCTTGTAAAAGCGTAATTTTTTGTTGTTCTCCACATCACGCTATAGTGTGACACTAAGTGATGCTATTACGTGACATGTACCCCTAATCGCCGATAAGTAGCATAACTTTTTATCACACTACCGAGTGACGACGAATGGTTTTGGCCCAATAAATCTTTGCATACTTACCTCCCCAGACTTTGCATCACCTTATCTTTTCTTATACCATTTATGCTCCACAACTCTCTAATTACCCGAAAAAATTTCCAAACATGATTAATGTACTTTGAAAACCACATATTATGCCAAGTGAAAGTATACTATAGAAAAATCCCGCATAAAAAATTAAAAACACAAAAGGATAGAAAACTTGGGTTGCTTCTAATAAGTGTAAATTGCATCTTGTTTTAGGGCTTAGTTTAATATATATTTAATTGTTAATTCAATCGTTTAGCATATGATTAGGTTAGAATTGTGTTAGTTTGTTAATTATTTATGTTTTAAGTGTTTTATGAGTTAGTACAAGTCTTTGAGCTTAAATATTATGTTAGGTTTCGATCATCTATCTCATACATAATATATATCAAATATATGCAACGAAAATAAAACGAACCTTAAAAACCAGATCTACTTATGCATATAGATATAGAAAAACAAAAACATGAAATGTAAGATGTTTACATACCTTTTTGATGATCTCCTTCGTTCTTTAAT
>JANIIA010000004.1:48518490-48531669 GCA_027478495.1 Erythroxylum alaternifolium
GTCCCCCATTGTCTCAAGTTTCTAATGACACCAAAATCATTCAATTCGGTTCAGTGATTCGAAAGATATACTTCAAATATTTTTGGACTGCTCTTGTCCATAACAGTATACTATGTACAACTTCCCTCTAAAATTTGAACATCTTAGACACTGAATTAGATTCCCATTTCTTCATACCATTTGTATCTCCATGTCTCTAGTTTACCATAAATCAGAAATCATCTCATTTGGAGCTCTACCGATCCATAAATCATCAAAATACTAAAGTATGTTCAGTGGAATAACACCAATTCATATTATTTAAAAGTACACACACTGTACCTGCCCCACGTTTTTCACTCAATCTTTCTTACTTAATTTCAGATAGCTATTATTTTTGGTGGAGATGTATAGAAATGTCTTACGAGTCCAATGGTTCAAGAATCAAGTCATTTGGGTGTCTAGATAAGAAGTTATAGCCAAACGAATCCAATATGTTTTTATCCTCAATCATATTGAACTTACTTCGGGGCTATGAGTATAACTTTCTCTATAGGTATCAGATTTAGGTGTTATTTAAATGGTTCAAAATAGAACTGCAAGAGCTACAACTTTTATGAAGACTTTAAAGACCATTTCTATCTTTTGTGAGGTCAAAAATGGAACAGAAGATAGGTATAGATGAAAAATAGAAGAAGCAAAACATAGAAGAAGATGACGTCATCACAGAAGAAACATAGAAGAAGATGATGTCATCACAGAAGGAGTTCGTGAACATTAACAAAGAGGAAGTTCATGAACAGTAACACAGAGAAAATCCATGAACAGTGACACAGATGAAGTTCATGAACAGTGACACAGAAGAAGTTCATGAACAGTGACAAGGAAGTTCATGAACAGTGACACGGACGGAGTTCATGAACAGTGACATAGACGGAGTTCATGAACAGTGACACAGACAGAGTTCATGAACAGTAACACAAAAGGAGCTTCAGACACTAGGCAGAAAGCAACCAAGGAAAAAGTCAGACGAAACAAAAGACAGACGGAACAAAGATAAGCGGAACAAAAGATAGAGGAAGCCAAAACACTGAGGAAGATGACGTCACCCAGAGGAAGATGACATCATCACAGAAGAAGTTGGTTCACAGAGGATATAAAACAAAGATGATGCATCCTTACAGAGGAAGATGACGTCACCTAGAGGAAGATGACATCATCACAGAAGAAGTTGGTTTATAGAGGATACAAAACACAGACGATGCATCCTTACAGAGGAAGATGACGTCACCCAGAGGAAGATGACCTCTAAACTTCTAAACATCTTCACTTGTAAAGATCCTAACTTTCAACTCTGATGTCCAAAAATTTCATGTTACATATCATTAGAAAGCTAGAAAAATAATTTACAATTTCCAAGAAGGCAACTTCATCCAATTCAACCTAGATAAATCAAGATTTTTCCCATAAGTCCAAAGATGAATTTTACATTCATCCACCAATGTACTGCACCCAGTTTTCAACTTCATGAAATTTTGAGACTCTTAGAGACAGAATTGAAATTTGATTTCTTCATAAGAAATGTAACCATATGTTTCTAGTGTAATCCAAGAAAATAATCATCTTCTCTACTTCTTTTTCAACTCCATATCATCTATAAAGATATTATAGTCCATGATGAATCATGAACACCAATAACAGAACATACATACATATATCTATATATACGTGCTCTTCATCACTTTCACCCTAATTCTGCCCATTTCATAGTCTCTCACTACCAAAATCACCAAAGCAAAACATGAAGCTATCCACACTTCTCATGTACTGCTTGAAATTTTCTAAAAGAAGTTTCAGGGTCCAACACATTATATGATGGAAAATGTAGAACTCCAATTTGTTGGACAAAACTAACTGAGAACAAGATGATTAAGCTCGATATAGTCAAAGAAACAAAAAAGAAGGTGAAGGTTATTCAATAAAGATTGAAGGTTGCAAGTGATAGATATAAATCATATGCTGATTTGAAGAGGAAAGATATCGAATATGTGGTAGGTAACAAAGTTTACTTGAAAATCTTGCCCTAGAGAAAGGTGTTAAGATTTGAGAAAAAGGGAAAACTTAGTCATAAATTTATAGGTCCATATGAAATCCTTGAAAGGATTGGACTAGTGGCATATAGGTTAGCTCTTCCTTTGAAACTATCTAAATTACATGATGTATTCCATATCTCAATGCTACAGAGATACCGATTGGATGATTCACATATGTTATTGATACAAGAGATAAATATCCAACCAGACTTTTCATATGATGAAGAACCAAAGAAATTCTGGCTAGAGAAGTGAGATAAATAAGGAATAAGCAAATTCTTCTTATAAAGGTGCTCTGGCAACATCATAGCATTAAAGAGGTAACTTGGGAACTCGAATCGATGATGCAAATTCAGTACCTATAGCTATTCAATACATGTATGAATTTTGAGGATGAAATTCTTTTTAAAGGGGAGAAAAATGTAAGGCCCTAACATATACTCTAGAAGTATTATAGAATGTTTAGGGTGTATTAAGGAGTGAACATAACGAATTAAGAGCATAAAAGACAAGATGGTACTTAAGGTAAAAGATATGGGTAAATTGGTAATTTGTTCATTTTAGCATGCATATAAATACTTAGCCGGGAAATATTGATGAGAATGAAATTAATTGAAGAGATTACAAGCCAATGTGGGAATTAAAGGAAGAATGACCAATGTACAATTTTCCTAAATTTAACACATGAACCAATTAGATTAAAACATGTGTGAACAATAAGAAAAAAGCATGCATGTTCAATATGAATTAAGCATGTGTGTAAGTTTTGAAAGTTCATGAAATGCACATAAGGAGAGGAGAGAGGGATGAAATTTTAGGGCTTGACTTCCAAATTTTTTCCTCTCTCGTGTTCTCTCCACTTCATCTTCTTCATCCCATCATTTTATATGTAAGGAATCAAGCTAATCTTAGGTGGAAATTAAGGTAAAAGTTGGTGGTTTTCTCTTCATCTTTATATTTTCTTTCTTTGCTTATAAAGAATTGGAATTATAAGGTTCGAATTGGGATTGAGATATGTATTTGTGGTGTTTCTAGATGGTGATTCAAGCAAAGACAAAGAAGAAGGGAAGGAAAGGCATTAGAAGAACTATTTGGCCAATTTTAAGGTATGGGACTACACTCAGTTTAATTTCTCTTTGTGTATATGTTTGAATAGACACAAAGATTCATTTGGATATGTTATGGTTGTTGGGATGGTATGTTGGTGTTATTTTGGTGTTACCTTGCATGGAATGGTTGAATATGACAAGAGACTATCGTGTAGTAGAATTCTGTCTTAGGTTTGTTTGAACTAGTCACATTGTTTAGATCATAACTCAACCTAAAGACCTCTAATTTGGGTTATTTTAGTTGCATATGAAACCTAAGACATAGGAATAGAAATATCTAGTAGAGACTCTGACTTAATCATGGCTTTATAATATTGGAAATTGAGATCAAAATTGGTGACTTGATTCTGCCTCTATTTTGGAGCAGCTTGTGATGTTTAGTTTATATCTCATGATTTAGAAGTCCAAATGGCTTGATATTTAGTTCTTTGGAAACTACAGAAATAGGAAAATAAAATTTTGGAAGACTATGAAACCTAATTAGAACGTTTTCAAAATTAATATTACGAAACAAATAAAGGTATGAATTTTAAATGTCTGTCTCCATTGTGATAAGGGTGCCACGATCGCGATCACGATCGTGACACAACATCAAGATCTTCTGTCACGAGGTATAAATTCTGAGTGTCTATCACAATTTTGATAGGGGTGTTACAATCGTGACACAACATGAAGATCTTCTGTCACAAGCGTGACATGGGTATCACGATCTTCACCCAGTAGAAAACTCTTATGTCTTAACCATGACACTTTAAACATGATCACTATAGAAGGGTCTTCTGTCACGACTGTGACCTTGTTTTCATTTCTAATTTTTTTACCGCTTCTTATTCGAACCATTTTGAATGTGTATGAAACTTTTCAAACACCTAGAAAAAAATGAAATAGGACTTACCATATGTGAATTGGGTGATTAAACATTAGAATTTAAGAGTGAGCATAATCCATGCTAAAGAGATTTTACATGTATATAGATGATTTATACGCATATTTATTGCTCATATATGTGTAGCATACACTTTAATACAGATTTTATGACTGTAAATGAATATCATATGATGAATTATGAAATGGGAAAATGGTTAAATGAAATGTACAGTGCTTGCATTATTGTGTTAGTGGTGGATAGATCGGCATGCCTATAAGGTTACAGTGCAGCTACAGTTTGACACCAATGGTGTCTTCATTCAAGACTATTGTGTCTCCACAGTTCGATGCCTTCAAGTATCCACAATTTGATACTTTTGGGTATCCACAATTTTGATATCTTCGAATATCCCCAACTCCTATTATCCACACCCATGAGAATATGCATGCCTAACACAGAAAATAAAGTAAATGGCTATAAATAAGAAATACAACATGACAATATAAATAATTGGTATTGATGAGCATTTGCATTTGTATTGATAATTTGTATCAATGAGCGTTGAATATCAATGTTTGGCTTATGAATGTGAATTTAAGGTATATGAATAACATATTGAAGCATATTTACATTATATACCTTGATTAAGTGTGTCATCATTATTTATATAAGTTATGATGTTTATAAATGTGTGTGCTCAGTGGATGACTGTTATGAGTGGTCATCCAAACTAAATGTTTCCCCACTAAGCTTTCAAAATTAGTATGGAAGTTAATTTGTGTAGGTCCAAGTATTAGGAGTGAGGTACAGGGAATATCTACAGGGACCAAGGCCAATAGCTAGGAGTAAAAGTATCTTTGGAATGTGTTTTTTTAGGTTAAAGATGAGTGTATGTGTAATGCAGGACATTGTAATGTTTTCTTTTGGATTATCATGTAAATGTAAAGATGTATAGTACTTTTAAATGGTAATGTTAAGTGATGTGAAATTTTGTAATGTGTATATGTATAATACTGAATAGAAATGTATGCCATGAATGTATGTCTAGGAAATTGGTTTCCATTGTAAGTTTGATATAGGGGTGTTACAAATTTGCAACAAGTTGGAATCTTTGAGATAGAATTCATTTATCCATTTGCTCTTGAGTGATTCTTTATCCTTAAATAGCCTCTAAGTCATTTTAGCCACTTACATTGCCTGGAAAGTTTGGATAGAGGTGAGACTAAGTACTCCTTCCTGCTTCTTCCAATAAAGCTTATCCCATTTGACTTTAGTTCTTGTGGAATTGTCAGTCTTTCTTGACCAAAGAAAGTTTCTAATGCATTTTCCAGTCTCCTTAATGATTATTTTTTCGTAAAAGAAGATGAGAGCTCCAATGCATATAAAGATTGTTTAAAATTAAGATATTAGTTATACTCTCCCAACCTAAGAAAGAGCTTTATTATGCAAGGATTTAATCATTTTCTTATATTTCTCTAAGATTTTCAATCAATCTTGATATTTGGTTCTTTTTACAGATATTAGGACCCCAAGTAAACAAAATACATGTTATATACATTCAAACCAAAAATTTATTGGAGACTTTCAATGTTGTGGATGTTTGAGGGGAAATAAATTTTTCTCTTACATAAGTTGATGCTTAATCTAGAGAGCCTGTAGAAAACCATAAAAGAATGGTGCAAGGATGAGATGAAAACCTATTAAGCTCTATAAAATGGTAATAAATCATTTACAAAACTCAAATGATTTTGTTTAGAATTTCCATAAAAATGACAAAAATATAAGGAGAGATAGGATCTCTTTTCCTTACACCATTAAAGCCTCTGAATTGCTCAGTGGGAACTCCATTGAAGAGGATGTTATATGAAGGGGTAGAGTAGCAAGATTGGATCCAATTAATAAATAAGTTAAGGAAGCCAAGTTATTCCAAACAAATTAGGATGAATTTCAATTTGAGTCTTTTAAAAGTTTTAGAGAAATCTATTTTGATAGCATAACTTTTGATGGATCTTCTAGAGTTGTATTCCCTCATCATTTCTTAAACTATAAGAATATTACATAAGATTGATCTATTAGGTATAAAGACTCCTTGAAAGTCGTAAATAATCTAGTTCAACGTCCCTTTGAGGCTATTAGCAAGTGGCTTTGAGATCATCTTATAGACGACATTGTAACAAGATATTGGGCCAAAATAATTGAGGCAGTTTGCATTGAGTAGTTTATGGATCAAGCAAATGTGAGTTGCATTAATTTCTCTCAAGTTTCTTTCTAAATTCAAAATTTCCAATATATTATCCACAAGAATATTACTTGTAATATGCCAAGTTTTCTGGAAAAAGGGACTTTAAACCTATCTGGGCCTAGAGTTTTCTTAGGATTAAGGCTAAATAAAACATATTTGTCCTCTTAAAGTGAAGAAAGTTGTTGGAGCTTTAACAAGACATCATAAGATAAAGAGATAAGAGGATTGATAAGCTCCATAAGTTCATGTAAGTTAGTTATACTAGATGAATTGGGAGCTCCGAGCAATCTTTCAAAATAACTGAAAATCATATTCTTCAAAGTAGCTTTATCAGTGATCATATAATCATTAAAGTCTAAGAGATAGGTAATCTTATTTCTATTTCTCCTTGCAAGGATAGAATTATAGAAAAATTTAGTATTGAAATCACGCTACCTTAGCCAAGCTATTCTAGCTTTTTGTATAAGTAGAGAATGATAATCTCAAAGTGCCTTGTTATAATTCACTAATTTGCTAGCCCTAGTATTTCTATAGGAAATGTTATCAGGATAAAGATAGCAAACCTTTGATGCTCTACTTAACTCCATTTTGGCTTTATAAAGCTTAACAGAGGTAATGAATTGATCAATGTTATAGAAACTCTTAATCTTACTCTTGAGAATCTGAAGCTTTCTTATAAGTTGGTAACCTTTACAACCTGGGATTCTGAAGCTCCACACTTCACTCACTAGTTCCATAAATCCAACCTTATTAATAAGAAAATTGAAGAATCTAAATAGGGATTTAGAGGGTAAAGCAAATGAAATTTAACATCTCTATGTTGGAATGATCAAAACATAAGGGAGTTCGAAAATTAGCATATGAATTAATAAATTGACTCAACCAGAGATGATTGACAAGTATTCTATCGAACTTCTTCTTAATTAGGCAATTTCTTTGTTGTTTGTTGCTCCAAGTGATAAAGCTCAATGCTGATCTGAGATAAGTAACCTCTAGCTTAATAACAACATTCTTTAACTCCTTACATAGATTTGAAACAGTAATCCTATCCCCCTAACCATCTGAGGGATGAAGAATACAATTTAAATCCTTTAAACTCAACCAGGGCTTAATTATAGTGTTTGAATAAAGTACAAGTCCTACTAGAGTTTTGTTCTTTGAAATTAGAAGTTAGCAGTATAGATAATCGTTATTTCAATCTCATTCCCTAACTCAATGAGCTTGCAGCCAAGATGGATAACTTGATATGAATATCTTATCATTAAGACCTAAATTTTTTGAACATTGTAGGTAAATAAGATTCTACCATTGAAGTTATGATCATGATTAGAGCTATAGTTCCATTTTTTCCCTAGAATTTTCATAACAATGTAGAGCCTGTGAGCTTTTATTCTAGTTTCAATTAATCCCACTAAAATAAGAATCCTTTTTAGAAAAAGGTCCTTTGACAGTTTATCCCTTACAAGGTTCATTAACGCCTCCAATATTACAAAAGATCATGAGAAAATGGAAGTTGAGATTACCAACCCCCTTTGGGTTTCCTCCTTTCCCTCCCTGATCTCTAGTGGAAGTAGGAGTGAATTGGTCCTTTAGCTCAAATAAGAAGAATCTTAATAAGGTGCCTCCTCTTTCTGTTCACTATCAAAGGGCTCAGTACTAGCCTTCCCCTCCTCCTTAACTGGAGCAGTGTCTTAATTATTATTTTAAGCCTCAACTTTAACTACTAAGACATTTTAGTCTTCAGGTACAACTTCAATAGGGTTGGTTTCAATGTTTTGAGATTCCTACACTGTCCCAATTAACTCATTGTAGTTCTCTAGGGAGAACAATCTTCCTTTAAGTTTCCATACTTGTTTCCTCATTTGTGGTTTCCAATTCTAAGATAATTGTAATTCAACTCTTACAAGTTTATTGGAAGGAGTAATTTTCATAATAAGTATAATTTTAGGAAGAGCATTTTTAGGATTAATCTTAACACAAATTCATGCATAGCATACTTTCTCAATATTAGTAGTAGCCGAATTAAAAGTAATAGATTTCCCTACTGAACTGGCTAGGAAACTTAAGCCATCCAAGGTCTATTATTCGAGATGAATGTTATGAAAATTAATCCATAAAGGGATGGTTTCTATGAGACTTTTGTCAAATTTCAAACCTCGAACTCATTTTTGAATGAACATGGATTGTCTCGAACATGCTAAGATCCTGATTCCATTATCTTACATTTGCTATCATTATTTGTGAATTTAAACAGGAAGGTGTCCTCCTTAGTGAGTAAGATTATGTCTAATCCCTTGTTACCCCACCTAGTTTGAGCCCATTTCTACATGAAAGGGAAAGCTGGCCTTTTACTTAGAAAAAACCAACCAATGTGTTACTCAAGTGTTTAGTAACTTCTTGGAGAAGTTCAAAAGGAGGAGAGATAATACCATCAACTAAGGTGAGGAAAAATGTTTTGGCTTTTCCTAAGAGGATTCTATTAAAACTACATTTCTCCAAGATTTTCCAACACCATTCAAACCTTTAAACTTCTTGTTGCTCCAAAAGTTGACGTATAAAGACTTTTTTAGAGTGGGGAATGATTTTGCATCATACTTGTGGGAGAGGAGCCTCCTTTGAGGGCTTCCATGAAACTTCCTAAAGAAGAAAATTACGAGTCTTCAACTTGGAGCTGTCAGAAATGTTTCCACAAATGGAAAATTACTGTGCTAAGGGCATGAGTTACTGTTCATCCGAGAGAGGACAAAAATATTACTCTAAACATTTAACAAATAAAACATTCTTATCTCATTAGAAAACCATTTTTAATATTTTAAATTTAATTAAGAAAGTCCTTAAAATTTTATTAGAGATTATTCTCTTAATTAAATAAAAATATTTTTCTTTAAAAAATTAAAAAATTAATATTAAAGAAAAACTTATTTTCTAATTAATAAATAATTTTTAAAAATTAATTAAGATAAATAATTTTTTAATATATCAAGAAACTGTTAATTAAATTAATATAGAAATAAGTTATCGATAAATAGAAAAATAATTTTATAAATAAATAAAATAATAAATTTAATTTATCTCAATCATAGTTAAAATAAATAACTATTTAAAAACATTTTTCTTAATTAAACTAAGAAAATATCTTCCTTAAATATAAATAAATCTAAATAATTAATTTCAATCTAAATTGAAATGTAGTTAATTTTAATTTTAAGATACAAAATTTCTAAAATTTATATTAAAAATTAATCTAGTTATTAATTTTAATCACATGAAAAACAATTAATTTAATTTTGAAATTAATTTTTACATTTTATATAATTTTAAAATTCTCATTTAATAAAAATTTTAAATTATTTAAGTTAAAAATAATTTATTCTATATTTAAAATAACTTTATTCAACTTTTAAGATTATATTAACCTAGTATCTAAATATTCTTTATTCTAAAATAAATTATTCTTATATTAGGTTAAAATTTAATTACCAAATAAGCCTTATTTTTATTTAGATTAACATAAGTTATTTCCAAAAAAAATTAAGACTTATTCTTGCCCTAGATTACAATGTGCTCAAACAGCCCCTTTCTTCTACTTTTTAAAAACCTTAGCCACAAAATTGGTTTGCTGCTGCCACATTTCTTCATCTGTTACTAAGTAGTTAATGACATCTACAAGTCATAGCACCTACTGCATAACCCAACAGTCTTTGTGGTTTAATTATTGCCATTAACCACTGCAAGGAGAGGGAGAACCGCCATAAGGAGAGAAGAATCCAGAACAAATTTGACTTCTCCTTCGCTGACAACAACAATCTTAAATCATTAACAAGCATCATCGACTTCCTCACCTCCAACAATAACTCACCGCCAATATGCTCTAGTGACACGCTGCCACTTCCTATCACCTGCTATTACAAAGGTTTTTCTAGATACCAAACTTATACCACATGTTGTACCTATTCATTTGTGCGTTGATCTTACTTAGGTCCATTTAAGCAAGACTTAGCTTTCCCTCGTGATCATCAACCAACTAACTTGTTTTTAAACATCTTATGGCCTTTGTAGTGTTTAACTCACATTTTTGCCAAAATAGTACGAAAGTACGAAACTATAAAGAGCAACAATGAATACACAAGAGCTATGGTGAAAACTAACCTTTATTACTTCCCCAAAAGTATACAAAGGAATGCTTTCTCTCAATGTATTTCGTTTCCACTTATCTCTTCTTTATAGGGGAAAGGTTTAAATAACCTATTATAGGCACCTCTGACTTTACAATTCAGAATCCTAAGTTTGACTTTACAATTCAGAATCCTAATTAGAATGAACAAACTAGATCATCTCTATCCTGATCAAATTACACCACACTAAGCAATTAGATGACAACCCCCATCCAAATAGGTTTCTATCTAATAGGATTTAGTTACATCACAACTTAGAATATAATAGATTACATTTAACTAAGAATAATAAAACCATATCAATGAAGAACTCTACTATCTTTAGATGATCCTCCCATATAGTCTTTATCTTCTAAAGTTGATATATATCTACTATGGTTTTATTTACCATAACATTCAAGATCTCCGCTTGATCTCTATCCATTGATGATGAGTCATCAAGTCCAAAACCTTTCATAGCACATTGGTCAAGTTCAATACTTAACCATACTAAGTTCATTAGTTATCGTCTGACTATTTGAGCAGACATTAAGTCCTTGGAGCTCTCACTTGTCTCCCTTATGTATATGATCCAGCTAACCCTCAAACTAAAGTCCATTTCATGCTATCTTTTGGGTTCACATCTAAATCTTACATGTCGTCGAAGATTTTAGCTAATGTGCACAAATGCATGCTAAATCATCAACAATGCCTATTTTCCTTGCTCATAAGTCTTTCCCTTGTTCTATCTCCCCGAGTGTCAAAAATTGGTCAAGGCTCCCTAATGCTTGTACAATTCCACAATTAGGACTTAAGGGCCTAACAAGTCATCCCCACCTGAAGAAGAACTTGATGCTCTTATCAAAATAATCCATATGTTCTCCTCCAAATATGGTGCTCCCGAAGACTCCTTAGTCATTGGCATATCTCTAATAAACCATCTTCCCTCTCTTTGAGGTTTATCATTGCTTTTGTTCGAACGCTCCTTCATAAGGCTCGTTGCACTCAGAAAAACATAATTATTAAGTTAGAATTCTTCCGTTGAGTTATCCTTTCCTTCTCTTTGCTCCTTCACGACCATGGAATTTATTTGTTATTTACATACCTTCTATTTTAGGCATTTCAAAAGTAAAGTGTAGCCTTTCACAACTAAAATAAACAATATCTCATTTTGTTTGTTTCTTGAACTTATATTGAAAAGATTCACATGCCTTCTCTTTGCCCTTCTTCGAGCCATTCCATGTCCTACATTTTACTCTTATTTTTAGTGCAAATAATGGTGGAAAATGGAGATCTATCAAGGCATTCGTAGTCACTATCATGTTTGAGAGGTCTTTTACATTATACCTCTGAAGCTCCATTTAGGATTTGTCTTCCTCAGATATGTTTTGCATGCCTTACATCAAAGATGTGTATTTTTTCATTTACTCCCACACCGAGATGTCTTTCTTTAAATGCTTCAAAGCTTCTTTTGCTAGCCATGAAGTGTTGTCAGGAGGAACTGGTCTGTTAGCTCCTTCTTTCGTTTCTCCTAAGTGCCCTACCTACACTGATGTCATTTCTTGTTCTCCATCACAACTTGACATTTATATATATAGTGATTGACACCTTCTCTGAATCGAATATGTTTTTTGCTGCAAAGTATTGTTCCATATCTCACAAAAAAATTTTGAGCTTTCTAACATTCCACTTACCATTAGAAACTTAAGGCTCTCGCACTTTCACCAAATTGCTTTCGACACGTTTAACATCCTGCATTGCAACTATTAGATTTGTGCTTCCAAAATATTGAATCGAGATGCGTAGGAAGTGACATATTCCTCGCCTTAAGTAATTGACCCTATAAGTGCCTCCACTTTATTAACATACTCTGTCAAATTGCTACCTTTTGCCATATCAATATTTTGGTTTTGATACCAATTATTACAAAGGTTTTCCTAGACACCAAACTTATACTACTAGTTGAACCTACTCCTTTGCACAATAATCTCACTTAGGTCTATTTGAGCAAGACTTAGCCTTCCCTAGTAATCATCAACCAACTAACTTGTTCTCGAATGCCTCACAACCATCTTAGTGTTTAATTCACACTTTTTTAAGAATACTACAAAAGCACTAAACTATTAAAGGAAATAATAAACATAAAAAAGTTATGGTAAAACCTAACCTTAATCACTTCTCCAAAAGTATATAAAGGAATGCTCTCTCTTAATATGTTCCCTTCCCACCTATCTTTCCTCTACAGGAGCAAAGCTCAAATAAGCTATTTATAGGCACCTAAGGCTTTGTAATTCAAAATCCTGATTGAACTGAAATAATTAGATCTCATATATCCTTATCAGATTACATCAGACTATCTAATTAGATGACAACCCATCCAAATAGGTCTCTATATAATATGATTTAGCTACATCACAACTAACAAGATAAGATACTAAATTTAACTAGGAATGATACATCGATATCTATGAAGAACTATATTATCTTCAAATAATCCACCCAAATGATCTTTATCTTTTAGAGCTAATATATATTTATTTGTTGTTTTTATACCCTATATCCAATTGCTTTGGTTGTAGTTTAGTGACAAATTATTTAAAGGTATTATTTATCTTGTACATGTTTAGATGTATATGTTAAATTCTATAGAATAATTGTATATTGCAAATGAAATTATAATGAGATTATAATTATGAGATTCATATTGCATTTATATATTATTCCTAAATGTTCC
>JANIIA010000004.1:48563167-48577725 GCA_027478495.1 Erythroxylum alaternifolium
TCCCACCCCCCCCCCCCCCCCCCCAACCATCATTTTCCTATCCATCCACTTTCTCTAGTTCAAAGTTAGAGGCTTCAAGCAATCATGCTTATAGTATCTCCGAGATTACTTAGTCAATAGAAGATTTCTCCAATAATAACTATGACTGAAATCTAAATTGAACACAATATTTAATGAGAAAAATCCTCTAATGTACATGTAAAAATTACGTAACAAACCGAAAATAAATCAATTAAATGAAAATAGCAAGATACAAGTGATGAAGATTTTGAGCTAATCACTCCCTTAAAAGACAATTATAATAGAACCTATCTTTTATGCTCTGTAAAGCTCTCTTAGTTTTCTAGTTCTCTAAATACTAAGGTTCTTAGGCATTATAATTGAGTACAAAATAATAGATCTATACCAAAGCTACTTCTAACTAATTATAGTTATTAAATTCATATAAAAATGCAGGCATGAATGCTATTTGGGCTTTAAAAATTATATTTTGATGAGCATTTTTATCTTATACAACTTTTGTCTCTTCAAACTTATCTTTAGATATAAAAAAATATAAGATTTGTAACATACTCGGTCACTTACACGGTTGTGTATAGTGAATATGTTTGACCTTTAAGTTTTAGAACTTGACATCACAGATTTGTAACATACTCGGTCACGTACACAGTTAGCTGATACGATCATTTAAACTTACAAGGTTACATTTATCTCCACTTAGGTGTGTCTATGCACACGGTTATAGAAGTTTACATGATCTTTTCCGTCATTGACATGGGCATGTGCCTCCAGGCCACAGGTGTTTCCTCTAAAAACAACATTCAATCTTTGATTTGTTCCTTAAATCTACGTAAAATTTGTTCCTTTTGATCTAATGAGATAGCTAAGACCTCTGGAGTCGAAATTGAGTGGAATTAGTGAAGTGAACATATATAAAATGGGATTATACACGCAATAATCTCCCTCTCTAACCTAAGTCGGAGGAGAAATCTACTACCCTATAAATCACTTGAATGTCATTCCAGCGAGCTTACTACAAAGCTCAAACTTACTTTCGGAGACCATCTTTGTTAACATATCAACACCATTCTTATCCTTGTGAATCTTCTTTAACTTCATTAGTTGCTCTTCAACCATATATCACAACTAATGGTATCTCACATCAATGTGCTTAATTATGAAATGATACACAGATTTTTTACTCAAGTTCACATCACTTTGGTTATAACAAAAAACCATGTATTCATATTATTCAACGTCCAATTCTTGAAGAAATCGCTTTAACCAAGTCATCTCCTTTCTAGTTTCTATAGCTGCAACATATTCCTCCTCAATAATAGACAAAGCTATACATTTATGCAAGCTCCCTCTATAAATTTGAACAAATATCCTAAGGTCAACTTTTTGTTATTAGGATCTCTAACCATATTCGTATGTATGTATCCTTTTAGAAATTGCTTACCACTTTCAAAACTCAAACATAATCTAGAAGTGCCGAAGTACTTGAAGATCCACTTCATTGCCTTCCAATGAACCTTTACTATAATGGATAAAAATCTACTTAATAATCCAATAACGTGTGTAATGTTTGGTCTAGTGTACAACATAACATACATCAATAAACCAAAAATTGAGGAGTGTAGAATAAAGGACATACACTCTTTCTCCTTTTCATTGACATGAGAAGCTCTATTACTCAATTTGAAATGAGCAACTAAAGTTGTACTTATTGACTTGACATGTTTCATATTGAACCTCCCAAACACTTGTTCAATATAATTTTCTTATGAAAGCTATAGCTTTCTGACCTTCCTGTCATAATAATGTACTTAAGTAAAAAGACTTAAGTAAATCCTCCTTTAACTTGCAAATCATGTTAACATCTTTTCCAACTATCAACGTATCATCCGGACACAAGAATAGGATGATAAAGTTACCATCATGGAATTTTCTAAATAGACACAATGATCAATTAATGTTTGCTTGTAACGACTACTTGTCATAAATGAGTCAAACTTTTGTTACCACTGCCTTGGTATCTATTTGATCCCATAAAGACTCTTATTTAACTTACATACAAAGTTCTCTTGCCCTTTAAATTTAAACTCTTCCTATTGCTTCATATAAATCTCCTCATCTGAATCACAATATAAGAAAGTAACCTTTCTATCAAGTTGCACGAGTTCAAGATCCAACTAGCAAATAAGCCCAATATAGTTCGTATTGATGCCATCTTGACCATTGATGAAAAAATCTCGTCAAAATCGATACCCTTTTTTTGATTGTAACCCTTTATTACCAGCCTTGCCTTACGCCTCATTAGCTTGTCTCTGTCTTTCTTGATCTTAAACACTTATCTATTCTTTAAAGTTTTCTTACTTTTAGGAAGCTTTACTAATTCATAGGTCTCATTATTCTTTAATAAGTCCATCTCCTTACATTGCCTTTAGCTAAGAATCTTTATTTTTGAACAACTACATTTCTTGAAAACTCTCTAGCTCCCACTTAGTAGTGAATAAGAGATATTCTAAACTAGGGTATCTTATTGAAGGCTTCTTCATTCTAGTTGTCTTTTGAAGTTGGACATCTTCCAACACTTAAGTAGGTTGCTTCCCTTGCTTATAATGCTTATAGACCACACCATCCACATGATGTGGCTTATGTAAATCATCATTATCAGTTTGCCTCTGATCATTATCATACTATGTAACCTCATGTTCACCTTCTTCACTCATAGGCTGATCAAGGAAAGTAGGATCAAGGGTCCATCACTGAAAGATAAATGTTGGATGTGATCTTACTTTTATTAATGAGATCTGTACCCATCTCATGCTTATAGAAAACTAGGTCTCTTCTTTTAACGACCTTTTGCCTTTCTAAGTTATAGAGCTTATCGTCAAACTCCTCATCACTATATCTAACAACTCACAAAGAGTAGTTTTCAAATCAGATTCAATCTCTACTCCTTTAGCACAAGCTTGAAGGCCTTGCAACTAAGCACCCTTAGATGTGAGTAAGTTGGATATTTCCCTTTCCATACCATCTAGAGAATTTTAAGTTTTAAAGATACTAAAAGAGTTCTGTTAATCACATACACTACAGTTTTACTACCTCACCCTAAAATGGATTTTGTATATTAGACACTTATAGCATACATAGAATCTTCTCTATAATAGTTCTATTCATCCTCTCGATAAAAATCATTGTGCTAAGGGTGCTAAGTTCCATCTTATTATGTCCTATATCATATCTTGCACAGAAATCTTTAGACTCGTTAGAGGTTTACTCACCTCCATTGTTAGTTTGGAGACACTTCAACTTCCTCTTTGTCTCCCTTTCTACCATGACATGAAAATTTCCATATGTTAGCATTTAACCTTTTGTTTTGAACATAAAAACTCAAGTCTTGCATTAAACATCATCAATGAACATAACAAAATATTTTTTGCTTACCAAAATTTTCAACTCTATAGGACCACACATATGATAGTACTCCAGCTCCAACTTCATCCTCCTCTTAGTAGACTTTTTATGAAATAAGATTTGATGTTGCTTTCCTTCTATGTAATGATCATACGGTTGAGAGAAATTGTATTCTTAATATAATAAGTGATTTTTCAGTTAATAACTTTATCCCTTTATCGATACAGTGTCCTAATCTTTGGTGCCACAAATCGAGTGAATTATTTTCTTGAACGACATGTAATTCTCCAGCATATACCTTTAAGTGTTTCTTGTGTATCCTTCTTAGTTTAACACATTCACAGATAGTAAATTAAGCCATAAGTCTAGAATGTGTCTTACACCTCTCAATGTCAATATGCACCTAATGTCAATTTAAACTCGAATGTCTCCCATCTTTGATTTCCCATCTTCACGTTTCCAAAATAGTCATTACTGTAGTTAATGAAATAGCCTGTCCTTGGAACATAATGATAAGACACCTCTGTATTAACAAGTCAATCTAAATATAAATCTAAATGACTAATATAAATACACTTACTAGTTGCTACGACTTTTTATCATCTGTACTTGATGTTTCTGTTGCAATATCATTGTCATCTCCATCTGTCTGGTTATTTTGCTTCTTCTATTTTCTCTTCCACTTATAGGAAAATTTCTTTATAAGGCCATGTTTGGTGCATTTATGATACGTTCTGGTCTCTTTCCTATTTTTTGACTTTAACATGTTCTTCGACTTGGCCTTAGGTCCTCTACGTTTGTTTATTCTTCTGTTTTCTACCACAAGAGCTTGTACATTGTCAACACTGCTCTCCTCCCTCCTATTCTCTTTCTTGGATATGCTTTCTTTGATCACATCCAATAAAAGCTTCTGGAGCAAAGTTGCTAATAGTTATGCTAAAGTTTCTTAACTATCTAGTAAATAACTTCATAGGAATGACACTTGTAATTCATCATTGAGGAGAATCTTCATAGTGGTTAACTTATTAAGGATGTCTTGAAAATTGTTGAGATGCTATGATACTAATTTCCCAGCCTTTAACTTTAAGTTTACAAGCCTTTTAATCAAGAAGGTCTTGTTGTGAGAAGTTTTCCTCTCATAGTAACTTCTTCAACATATCAAAACGTTCTATCTCTTAGGATACATGATTGAAGATGTTGACATCAATCCACTGTTAAATAGTTCTTAAGGTCTTCTATTTTATCTTCTCCCGCTCTTTATTTGTCATCTTCACTTACTCTTTATCTATCATTTTCTCTGTCTTTAGACGAAACAACGTCTTTTATATTTCTATCCACATTGATTGGATCATAGATATCCTTACAATATATAAGATCTTCCATCATAGGTCTCCATATCGAGTAGTTGATCGACCTCAACTTCATTGTAGAGCTATTACGTTTCTCCATACCTAAGGCTCTGATGCCACTTATTGGTAGTTTCAAGTAATAACACTCAGAAGATCTTTGAGATTGCTCAACCAATAACAAACTACTCTAGTAATAAAGATGAGTGAAACATAAATTAAACGCATGATTTAATATGGAAAACCCTCTAGTATAGAGGTACAAACCATAGGACAAACCAAAAATAAATCCACTAAATCAAAATTGCAAGATACAAGTCATAAAGATTTTGAACTAATCACTCTCTCACAAGATAACTACAACAGAACCTCTCTTTCAAGCTCTCTCACTTTTATGGCCCTTTAAACACTAAAGTTTTCATATTTGGGATTGAGTACAAATTGATATATTTATACCAAAACTACTTCCATCCTAGATATCAAATTCAAATAAAACTGTAGTTGATAAATGTTATTTGGACTTTAAAACTCATATTTTATTGAGCGCTTTTGTCTCATATAACTTCTATCCCTTCAATATTATCTTTAAATATCAAAAAGATAAGATTCATAACATACACATTTAGTTTCACGACTGTGTACAATGGTTGTTTTCAAACTTTAAGCTTCAAAACTTGACCTCACAGAAATACACAGTCACAGAGGGTTACAAAATCAACTAACGTAGTTGTGTACACTTTCACAGCCATGTGTAACTCCACACTGACATGCCTGAAACATCACCTTTTAACTTGCACACGATTATAAAAGCTTACACAGTCATACACATGGTCTTATCCATCATTAACATAGGTGTGTGCCTCCCAGACACGGGCGTGTCCTTTAGAAACAGCTTCCAATCTCAATTTCTACCTCAAATCTGCCCAAGCTTTGTTTCTTTTGATCTAATGAGATAATTAAGACGTCCAAAGTCTAGATTTAATGGAATTAGTCAAGTGAACATCCATAAAACAAGGTTGGACACATAAGATTTATATACTGCTAATTTTTCTTCATTCTCTTTCACATTACATTTGCACCTATTCTTTAACTCTTAATTGTTATTTCCTAACTCTAGCTTACTAGAAAGACGAGATATTTCTATATCTTTTTACTTCAAAATTCCATCAAGGTCTTGGATAGCAAGAATAAGCTCAACATTAGAATTGAGTTTTGTGGAGTTGTAATTGAATATTGGTTTTTACATTCTTTTCATAGCCAATTTTTCGCTAGATTTCTTCAACTTTAACTTATAAATCCTAATTCTCAACTAACAAATGTTTCAACAGTTCTTTTCCACAACAAGATTTTTGCAAGAACCTGAGCTTAACTGCAAGTGCCACAAAAGAGAAGTAAATTGCGGTTAATAATTTTTTTAATTTAGTAATTTTATTTAAAATTTAGTGCCTTTATGTTTATCACATGACAAATAAACCTATTATTGTGGCAACCCAACTATAGGATTAGTGGAGGATTATTTTATAATAAATTAAAAGTTTGAGTATTGTATTACTACTTTTAATAATTTTAATTAATATTATAAAATTAAATAAAGTTTGAACTTTTTATATTTTTATTTGAAAAATTAAATATAAACTAAATAAAAATAAAAATAAAAAGCTATAATAAAAAAATTAGAGATGGCACAAAATGATCATAAATTACAAAGTTCAAAACTAGTTATTAAATCTAACATAAATAACAATTTATAAGAAATAGATAAAATAAAGGAATGAATTTCAGGCAATGTTTTTATTCTCTTCTCCTACTCCGACTTCTACAAGCAATGTTTTTATTCTCTTCTCCTACTCCGACTTCTACTTCTGTTGGTTGTTATTAATTTAAATAAAACATCTACAATTAAGATTATTATTTTTTTGAATGAAAGGAAAATAACAACTAAAACAAGCTATCAACGTAGTCAATCTAGGAAACGAAATCCCTACTATATCTTTTAGTATGATAGAAGTACATCCTAGAGGTGTAGTGGTAAGCAAAGTGACACCTAAATTGTAAGAGAATGCATAATGTGCAAGCCAATCTGCACAACAATTGCCTTCACGAAAACATAATGTATCTTAACCTGCCAATCTTGCACGAGTAACTCTCGAATATCAAATGCCAAAAGATTCAAAGATGTGAGTAGTTTATCCGGAGAGGAGATGAGATGCACAATAAGGAGTGAATCCATCTCTAATTCTACTTGCCGAAAGCCAAAGTCCTAAGCTAGAGATAAAATAGTAAATACTCCCCAACGCTCAGTCGAAAAGGATGAGCAGTTACCAATGTTCTGCACAAATCCTGCAAGCCATAAACCTGAAGTATCTCATATCAACCTACCTGTCGGCGCAGAGCTCGACGAACTACTGTAAGCTCCATCGGTATCTAACTTGATCCAACCTGGAGGAGGTTTTGTCCATCCAATAAGCTGATCGCTCTTTACGCTAGAAACTAGATGAACATTACGGAAACAAGTATTAGTTCTATGAATCCATGTAACATGATCCAAAATTAGGAATTTAGGCAAACTAGGCTAAGTAAAGTTCTCTTCAAAAAGGGTTTTATCATCTAAGACCAAAGGAGCCAGCATGCAACCCCAAAAATAGTGGACCATTCAAACTCGTCTATCATGGTAGTATTATGGAGATTACTGGAAAGCCAATCCATACGACTCATATCAAAAAAATTGTTCATAAGTCATCGAAAAGGAAAGGCAGACCAAATTACGTGGGCCTTAGAACAGTCGCGCATCACATGCAGAGAAGATTCCAGTGATCCGCAACAGTAGCAATTACTATCTGTAGAAAGATGGCAGATGACTCTTTCCTGGTTCGTTAAGAGGGCATTGCTATAGAGGAGCCAAAGAAAAGATCGAATGCACTAAGGGCCATTCCAGCGCCACAATAATTTCCAAATACCACCCTCAATAGAGTTCGCGTGTCCCTCGATCAAATTATAAGCAGAGCCCATTGTGAAGCATCCATTATTTGAACCCCCCCTTAGTTTAATTTATCTGGACCTGACGATGTGCGAGGGGGAGGGATGGCTGTGATATAATGATATACATCAGTAGGAAACTAATGTTGAAATGATCCTTAATCCCAACTACCTGTGGCGTCAACATATTGATTAACATGGAGGGAATAGATGTCTTCATGTAAATCAGTAAGGAGATAGTTGTTGAGTGGACCCAAATCAGCTACCCAAGAATCCACCCCAGAACCGCACCAATGAGCCATTAGGAAGTGTCCATTTTAGACCCTGCAAAACGTATTTCCAGGTTGCTTTAATGCCTCTCCAGACCATAGAGCCTCTCTTAGCGTTAAACTCATTCGGTTGATTATCCAAGTTAAATTTGTATTTGGAAGACACCACTTGGACCCATAGATCTTGTGGCTTCGAGATCAAACTCTAGCCTGATTTGACTAGGAGTGTATCATTGCTAGATCTGATTTTTTTAACGTCAAGTCCTCCCAAGGCTTTTGGAGTACACACTGTGTCCCATTTCACCAAATTCATTTTTTAGTTGCCAGTAACTCCACCCTATAGGAACTCACGCATATCCTTCTCTAAATTATCACAGAGATTTCGTGGAAGTCTCGCCGTTTGCATAGTGTAAATAGGCAAAGACGAAATCACCGATTGGATTAAAGTGACTTGACCAGATAGGGACAAATTTTTTCCACCCCAACCTGAGAGACGTTGTTGGACTTTAAGAGTGTGCTAGTAGGTATGTTTATTAACTCGTTCATGCAATAACGGCACTCCCAAATATTTTCCCAAATCGGAAGCCAACCGAAATCCCAATTTATCACTTATAGTTCTTGCTTGGGACTTATTGACATTTTTGGAGCAAAAGCATCGTGTCTTAGTTTCATTCACGTTTTGACCAGAGGCTATGCAAAATGTATTCAACGTATCTCGGATTATTGAAACCTGGTCAAGAGAAGCCTCTGAAAATAGTATAAGATCATCGGCAAAAAATAGGTGCGAAAGAGGAGGACCACCGTCACTTGAAGACTCCTTTGTTTAACAGTTGTAATAATATGATAGTATTTTGTATTCCTGTCTCCATGTGCAATCCATTGGCATCTAGATTTCTGGTGCCAATACAGTTCTTCCTGACAAAGAGCTTGTTCCAATTCCATGCACAGAAATTCTTCTAAATCCAATGGAGAATCCGTTGGATTTGTCTCGAGAGCCTTCTGTATACCCTGTAATCTGGCCATCATAAGTCTCTTATAGTGAAAGATATTGCCAAAGGTAGTCTGGTTCCATTGATTCAGTTTAGTTGCAAGCGTAGAAAGAGAATTGGTGATATCATTATGGGACGCCTGTTAGTTATTCCTCACCACATTTGGAAATTGATCATGTGTCAGCCACGCTGATTGAAATCTAAATGGTCGCAGTGAGTGAGTCCAGTGTGGAGTATCACTAAATTGTACTAGTAGGGGTCGATGATCAGACTTGATAAAAGGAAAGTAAGAAACTATTGTGCGTTGAAATAATGACAGCCAAACGTCAGAACATAATATTCTATCCAACCGAGCCAAGATATTACCCCTTCTCTAAGTGTATCGTGGCCTTAAATACCCTAAATCATGTAAATTGCAAGCATGAACACAGTCTCGGAATCCTGAACTCACTACATGTTGACGATGCGACCCACCTCATTTATCAGTAGCTTCTAGTTTAGCATTAAAATCTCCTCCCAATAGCTAAGGTCTATAAGTAATCCTTACAATTTTACGTAAATTCTGCCATAGATATTCCTGAGAGGGATAATGTGGAAATAGTAGTAAAATCAAAGGAGACCTCATTCCATTCAATATTCATATGAATAAATTGACGGTGTGTAGCCAATATTCTAACCGAAATCTCTGAGTTCCATAATACCCAAATGCTACCTGAGAAACCGGTTGCCTCTACTCGAAAAGAAGAAGGAAACTCCAAATCTCGGATAACCCTTAACGCTCGCTCATCACTGATCCTTGGTTCCATCAAAACCACAGGAAACAGTTTATGCATGCGAACAAAATTCTTAAAGATAGGCTTGAAGGATTTGCCTCCAGCCCTTGACAATTCCATAAGAAGAACGACATAAAATCTATACCAATGGATGAGATAAATGCTCTTAATCACGAGCATTTATCAAGTCACTCGACTGGACACCATGAGTGTCAACCAATGGTAACTTAAAAATCGCATCTACCTGAATGGCTTGTTCCATTATTTCATCCTTATTGCCAAGATTAGTATGTCTCGGATCAAGTGGTCTCGCCGGTGAAGGAATACGTCTTGGGCTATAAGGTAATCTCAAATTCTCCACGAAGTCATCTTTGAATTCACGGTCATTACCACAATCCATATCGTCAGTATTCGGTAATATGAACATTTGTTCATGTAAGACCACGTCTCTGTGAGATGAAATAGCTACAATAGTATGACCAGCTAGACTAGAGGTAATTTTTTTATGATCAGATTATGCACCAGTATATAAGTTTGGGTCTACAAGATTTTTCTTTCCTTGATCCCGTGTATTGAGTCCACTCCACTTAGTGGCCTTACCTTTGTTAAGTAATTCTGATCTAGTACCAGGCCCACGAGACAAATGTAACTGCTCTACTATTTTCCTTGTAGGAGTTATCCTTATCTGTTATGTACTCTTTTGAGTATGAGTCAACCCTCGTGTATCTTTCACCAACCAAATGGGGTTATCATTAAATGTCTCAAGATTGTCCTTATCAGAAAGGATCGAATATCGGGAACCTTAGGATCCTCCCTGATTATTCACCACTGTTGCGTTATATTTTGAGGTCATCTCCCTCGGTGATTGACGGCAGACAGGCCGTGGAACCTGAATCCATGGGCCGTATGCTTCCTTGTTTGTCTCCGTCACCGATGTTTCACCTTACTTATTCCCTATATTAATAGTAATTCGAGTATCATCTTCTCTTCAGTGTTCGACGATACTGTGTGAGCTGAAGGGCACTCCATGGCCCCATATCCTATGATACCACAAGACAAACATATTTAAGGGAGCCCTTCATAGGCTACTCTAATAATTTCCCCATCAATCATAACTTTAGGTCAGAGAGGAACACTGATATCTACATCAACAACTACCCTGGCGAATTTTCCTCGATGAGAAAGTTAGGTGTTATCATCAATCTTAACCATACGTCCAAATAAGTTTCTAAGTGCTTTAAAATGTATGGGCGACAACGTGAAACTGGAAGTTTTGGAAAACGGACCCAAACTACTACACAAGATACTTTGCTGGTAGAAGGACGAAAGTTTGAGTGCCATGGTTAAATCGAGAAGACATGGCTAAAAATTATCCAGGGACCATTAGCCATTAGTTAACGCATGCATGTAATCTTCCTCCTCTATAAAGTTTATCAGAAAGAACTCATTATCAATATCAATGATTTTCATCGGTCCTTTCAAGCTCCACATGGATTTCAATCTAGCACTCAGCATCTTAAATCCTATACGTCTGCCCAGTAGTTTTACAACAATCGCACGTTCCCATTGTTTATCCAATCTACTTTTAAAAGCACCTGACAATTCAATACCAGAGCCTGCTTCTCCTTCCACCACTGTGATATCTCCCTCGTCAAACTCAACTGGATCTTCCTTATGCCATTCCAACCCCATATCCTCTTCTTCCTGAATGTGCTGACCTGTAACCGCTACGCTATAACTCAGTTTTGATGGAGGAGGATCCTCCTCTCGTGTTCGTAAGCGAACCTTTTTAGCAGAATGGCCATCATGGTCCGCAGTGTAACTGTCGTCCCTAATGGCTTCAGAGCGTTTAGAGTTATCCATCTCTTGTGATATTGTAGAACTTCAATAATTTTTTTATTACTAATATCGGACACTTAATAACTTAATTAAGATTATTAATTATTTTATAAGATACGCATTAAAATATACTTTAATATGTTATATTTTTGGAATGTTTATTTAACTATAAATGTCTACATATGTACCTCCAAATAGATCAAACTATATACTGTGGTAATATAAAATAAGATTAAATATATTAAATTTCTTATAGTTCAAAATTTATTTTAATTCTTAAGTGTCCTGTTATATTTACATTGATTTCAATAAAGTTTCTAATGTTAATCTTTATTAATGTTAGGTAAAAAATTTTTTTTAAACTTCATATTTATAGTAAAATATGTCATATTTCAAAAAATTAAAAATAATTTTTAACATTTTAAATTATTCATTATATTTTGTTAATTATATGTCACCTAAATTTTGACATGACATATATTTTTACTTTTTTGTTAATTACGTATATAACATTTTGTTACATATCTCATATAACATATCAAATTCACTTATTCTAATTAAATATAAATTAATATTAAACTAATTTTTTAATGTTTAATTACTCTAACTTAGCATTAATAACCCTAATTTAATCAAAGAATCCAAAAAATCCTTAATTTCCCAGTCTCAGTTCTCCATTTCCTGAGTTTTAAGTTCAGGAAACTTGATCAGATGACCCTCAAATTTTACTGGAAAAAGATGCGAGTGTATCCAAAGGGGTCATTCAAATGACCTTGAATTAGGTTGGTGAGGATCAGGGAGAAAAATTTGGTCGAGCAACTTATGGGAACCCATTGTACCTTTGGGACGGAGCGTTCAGAAATCTCATAAACTTCACCAACCATTTTTCTTTTATTATTAACTCGCTTGTAATTAGCGATTTCGTTGATGGGATATCATTTTTATGAGCTCCAGATGGCTCACGTTGTACCCCGATGTCAGCTCCCGTGGTAGTCTTCGTCTATACAGAAACTACATTGTGTTCTTTAACTCTACTATAAATCAATCATCGTGACTGAGTTCCATACATATCCCAATACTGAGTTAGATCCTTCGAGTGAACAAATTAATATTGACATTAATTCAATGGAGAATAAGAACGTGCTTCTTCTTCCTCTCCTTGATAAACTGACGGCATGAACCATAGAGGCAAGATCGGGAAATTGAGGGTCTCTTTGGCTAAATTAGAGTAATTTGGATTATTATGATTAAATTAGGATTATTAGATAAATTAACTTGAGGTTGAAGTAATTAAAAATTAAAATTTTTTGATTAATATTAATTTATGTTTAATTAAAATGAATGGATCTCACATGTCTAATAAAAAAGAAAAGTATGTACTATGTTAGTACAGATGGAGTTATAATCTCGCCAAAGTTTTATGCTTTTAAATTAAAGGGTTGGAATTATTAAAAGTTATTTAAAATATTATGGTCTAATAATATTTAAAATATTATGGTCTAGTATTGTAAAATTTGATTTAGTTTAAATAAGTGTATGTTCATGCAATTTTCTGAGAAAGTATTATAATAATGATATCATCAAAAGTTCGTGCTTGTTATTATTTATAGATCTATAAATATGTTATATATCTATATACATACATATAAAGATATAAAGTTTTCTAAATTATCTGAAAGTAAAACATTTCGTTTTTAAATTTGAAGTAGTTTGAATTCACAATTAATTTGTTAGCAATATAACACTTATATTAATAAGCTAAAGAAAATTAAGTATATAGATAAACCAGCATTTAATAATATAAGTTATTAAGATTTACAATAAAATGTCTCTCTTATATAGGCAATTTTCTTTTGAAGTATAGATAAACTCTAATAAATTTTAATAGAGTTAAATGCAACCTTTACTAACTAGCCTAATCGCTCTTTGATTAGAATTTTAACTTCTCGTATGACTAAATCCTATTTCAATCGAATTTGTCTTCTTTGGTTAACTAGACTTCTCTAATGGGCTTAAAGTACATGTATCTATAAAAGATGGAAGTCCTATTGCTTCAACCGAGGCCTATTCTACATAAGGGTATAACATTTCCCTCCATTTTCTTGCCAAAATTTATATTCTTGAGAATGAAAACTTCAATGTTCAATCTTGTATGGGTAGCAATTTGATTGAAGAAACCATTACACTTTTTTTAAAAGAATTTGTTAATAGCTCAACAATAGAAATCACAGGTCACTTTTATACAAGTCAAGTATAGCAAAAAAAAAAGTTCTCCAGAAAGTTAATAATGAAACCTAAAAAATCTGTTAGAGATGGGCTTGCTTTAAACAAATTGATAATTATGTTTAGTAACTCTTCCACACTTTCATTTGGATAGGTCGCTCTATGGGGTTGATGCACCCTATTCCCGTTAGGGTGTTCAAATCATGTGCCACTTAATTTGGTTCACACATTTGTGTAGATCTTATATAAATGTGTGGATGAGATTTAACGAAATAGAGTAGGAATTGATTAACTGGAATAGAGGTTTTGATCCCCTCACTATGATGGATTATAACCATCTTTAATACACTGTCAATCTTCTTGACAGGTCTACAAAGGTATGTAGTCATCATGAGTCATTGACCCAGGGTAATCTGTGTAACACCCCCACACCGTAGGGTACGCACCGAGATGCCCGTAGGTCATTCCGATACCTATCCTATAATAAGGGAGCGCTACGTACGATCACTACAGTACTCCACATGGCATCATATCAATTTGAATAATTAAAGCAATAATTGTAAATCACAAGAATTTTAAAACCAAACTCTTCCTCTTTTCATTACCCAAAATCAACAGTTTTATACATCGTCAAACTGTACAATCTGTACATACATACAAAAACCCTAGTACAGATGCTATATGAAAGAGGAAGAAATACATCAAAACCTAGCTAGGTCA
>JANIIA010000004.1:48645149-48657637 GCA_027478495.1 Erythroxylum alaternifolium
TAATAAACAAAATATAGCATTCTTACAAAGCTTTAGGGGGCATTTTCTTAGCCCAATACATAATGTCTCAAAAATAAAGAATCTACATAAAAGTAGCTTTGCTAAACAAAAATGCATCTAAAACTTTGTTATCAAAAATACAATTTCAAATTTTGGTATCAAAACCTTATAACCTCTGCCTTGTTTTATTTTTTAAAAATTTCAAATTTTGGAAAAAATTTCAGATTAAAAATTTTTTCATTTTAGAGTTATTTTTGGAAGTTTTTTCTTTTAATTAAAGGTAGAAATCTTCAATTAAGTGTATGGAAGTGTTTCTACAATTAAAAAAAAATAGTTTTGTAGTGTTTTTTTGATCTAGTTTTGTTTTGTATCTGACAGGTCTCAAACTAAGTCATTATAACCCAACTGGAGGTTAAAATAGACATTTCAGAAAATGACATCGTCTGTTTATTTATTGAAAACAAATTTTGATGTAGTGTTTGAGGCTAAAACCCACGCCCTCAGGGGGTGCATGGTGAGCCTCTACCAACTAAACTAAAGCTTATATTCTTATTTATTATGTGTTGAAATTATATTTATGTAAACGTTTAACATGAAGGAGATTATCACTATGTCTATATTTTACATTGTGAATTGAATTTTGGATAAAAGGTTTTAATGATTAATTATTAGGTCTTAGGCATAATAACCCTAACTTTATAAAATTATATATTTATGTAATCAATCACATAAAGAGATGAGACATTTAATTGTAGTTAATTATTTTAGTATGACAAATTTAATCCGATAGGAATTTTTATCATATTTGAATAATTAATTAAGATGAAATATCAAATTATTTTTCTAATTTTCCCACAAATATTAAAATTTGGAATATAATTTGATAGTTTTAATATAAAGTTTAGTATAAATTTGTTTGAATTAAAAATTTAGCCTACAAGCAATTTTATGCCATTTGATTTATGTCTTTCAAGATATGCTTACATTGGTACAACATATATATAGTTTATTCGCCTCAATTTATTGTTAAGTAGCATGTATGTTTAAATTATGTAGCTATTCAAAGTGTTAGTTTCTCTTATTAAAGTTGTAAAATTTGTGAATTGAGAGGTGAAAACTATAAGATTTGGAAAGAGAGAATTCTTCTTTATTTAGGGTGGAAGCACATTGATTATACTATCTAGAAGGATGAACCACCTAAAGTAACTGAGGCCATCACTAAAGCTAAAATCATTCCTTATGAATGTTAGGAGAGATCTAATTACCTAAGTGTGATGTTTATAAAAACTGAAATTTTTGTTGGCATTTGTGGTTCTATAGAACAACATGACGATGTTCGTGCTCTATTGAAGGCTACTATAATTCAAAACTTTAGACAAATCACCTGCAAGCACCCTAATTATGAAATTTTCTTCTATCTCATTGTTTTCTAAGGCGTGCATGAGAACATCATGAAGTTGAGGGACATTACGGCTCAGTTAAAGTAACCCAAGGTTAAGATGCCTGATTCTTTCATCTTACATTATATTTTGAACACCCTTCCACCACCATACATGTTGGACCCCAAAAATTTTTTAAATTTATTATCGATTTATTTGTTTAATTATTTAATTACAATTTTCTTGTTTATTTATTTATCTTAGAATTGGGTGATTAAATTTAGTAAGCATGAATAAAGATTAGAATTAAGTTAGAATTAATATGGGAATGTTAGAATTAAGCTAGCTTAAGGAGTTAGTAGATAAAGACAAAAGAAGGGGTAAATAGATATTGTATTAAATGATGAGGGCATAATTGGGAGACCAAGGATAAAAATTTGCCTTAAAATTTAGAAGAGAAGAGAAAAGAGAGAAGTTAGAGAAGAAGAAGAAAACGTGGGAAGAAGAGAAATCAAGCTTGTTAAGGTAAGTTAATCATCTTTTCTTCTTGATTTATTGTCTTCCTTTGTTGGTTATATAAAGGTTGAATTCTTTTTACATCCTTTAACGCTTCTTTCAGCACAACCTGTAAAATATTTGATGAAATTTCTTAAAGAGTATTCAACTTTTTTTGTAATAATAGTAATATAATCTTATATAGATAATATTATATTTCTGTACATCAAGATCATGGTTAGTTGTAATAATCTACTTTAAAATTTAGATTTTAGATATGATATAAAGGGTAGGGTAAATAGATTACTTTTATTTTAATAAGGCTAACTTTCATCTCAATTGCCACCTTGATGTATAACTACTAATCTGTAGTATTTTAACTTATCATCAAAAATTTCATTAAGCATAATGAATTTTATTGTAAGCTCATTATGCAGCTATAACTCTTAACATAATTCATTCAAGAATGTCGACATGGTTACTAGTTTCTGATGGTGGAAATTCATTTCATTGGGAGGAATGTAGCAAAATTGTCCCTACTGAACAAAACACCAATGCAGAACAAATCCCTTCTTCATACACTATTAATCGTTTGCCTTCATAGCTGATCTTCTTCTTCAAGGATTTTACTATCATCCAAACTAAGTCACTTTCTTTATTATCTATATCTCATTTCCTGTTATGAAGATATTATATATATGAAAATTTTATTGTATATACTATATGTTATGTTAAGCTTCCTTAAATCTTTAGGAGAATATAGATAGAAATGTAGGCAAGGGTGATGTCACAATGGTCCTAAAGGATTAGAAAAATCGGTTATTTTGGAAAATTCGTTGATTCTATTGACTATATCTGGTCGATCAAGTATGCATGTGTTCCAATTTGGGTTCGTTATATGGTTTCACTAAACAACCTATATAAGTTCTATATTGATTGTGTTTTAGGTGAAACACATCATACTGAAAATTTATCTTATCAAGTTGTCTTCCATACTAAATTAGGGAATCATTCACTGTATCCTCTAGAAGTTTAACTATAGCAAAGAATTTGTTAGAAGAAGGTGTCAACAACCTAGAACTTGAGGGAAAATCTTTCCCTCAATTGGTGCCTTCGAACGTACAAAGAAATTTCTTAGGAATCCAAACATAGGAAACTCATTTACTTTTATTGACTCTCATGTCACTTGGAATCTAAATAAATAATTATATCATTGTCATTTATCGATGGTATCAGCTGCAATCATCTTCAAACTTTATTTATTGTTCTGTTTGTAACAATTTTTAAAATAGCCTTAGTCCTAGTTAGGGACAAGACTGCATACTATTGTTATTGTTCTATGTCTATAAGAATTAAACTTCTGATTAAAACCTTGTAGTACTAACCATATATCATTATATTATATTGATATCATTTCAGTAATTTTTATAATTAATTATTTTACTGTTATAAAATATTAATGATTAACAGTAATTTTTAACTTAAATTTATTATTTTTCCTATTAAATTTAAAATTTTTTGTTCAAAAATATTTTAATGTGCAAAATATATTTATTTTCAAATTTTAAATAACCTACCATGTGTTTTTCAACAGTACGCTTTAAACGTTGAAAACAATTTAACAAAAAAAACAATTAACTATAATAGATTATAAAAATGTCATTACAAACAATCTTCCAAACATATAAATTTGATATTTATTTTTTGCGATGAAATATATAATTGTCGCCATATCCTATCATATAACGATGAATAAAATAAATGGTCGGCATATGTATAATAATTAGCGACACTCAAGGAAGTGGTCACCAAACAGAGGTGATAAAAGACTCACATTGTTGCCAATAGGTACTATTCTGCCACACTTCATTTTAATGTTGCTTAATATTAGAATTATAAGGCCCTTCTCCGACGATGTAAGTATTATGTCACTAATTGTTCCAACTATTGGCGACGATAAGCATTTTTAGTCGCTAATTGTTCCAACTATTCCCGATGCTTGGCCTTTATCGAATCTAATAACATTGGTTTGCCCGACATTTCCCGATGTGACCTCCATTCGTCGTGCAATAATTACATTTAGACGACGAAAAAGCACAAACATCGTTAAAAGTTATTGTTATTATGACCTTATCAAAAAATGGTCATAAAATGTTTTCCCATTGTCGACGTCTTTTATTTAACATCATCAAATCATTTACTTTACGCTAGGAAGTGTAAATTTGTCACAAAATGGTAGCTTTTGGCAATGTCTGCGGATTCATCTCCAAAGAAAATGTAGCTAATTCATCAGTCTGTTGTAGTGATGCGCAAAAGTTTTTAGAGGTTTATATACAAGAAAATAATTGCACTAAGTTTCGATATGATAAAAATAAGGCTAGGAAACTCGCCAAAAGTGACAAAAATAAGCAACAACTAATTACAGGATGATTGTCAAGGTACTCATGCCTTAGGCAATGCTCTTGTAGCAAAGATCAATCACTTCAATTTTCTTAAAAGAATAACGCAAAAGGCACTAATTTATTATTTTCTTATGTGTAACAAAATTATTTATCATTTTACAGGGAAAAAATAATCACATATAAAACCATTAAAGTGTGATGTAATTATAAGAAAGCTCCCTATTTTAAGATAATTTTCAAAATTTAGGAGGTCTATAGAATGACAGATTGCAAATACTATGTTTTTCAATCAAAACATCCAAATAACTCTCCTTCCCTTGCATCGAATGCTTCACTTGTTATTAATTTATGTCATGAGAATCTTAATTTAATAACTGAAAATGATGTATGACCAAATTGAAAAATCAAACTCTAATAAGATGGCGTACTAAAAGTCAAGACAATTCAGCCATGCAAAAATTGATATTGATTAGCGTTGCATTCACATCAAAAAAAGTGAACAACCTTATATATTATGAAAGTGATGTAAGCAGTACTATCATCCGCTCCTAATTAAGTACCATATTCACAAACTTGCTAAGGGTTTTGAGCAAGAAAAACGCTTGAGAGAGGAGGGATTCTCAGAAAATAATTTGAAAGAAAAAGAGAGAGAGAGGAAGAAGAGAGAATCGCGTGAAAAAGGAGATTATGAGAGAGAATATGTCAGAAAATATATGTAAATGCGAACGAATTCTAACCGTCGGATCAAAGGGACGAACGGGATAGATTTCGTGGTCGTCCATCCCGTTTGCTCTTAGTAAGTATACTTAATGAAAGTGATGTAAGCAGTACTATCATCCGCTCCTAATTAAGTACCATATTAATTTTTCAGATTTAATTATATTTTGATTCTCAGCAAGTAATCTGAAAACTGTTCATTTTAGAATAGTCATCGTGACATCTAGCTTCAGTGAATTATTTGCTCATTATTACCCTATAATTAGAATCCATCGCTCCTTCTGCTACGGAATTAACGTGCAGTTTCCGTTCTATGGTAGTTAGATTGGATATTTGGATATCCACACTGATATTACCGTGAGATGAAACATTATCATCATTACCAAAACATGTTTTTTTCTTTTCTTTGTTTGGAAAAGAGTTCCTAATGTCCAGAACTTGATAAGTCTTCGTACATTTTAGTTTAATATGTGCTTTATATGCTTTTGTATCTTTTTAACAAGATGCTTTCTTTTTCGAATAAATGACTTATAGCTTCAAGTTAATTTGTTCAACTTTCTTTTTCTCGATAATGGTTTAGATCAAAATTTCAAGCCTTCCTTCATATCTTGAATTTGAATGTATTATTACCCATATCAACTATCACCTACCAATATCATCTCCAAATATATTCTACAAATAATGCCTCCCTGCCTACGAAGAGTCACCTATTACACTGGGGTTTTAACCAAATTCCACAAACATGATTTTAGGTACGGATTTTTCTAATTTCAATTTTGTTCGGTTTTCAAAGGAGTTCAGACAGTTAAATTGGGATAGAGCTCCACAGTCTAGATGCCCCTCCTTCAATTTTCATTTTTATTTAGTTAAAGTTTCCAAAATTAACTTAATTTTTCAGGAGCCTAACACTAAGATAGGTGCGTCTCACTATTATTTTCACGTGTGCTATTTCTAAATAGTTATTGCAAGTAAAAAATAAAACTGAGTTTAAGTTTAAAAGATAGTGTATTTGGTCCTTCAAAATTCTAAAGTTTTTAATAACGTTTTGTATTAAAATTGTAACAATCTATAACATATCCATTCATTCATCATCTTAAATCAGCTTCCTCTTGAATCTAGTTATAATAGATACTTAACTTCATTTGACACGAACTTTCAAAGCTAATGACCCAAAAATTGTCGGTTGATTAACATCAAGATAGTATTTGGCTTTTGAAGTATAGTAATTTTCGTTTTGTCGTCAGGACTGTAAAAAAAAAGTACATGCTGGCGGGCATAAAGTTCACTTAATCAGCATATCACACTTTTTTTTTTAATTACATTAGGTATTTCAATTTAACTGGACTAATCCTAAGCTTCTAAGACCCCACTTTAAGAATCCTAGAAAATGTAAATCTAAAACCCCAAGTCACATACTTGAGTGGTCAACTGCTGATTGATCGCTAGCCCCTTACTCAGCATCAGATTCCCAGCAGCCCTCAGATTTCCTAGTAGCTTCAACCCTCACACTGTCATTGGAAGCGAGACGTCCGTAATTGATCCGATCAAGGAGTTATACCCAGGGGGCTCGAGGATCATCAATAGGACAAATTTCTTATTTCTCCTCCTTTAGTGTGACTCGAACTCAAGACCTTCTGTAAAAGAGAGCCTTAAGTAAGAAGCTTAAGTTATTAGGTCACTCCTCGTTGTCAACATATCACACTTTTTTGAAACTGTAGAGATAGACCAACGTACATGAAATACCATAGAAACGTATTCGATTTTGATTAATACAATTCCACTCTTTCTTTAAGAAAAAGAAAAGAAACAATGAATAGGCAGATATTTGAAGTTAGTTCAGGCTATGAACGTACAGGGTTTGCTCAAAAATCTTTTTCTATGGATGTTTTGAGCCAAATTTTCGTACTCTCACTCCCAATTATTGTGAACCTTGGTGGAAGGGTGGCACGAAAGCATGCAATTTCTCACCCGAGTTTATTATTACAGAGATGTAAAAAAGTAGAGTCGAATGGAGATGCCTTCTTTCAGTTGCTCCAGAACCCATTGAACCAATAAACGACAGATATATGCAACTGTAACCAATAAACTATCAAAGTTTGACAATGAAATCTTATTAGTTGAATCTAAGATAGTGGGTAAGTTGTTAAGATTTTAAGAGATAAGATGGTGTTGGAGTGATTTTATATAATAAATATCTTGCATATTAACTTGGCAATTTTTGTGAATTAAGTCATAAAGAAAGTGTTACGTCAATTTGATTAAAAGCCAACTTGTCATTTAAATATGTAAAATATGCGATAATACTACAAATTGATATTGCTTGCTAATCCGTTATAGTACAAATAGTATATATTTTGGTACATTATGAAAATACATCCCCTTGAAGTGAATATTTATCGTTTATCCGAAAATATTGCAGATAATCCTTGATTTAATTTGCATGCACCTTTAAGACCGGATAAACTTAACAACACCCATTCACATCAAATTTCGGGAGAAAATAAAACTTAACAAAGATGTAGAAATTCTTCACTAGTACGATTTTGAAAACAAGTGGCAACTTGAGTTGTGCTATTATATTTGTACCCAGAACCAAGCCCTTTCTTTTCCATATTTGATGAACTAAGATTTCTCTCTCTCTATCTTTTGACGACAGGCGTCACGAGTCCACACATCAGTGAAAAACTCAACACCCTCACGTTACTGGTAGCTTTCAGTTTAGCCCTTTCATTCTGTTTCTGCGAGTGAAAGGGGAAAGAGTGTGAGCCAAAAGAAGAGAGCTTTGGATCTGTCCATGGCTGATACATCCACAAAGCACTTCTCCGTTAACGGAGAAACTTTCTTTTCAGACCTCAAGACCCTACCTTCACTTCTCAAAACCAGAAGAACAATGACTTTCATATATGGGTTCATGTTCGCTTTTGTCGTTTTCACTGCTTTCCTGGCTTTCAGCCCTTCTGCAAACTCATCTTCTTCTTGGTTCGTCAATATTTTCAGCACCACCACAACTTCTTCCGATTCTTACAGATCTAATTTTTCTTCTGTATTCTCTTTTTTCTTTCCCAACAACAACATTAACAACTTCACTACCTCTTCTTCACAGCAGCCCCATGTCTTATCTTCTAAAAACAGCACCGACGGATCTAATGGTACCACATCTCAACCCGGTGTCACGCATAAACAAGTACCCACTTTAAAGAATCAAACCAGGAGTGCAGAGAATTTTACTGAATCTACAGTATTGCAGACAAATGCCAGCAGAAGTTCTCCAAATGTGAATAAAGAACTAGCCAACGGTAACATCCATAGTCAAAATCCAGAGAATTCAGAAATTCAAGAAACTTCAAAACTAAATCAGACTGCAACTGGAGCGCCCAAGGCAACCGTGACTGTAAACCAAAGTGTCAAATCGCCTGAAAATACCGGTCCTTTTGGGGAGAAATATTCAGGAAATCAAGATGAAGAAGTGACTGACAAGCGATTGAAAGCAAATTACACGGATTCGTTGTCTAAAAAACAGAGTAATGGGACAAAACAGAGCAATGGGGTAGAGAATTGGATGCAGAATTTAGCAAAGTGTAATTTGTTTGATGGAGAATGGGCGATGGATGATTCCTATCCACTTTATAAACCTGGCTCTTGTTCACTGATTGATGAGCAATTCAATTGCATTCGCAATGGTCGGCCTGATAAAGACTACCAGAAGTACAAGTGGAAGCCCTACGGTTGCAATTTGCCAAGGTATGCGTTGAAGTATTTATCTAGATTAGCTACTTCTTGTTAATCTACGTTTGATGTTGAGTTAGTTAGTAGAAATTATAGCCGATCTCATCTGGGCCGAAGTTTCTAGCCTTTTTTTTCCCCTTCGTTATGCTTACTGTATGCGTAGTTGCTCTATTACCAAATTTCAATGTTTGGTTTCCTAGAAATTCTTGATCATTTATGAATTCCGGATTTGGGGTTTGTTTCTAGTAAGAGTTCCGTGGCTTGTTCTTGCCACGTTCAGTTGATTTACTTCTTAAACTCCTAGTTTGTTCCTTGGATTCTAATAAGCTGATGAGTTCCATTCATGATTTCAACAAGAATCCTGCTAATTCCTTTTGGCTTCAATGACTAATTGGTATAGGTTGAATGCTCCCCATATGTTGGAGATGTTAAGAGGAAAACGTCTGGCTTTTGTGGGTGATTCTTTGAACAGGAATATGTGGGAATCCTTGATCTGCATTCTGAAAGGCGCAGTAAAGGATCAGAAAAATGTTTATGAAGCCAACGGGAGGAGTTATTTTCGAGGGGAAGCTTTTTATTCTTTCATATTTAAGGTATGCTATTGAAATTCGACCTAATAATATGCAAGTTTGGCTATGTTTCATTCTACTTTTTTTTTTTTTTGGGTGTGTGTGGATGATACCTAAACCTTGTAAATTCTTTTTTATTTCTTTTTGGTGCGTGATGTGTAGGATTATGACTGCACGATAGAATTCTTTGTATCTCCTTTCTTGGTTCAAGAATGGGAGGTACCAGACAAGAATGGAAGAACTAAGGAAACACTTCGACTTGATTTACTTGGAAGGTCTTCAGAGCAATATAAAAGTGCCGATATCATAGTATTCAACACCGGGCACTGGTGGACTCATGAGAAAACTTCCTTGGGGTGAGTTCTTAGTTACTGTTGAATGTGATGTTGTTGAGACTCTAACGGTCCCTACCTTTGGCAAACAAATTCAACTAAGCTGGTAATCTTGGTTTTCAGGAAAGATTACTACCAAGAAGGGAGCCATGTGTACAAGGAACTGAATGTTTTGGAGGCATTTAGAAGGGCTTTAACAACATGGGCCAGATGGGTGGATGCCAATATAAATCCATTCAAGTCTATGGTCTTCTTTAGAGGATATTCTGAGTCGCATTTCAGGTATGATAGGAAAATTTAATAATCTCTACATTGGTGGTAGACTGTCTTTTTAATCATTCTCTGATTCCATTCAGAGCCTCTTTTCTGAGATTGTTACGTGTTCTCTCTCAGTCTTACTTTTTCCTTCACAACAAGATGTAGATTTGAGGGTGGAATTTTAATTGTGGAAGGGATGTGGAGGATTGGAAGGGATGTGGAGGATTCATTTATATTAGAATTTCTGATCAATCAAACTCAAAACTCTCTTCAATGTCTTGATATAGCGGCGGGCAATGGAACTCAGGTGGAGCGTGTGACAGCGAAATTGAGCCCATCAAGAACGCAACGTACCTAAGGGAGTATCGACCAAAGATGATGGTGCTGGAGAAAGTATTGAGAGGAATGAAAACTCATGTCACATACTTGAATGTTACTCGGATGACAGATTACAGGAAGGATGGGCATCCATCCATTTATAGGAAGCAGAACTTATCAGATAAGGAGAGGAGATCGCCTATGCACTACCAGGACTGCAGCCATTGGTGTCTTCCTGGTGTGCCAGACGCTTGGAATGAGATTCTTTATGCTGAGCTGCTAATAAGTGCAAACCAGAACGTCCAGGCACAGAAGAGACACAGGTAAATGAACTTAATGCAAACTACGTTCTTGAGAGGCTGCATACGACGTTAAATTACACGTAAATGCACCAAAATTCTTACGTTTTTTCCATTATACGTGGGCGAAAGATCCAAGTAATATAGACTATTTTCTCCATAAATTATGAGATAAAATGTAAGTCAGAGTAGTTTCTATGCTATGACAATACATATATTCATAGCATTTGTCTATATACATACACAAAAAAAGAGAAATCAACAACACTGTTTTGTTACATCATTTTCGGTTCAGCCTCAAATTTAGCTTGTTTAGGGTTGTAAATCTCGTAAATATGTAGCCAAATTTGTCTAAATATATGAGAGTGAGCAATTAATACTCTGCAATTTTGTTTCTTTGTTGGTAGAGATGACGAGCAACTTTTATTTATGGTCAAATTATTTTGATAGTCGGTTTCCGTATAAACTAGTATTGGGTGGTTATTTGACATTTTGTGTGGACTGTGGAGGGGTCACCTGGTTTGGTTCACCATAAATAAGTCTTCTTAAATTGAAAAGAGAAGACGCTGGAACATGATTTATTTGAAAAAGTTGGCAAGGCGTCGGTGTTTATTGTCTGATATTGTTAGCGATTGCTCCGTCTAAGAGAGAGGAGAGATGCGCTGTCCTGGACCACCTTCATCTTTGGACAACAAAAGTGGTCAATAAGAATTGTAAAATAGATTAAAAATTAATATTTTAAAAAACAAATCGAAAGTAAAAGATTTAAACTTTAAAAATTTTAATCAATTAAATTAAAAAATTTAAAATTCAATTGGAAGTGATTGTTATTAAATAAAAATTAATTGATTTATGTTAATTTATTAATTGAAAAAAATTTGTTGAGTAATTAATTAATTAATTAGTTTTGATAATAATATTTGTTGACTATCATTATTGTCCTTTTAATGTTTGGGTTAAACATTAAGGTGCCCTGTAATAAGGACACAACAAATTAAAACACTACCAATTATTTCGTCTTCTTGTTTTATTTTCTCTTTATATTTATCCTCCAATCAATGTATTTTTAACATCAAAAATTATTTAAATATTTTTAAATTTTTACAGTCAAATTTATTCAATTTTTTAATAATTAAAAATACGTTTAATTGAAATCATTTTTTTAAAATTCGCAGATTTTGCTCATCCTTAATAATTGCATTATCACAGCGGTACAATTTTTTGAATAATTAGTGAATAATATATGATGAGAAATACTATTTCACCCAAGACTTTGTAGTCATTTTGGATATAAATCACCTTAATATTTTATTCATCATCTATGATTTCTTTATATTTTTAATACTCTTTTTCCATATTAGGCATTTTTCATTCAAACATTTTTTTTAATGAATCCAACATTTTGGTCAACAACAAATTGTATTTACCTTTTATAATAATTATCTTTCATATCAGGAATTCTTATTCTCCGTTACAATCAAATTTATTTTACAATCATTTTGAAATTGATTTTTTGTCATGATAAGTCTAAGTCTATTTACCGGCTCAAATTATATTTGTCATCTAAGATTACCGTAGTGTTTGGTTGCCGTCCTCATGGGTGAGGACGGATGACAAAGACACAAAAGTTCTGTACTTCGTAGTGTTTGTTTGCTGTCCTCACTCATTTTCGCTTCATCCTCGGAGGATAAAGACAGAAGTTTTTTGTTCCTTCCAAGACTGTGTTACAATATTTCTCGTCCCGCAGACGGAAACAAAAAACATAATGAAATTTCAGAAATGCCCTCCCTCCACTAGAATATCTAACTTGTAGGATTTTTTTAACCTATTCATTAATTAAAATATTATTATTCATTAATTAAAATATTGTAATTAATTAATTAATTAAAATAGTATTATTATTTATTTAATTAAATTATTATTATTAATTAAAATAGTTTAATTATTATTATTTATTTAATTACATTATATTTAATTAAAATATTATTATTAA
>JANIIA010000004.1:48758351-48770010 GCA_027478495.1 Erythroxylum alaternifolium
AATTGGTATGTCACATTTAGGTTAATAGTCTTTTCATATAGCCATCTTAAAGACAAATGAGAAGAGTCTCATTTATTAGCTTCTTTATGATTGATTAAAAAAGAAATGATGCATTTGATGCAAATTTCTTCTTTCTTTTGAGATTAACCGAAATTGAGAGGGTGTAAGAAAGGGTTCTTACTTGTTTTGACTCTCCCTCTCTCCTATCTTGCATGGTGAGCCGAAAATTGCATAAGAGTGTTTTAATTTTTTTGGCTACTTTCTTCTAAGAAAAATATGCTCCAAAATTTTCTTCTCCTTTCCCACTAAAGGATCTTGTTAACTAAGTTGTTCAAGAAGAACAAATAGCATATCGGATTGGTTGAGAATACAATATCAAGAAGAGGATACAATAAGGCGAAGAGGATATATCACCTAGGAGAGGATACATTAACAAAGATAGGATAGCACAGCGAGGAGTTAAAGCTGTAGCGAAGGAGTCAGTAATATTTTCCATCTTGTGATTCTGTAAATGTTTTTCCTTATACCGTATCATGTGTGGATATGCATGTTGATTCGGATATATTGCTTCCGCTGAAATTTTGATTTCTAAAAAGTTTTGAAATCTACCATTTCTTCCCAATTGATGCATGTTTTATTTTCCGATCCAACATGTATAAGAGATTATTCTAAACTCACTAAAAGATGAGGGGTTTTCACTTTTTTGAACGAAACAAAGAAAAATTTTATTGATTTTCTTGAGAAGTATTCCATTTAAGAAAAATTCCTTCATCGCTTTCTTGAAGGCCTATTATATCCCATGATTTTTTGTTGAAATAGCCATTGAGTCTGTCCAGACTAGGGCTTTTATACCATTCAAATGAGTAAGAGTTTCTTCAATTTTTCTATGGTCGACTGCCTTAGTCAACATTTCAAAGTCTTCATGGTTTAGTCTCTTGGAAATGAAGGTTAAGAGATCTACATTGGTGATAGTTTTAGAAATTGACAAGCTAAGCAAATTGTCGAAATATCTAATAGCCTCTTCTTGAATTTCTTGATGGTTCTGAAGCTGAACTCCCTCAATAATAGAGATGGAACAAATTCGATTTCTATTTTTGCGAGATAGAATTAAGTTGAAAAAGAACTTTGTGCATTTGTCTCCATCTTTAAGCCAATTCACTATTTCTCTTTGTTGGAGGAATGAGTTGTGATTTTGAGCTGTGAATATGTAGTGAGAAAGGGCCTGTTTTTCATTAGCGATAAGCTGTGGGTCTTAAGGGTTTAGTGCAAGACTACGTTGAATTCCAGTGAGTTCTTCTTTGGCTTTGGAAAGAGATTGTTAAGTAGAACCTTTTAAAGAATGCAGGGATTTCAGTTCTTTCTTAATATCCTTCAATTTTTGGCCACAAATGAACTATTTGGTACCTTGAAAATAGCAATCGGATCCTTTCACGAATCTTAAAGAAATCCTGGTGCTTTGGCTAAGTGATTGTTAATCCTGAAAGGGAACTTCCCAGCAACTGATTGAAAAAGACGCTCCACCCTGACTGGGGTATGATATGAGAAGAGTCAAGGAATGTGGCATTATTATTAGGGAACTATTTGCAAGGTTACACACGCTGAGTTTTAATATTTATTAACCTTGCTAAATTTCGCAAGCGCACGGTTCGTTCGCATAGTACATAAGATATCGATCCCACGAGAAAGGCTAAACTAGTCCTAAAATCTAAGGTCGTACTAAATTGTAACAATTCAAAAGAAATAAACTAATGTACGAAATAAATCAATCAAACAATTAATAATCAATATTGAAATGTAGAGATATCAACAAGATAGCAAAATTCCCACAACCCAATCCGAAATCAACCTAGAAACTATTAAGTGAGAGAAAAGGGATTTTAATCCGAAACTAATGAAAACCTAACCAATTATGCAATTATTGAATTAATGGATCTAGATGGTCCTAGAGTAGATTACTCTCTCTCGAGTTATAATCCTTAACCCTAACTAATGATCCCTAAATTAAATTATGAAATTGTGATCTCTTAACTTACAATTTACCCACAACCTAAAATAGTTCTAAAATTGTTTATTAACCTACTGGGAACTTATGTTCGATCTCTTGTTATACGATTCTACCGGTTTGATCCAATTCTTATCTGTCAATTTACCTAACTCCTATTAACCCAAATCGATTATTTTCACTCGGCTAACCCTTTCAGTTTATTGCCGAATTATTACGAATCGAAATTAAATCACAATGAAATCAATAATAACACAATCAATTAAACTTTATTAATCTCAAGAATTAAAAAACCCGAAGGTGAGTATAGATAAAACTCGACATTCAACACAACTAATTCTTAACAAATATTGCAATTTCATACATCAATAAAATTGAATAAACAGAAAATACTGTCGGGAATGAAATTTACAAAGGCAGTGAAAGCGAGAAACCACCTATTTCGGGAAGCATGTAGTGTTTAACTTCGTCTCTGGGTCTCTCTTCCTTCATTTCCTTCCTCAATCTCTCGATATGTCTCTAAGTTTTCTCTCAAAATTGGCTGATGTGACAGCTCTTTTGTATAACTCTCTAGGCTCTTTGGATTCTATCTCATAATGATGTATTTATACTTTAGATGCTCTAGGTTAAAGGTGGGGTTGAAACGGGCTAAAAAATCTTGCGAAATTTGAGTTTTTACTTCAGCCCAATGTAGGCCACAATTGTGGCCCTACCTACTACGATCGTGGCTAATGTTTAAACCTTTCTGTCATGATCGTGGCTCAATGTGTACGATTATGGCTTGAATGGAAGCTCTCTATCACGACCATGCCTCCATATGCACAAACATGGCCTGGCTGCTCTTGCTCGTCCCTCTCTATCACGATCGTGGCCTATTGTGCCACGATTGTGGGCTATGTCTTTGGCCCGAAAACTCCTCACAACTCCTTCGTTCTTCGCCGTTTACCCTGAAACACTAGCAAACACATCAAGGTACCTTAAAAATATAACAATTAAGTTTAAAGACTCACACTAACCCATAAAAAACACTTAAACACATAAACTAATACAATTAAACCATAAAAAAACACTCAACACTCAAATTCATACTAAACACATAAACTAACAAATTAAACCCTAAAACATAATGCAAATGACAACTATCAATACCCTCAGTAAGAATTTCGACAACTAGGTTTTCATACTCATATAATTGGTCCATAATGGGCTTATCATCAACAACATTAAACTTTAACCACCTAGCAATGGCATATTTCTTAGTACCGTCATCATCCGTCCCATATTTTACTTCTAAAGCATCCCAAATTTCCTTTACAATTTTGTACTTGTAATATATATCAAACAATAGGTTTATCATATGGTTAAGCAACAATCCCCTAATGGTATAATTATCCTTAGTTGTCTTGTGGTGGGTATTGTCACTAGGAATATCTTGAAACAGTACATAATCGATCTCATATTGTTGAAAATAAACAGAATTTTCTTAAACCATCTTTCAAAGTTTCTGCCATCTAAAGGGTCTAATCTCATTAGGTCAGCTATAATTCTTTAGGCTGTGGCGATAGGGACAAAACTTATGTGAGGAACAGTAAGGGCAGAACCTACATTGGTTTCATTCGTAGACAACTTATTGAATCCGAAAACAGAGATATCTCACACGAAATAATCAAACAGCAGTAAGAACAGAAAAATATTCCAAAATAAACACACAACAACACAATATTCTGGCTTATACCGAAATGATTGTCGATAAACAATATGAAGAATGCAACAATTTTTGAGAAACAGTAGCAACACAACAAAATTTTCTCAACTTAGATTGTTAGCCAAATAATGAAATAGCACCAAATAAAATATGAACAATTTATCTGAAAATACAAGGTGTCGTAAAAATCACTGCCTTCGAAAATTCGCCCTCTATAATGTAGAAGGACAAAGGGATCTGACCTTAAGGTTAACGCCTCTTCCACCAACTTCGGTGTACTCTAAAGGGCAAAGTAGGATCTGTCTCTGTGACTGAAGAAAAAAATAAAAAACAGAAGAAGCAGAATGCAACCGATAAATGTGTGTCGTATGGAGCTAGGCAGACGCGTGTGTGAGAAGCAAGAAAAACATAAGAGATGCGTAAGATGTTGTATCTGGAGAAAATGAAAAGAACGACAATTAAAGAAGAGAAGAAAAACCAGAAAAATAAACGAGTGTATCGTATATATAAAAGGAGAGGAGAGCTTTATACATTGACTGGTAATAAAGACATATTAAAATACATTAACGTTATGTGCGTTATCGGCCATAATGTGATGAAAGTTGCATAATAATGGAGATAATAACGTTATGAACGTTATTGATAGTAAAAGGTAAAAAAGTTATGAACGTTAATAATACTAAAGGTATTAACGTTATAGTAACTAACAAGAAAATGTTCCAAAATTTGAAACAACACTAACATTGGTGACGATTCTTTTCATAGTCAAATGTCCCTTTTGTTGTAGTGTTAGTAGCTTAGAATATCTTGAAAAAAGAATATTCGTAGTGGCCACAGACAAATTGAAGGTTTAGTTCTATTTCCCCTTGCTTAACTATTAACATCGTGTCTTTGTTTAAGATTAAGTTGCGACAAACCAAAAATTTAACGACGAGCATTTGACGGAGAATAATTAATATGCTAAGTTATAATAGTGAGAATATTGATAAAGGGAACCAATCAAGTTAACCTGGTCTTGAACGTGTAATATTCTCGCTTGAACTATGGGAAGAAGAAACAGATAAAACTCAACAGGAAGAAATAGCAAAAAGAGAGCTTTTGATTCGAGTTAGACAATTCAAGCAAATGCCTTAGCTGTAAAATATAAACCGATTTTTTCTTTTTCATGGTTAAGACTAAATTGTTATTCACTTTAAGAAAAGTGTTGATTTCAACAAAGTAAATAGAAATATATACATAAACAAGTTGGAGGGGGCACAAATTTAACACCAAAGTCCAGTTCTTCCATGCATTACTCACTTCTCAGGGCCTCCTTGTCTAGTCCCTCACAAATAATTAAGCCCATGACTATTTTGGTGTACCAAAACTGGAGATGTCAAAAAGGGCCCAGGCTGGGAAGCCAAATTTTGGCACGAGTTAATCTAGCCACAGGCCAACCATGGTCTGCTCGATTGGGCCGAGTCAAGTTGAGTCAAGCCGATCATTACTTCCAAAACGACGTCGTTTTGGAAGTTTTTCTTAAAAAATGGATGGGTCAAGTTGGCTCGGCTCGGCTCACTCGTGGCCCGCCTATCAACCTGTGGTCATGTCAGGCCATAGGCCGAGCTAATTGTCCCTAGCCTGACCTATTGACATCTCTAACCAAAACTAACTATAAATTATCTGTTAATGACTACTGTGGATGCAAGGATTTAGTCCATAATAATAAATATATAAATACATATGGTCCAGGCCATTAATTCCTTCTGGTTGGTTGACCAACATCCTTCCCCAACCGTACAATTCAAAAAACATTCTGCTTGGTCACATTGCTCTAGACCACGTCTTGTCGTCTTCTCTGTTCACTTTGCAATGCATGGGGCTTGCGCAGTAGGACGGACCAGCAAGCACTTTTTTTGGGGAGGAACCCGACCAGAGAAGGAACATATACGTATTAACTTCCGAAGCCAAAGTATATACAGGCTACTTTCCTCTAAAACACTAAAGCTAAACCATAGGCGCGCTTATTGTTGCTTGTTATTTATGATCCATCTGTTACTCCATCAACCGTCTCTGGTTTTTGATAGAGCTACAATCTCTCAAATCCTCTGTCCTCCCAATTCTATCCCAACCCTATCTCAATACATCCAACTTATTTATTTATGTGAGTCCCACATAAATAGAACAGTTGGATACATTAAGACAGGGTTGAGACAGAATTAGAGGATCAGGTCTCGAGCTACAAAACCATCAAATATGGTTTGTGGATGAGAACCAAAAAGGTAACTCCTTTAATGAGCGTCCATGCATGTCAGAGCCTTCGTGGTAGGAAGTCCCTATCTTCATTACTGCCATTAATGGTTTTACGGTCATTAATTGCGGCTAGGTTCTTCGTAGGCTTAAAACACATATTCTTCTTTCCCTCCAAGATACGTTTCTAAGAACGGGGATTTCGATGCCCTAGTCTGCAAGGAGCTAGTATCCTACCTCAATAATGTTGTCATCAGTTGGAAAATTAAGCTAGAAAATTTGGTCCAATATTGCGAGATTTTTGGAAAGCAGTATGTTGTAGACTATGGACCAGAATCTGTCAAAAATTTTGGAAAATGACATTTAAAGTAGTTGTTGAACAATCATTTTTTTCAACAGATTTGAGGATAGGCTAACCAGAAAAATCAACCGAGGATCATTTCTACTTTGCATAACGCTCACAGCCATCAAATGATTGGTTCATGGTCATGCTTGATAAAACTTGACTTTCCAGTTTCCGTTTGCCCGGTAACATAATATATCAGTCAATTAAACGACGGTGATTGACAAAGTACAATAATATGTATAATTTTCATTTGCTTGGTGCAATGCTTTGGGCCCGTACAGTTAAGATACTTATAGCCGAGTTTGATACCGCCCACTGTCCTTGTTAAGCACGAGATGTTAATAAAAACGGATCATCACCAAACAAATGTAACAAATTGGAATGATTAAGGAACAAAATTGGTAATAATAAACATCCAAACTGTATTCGAATATCAAACTCAATTAAATACATACATTAGTAGCTACTGATAATTTCTAACTAACCACAAAAGCGACGAAAATCTAACAAAATCCCATCAACAATTCTTTCAAACTCTACCTTCTCCACCCTACTAGAGGCAAAAATCAAAGACTAAAAACAAAAGACAAGTGATCAAGAACATCATCCCTTCCAACATGTATTTACAAATGGCTAAAGGGTTTTTTCTCTCCTTCACTTTCTTGTCAGTATTCTTCTTTTCTTTCTTTTTTCTCTATGGATGCTTTTCTATGATGAATGGTGAGGCTGGCCTTTTGGCATATGAACTTGGGAATTAGACAATGGATATACCCTGGGTTTTGCCAGTGTCAATGCTGTTGTGGTGGTGGCTGTTGTCGTGTTGCCGGAGGACGAAGTAGTGGTTGTGGTGGTGGTGGTGGCCACGCGCTCACAAGAAGGGCACATGGTGAGAGTGGTGGCAGGAAGCTGCATGTAGAAAGGCTGGGAAGCTTTTAACGCTCTCAATTCTTGCAGTTCTTTTTGTAGTCTCCTGTTCTCTTCCGTCAGTGTCTCACAGCATCTCTTTAAATACTCACAGTCTACTTCCGTCTGCTTCAACTTTGTCCTATACATTATTCATTCCCAGACACGACGAAAGACGCATAATTTCATTAGAAACAACAATCATCTGGACCGGATAAAATTCGATCTTTTAAAAATATTTATGAGAACGGGGTGCATACCTTGCTCTTCTATTCTGAAACCACACTTCCACTTGACGAGGTCGAAGATTCAACTGCTTTGCTAAAGCAAGCTTCTGTTTCTGCAAATTTTCAACAAATCGTTGCATTATATGCAACCCAACAAACTGGTGAATCAATTCACCGAAAAATGAAGTGTCTTTTACAGAACTTGTATTACTTTTCTAAGTTTTGCCTTACAGGATTGAGGGTATTGTGCTCTTTGAAGCTTTCTTCCAAAAATGCTGACTGCTCCTTGGAGAGTCTAAGTTTCTTCCGATTTAATCCGTTATCTTCATCATCACTCGCTCTCGAACTCGCTCTATCAGTTTCAATAACCTCCAAGTCTCTCTTATGGCTCCGACCACCTCCACTGCTTCTGATCACAAAGTCCATCTGAAACGACGACGCTACGCTGTTCGGCGATGATAACGCCGCCGTATCTTCTACTTCCTCAGTTGATAAACGGTTCACATCAAAACCCCTACTAGTTCCATCTGTTGACCGCGGTTCAGACACCACTGTGACATTTGAAGATATATAAACAAAAATCAGAAAACAAACAAAGCCCATATCCTAAAATCCGCGACAAAAGTAGACGAATTTTCAGGAAAAGTCAGTGTGCTTGGAAAACAAACAGTGAAAGCAAGAAAAAAAAAAGAAAGAGGAGAAATTTTCAAGGATTACAGTTATCGGTAAGCCACGGGAAGCGAATCTGTGAGGGAGGCTGTCTGCGAGGAACAGGAGAGAAAGGCAAAAGATCAAGCTGAACGGGTGGATCCTGCGAGACTCTTCGCTGGTCCCTTTCATTTCCGGCGCCGTCTATTTTCTCCTGGGACGACCTTGAACCAAACCCAGAGCCTAAACCCATGCAGAACCCTAAATCTTTACCGGACAACTTGGGAGCTTTGTCAAGAAACTTGAAGGGTTTAGAAGCATCGCCTAAGCTCAAAGCAAGTTCCATGGTGGCGATGAAGAGCAGTGAGGAAAAGCAAAGGCCGAGAACAAAGCAACTTTTGAGAGGTTGTGGTTGGTTGGCTGATGCCAAAGAGAGAATAAAATCTAGGAGAGTTATAAAAGGATTGCCTATTCCATGCTCTCCTTTTGAAGTGGAAATGCAAAAACCATTATATAAAAGTCTGCTCTTTGAACATACGTCCAATGTTCCAATGTCTATGTTTCTCTGTCTTTTTTTTTTTTACTATAATTTCTTTTCTTCCTTGTGCAAGTGAAGAACGACCGACAACAAGGCCAGGGTTGACAATCACACGTGAAAGTATCTAAATATACAACGGTCCTAGCACGAGATGAAGATCTTGTCTATCCATAATATACCACCTCGTTGTCTAAAAATATCACATTATACATAAATATTCTTAACTAAGAATTCAATGGATATTGAATTCCAGCTATTGCTTCTGATTGTACAAGAGACATGTAATAATAAAATCGTGCAAGTATCTGAAATATTAAACATAAAAAGGGAATTTACATAAAGCAAGTCTCGTGGTAAAATCAAAGCCAATCTTCATCTTGTAGTCAAAGATATGTGATTATTTACATGTCTTAAGATTATTAACCGTTGCCTCCTCTGAATGTTGAAAGCTGAATTATTGTGTTTGCACCAAACAAAGGGCCCAGTCCTAGTCTTACACTATAATCAAACTGTGAGAGGAATTATAGCATAACAAATCAAAAGGCTGCCTGCGAATGCGATCATGTTGACATGTCGTTTATGTTGACTTTTTCTTGACTAATTATATTTTATTATCAACATCACCATCATGATTGTTATCATACTATATTATGATTAATGTATTCGCGTCGCCAACCAGGAGAGGGGAGTGCTTCTTTAAAGAGTCATGCTTCCATATGTCCAAAAGAACACATAAACCCCACTGATACTGATACAGATACTGATGCCAAGGGAGCGTGATGCGTGAACAGAGGAAAACATTGGGAAACTAGAGTCAGTCAGCACCAGATTTGACCATGAACTCCATACTTTAATTAAAATGATTTGTGTTAGATGAGGCAGACAAAGAGATCAATCTTTTACTTCTCCGAGAAAAGTTTCAACACATAATTTAATGGGACTGCGTTCTTTTGTGTCTTTTAAGTCCCTTTTTGATCAAATTTCTTGAAAGTTGAAACTCATGATAAAGATAGGTATCCAATGACTTCCCATCCCAGGTCTACTCAATTACAAGAATTAAAAAAATTAAGTTAATTTTATTATTGGATAAAAAGAAAGACACCAGGAGAAAAAGTGGTCGCGCGTGGGAAGGCCTTTTGACGAGGATCGTAATTAAAAAGAACACGTCTAGAGGATGTGAGCAGGTCAGATATGTCATGCTTTTGGGATCCTTGCAATTATTGAAGTCATGCAGGCTTTAATGATATGTTTGTAATATGTCAGTTGAATTATTGGGTGGGTCCTTCTTGGAGGAATGAAGCATCAAACATTAGATCAAATGAGACCCACCACTTTCCAACCAACTACTTTACTAATACTGTGTCTGTGACTCCGTTTCCGCCCTTTTATCTTCATTTTTTTTATATACATTATATACATTAGATATCTTAATTTTGTCAAACTAATCTTAAATCTTTAAGACCTTATTTTAAAAACTTTAGAGGAGATAAATTTGAAACTCCAAGGTCTCTCAAGTTCCTACATAGCATGTATACTTCTACGCACAAGAAGTCGTCACATACTAATTGGTCGACTGCTGATTGATCACTGGCCTTATTCAGCATCAAGTTCTCATCAGTCTCAGGTTCCCAGTAATTCCAATTCTCACACTGCCGCTAGAAACGAAACGTCCGTAATTAATCCAACCAAGGAGCATGCCCAGGAGACTAGAGGATCATCAATAGGAAAACTTCTCATTTCTCCTCTTTTGTGGTGACTCGAACTCAAGATCTCCTACAAAGGAAAACCTTAAGTGAGGAGTTGAAACCAATTAAGTCACTCCTACTTGTCAAAAAAATCCTTTTATCTTCATCGGCATAGCCTGTAGCTGCTTTTTTGTATCCTGAACTTAATTAGTTACTAGTATTCATGTTATCGCTGTATAGTTTACATTATCAAATGTTGGTTTGTTTGATAATTTACGAGAGCGAATTGCTTTGTTTTAACATTTTCATTTTGTGTTTTGTTTTCCCTTTCAAACACCAAATAAAAAAACTAATTTCAATATCAATGACAACAAAATTGGGTAGAAATCTCGTTAAGGTGTAAAAAGGGCTAGTAGTACATAATCTTATTCTTCATTAATAGAGAGGTTGTTTCCAAATGATCCATATAAAAATAATTAATTTGACTAGTGAGAATTTCATTTTTAGATTCTTGCTTAATTTCATACCTTTAAATTTATAACTTACCAAATTGAGCTTGTGAAGATAATTGTATGAACAACCTTGCCTGAATGTGCCTATAAAAAGGAAGTCCTTGCCATTTATCAACTATTTCAAGTTTTATCGGTAAAATGGCTTACAATCATATAACATATCGTTAACTTAAGATGTTCAACACAAACAAATAAGTGGTGGAAATTTGATGGATATTGTTTTTCAAAGATCAATTAGGTTAAAGTGTCTTTATGCCTGACAAGTGATCAGTAATATATTTCTTATTTCTTGACATGCAAAACATAAATATAGATAATATGGGAAAGAGATCTCGAATGGCACTGCATGGTGCTTCATGCAGCACTATTGGTAAGCTCCCTGCAACTCCTTCCTCTCCTTAAACTCTAATCCTCTTCTGCTCATCTTCAACCATATTCCTCCTTTCTACTTACTGCCTTTTTTCTCAAACACCTACTTCCAGGGGAACTCTAGTCCCAATACAATTTTTGTTTTTTTTCCCGCCACTTCCCTTTCCTTTTTTTGCTCCCTTCTTTTACAACTATTCTTCCCTGCAAAAGCAATTTTTTTACCTTTCCTAGCTCTAATCTATGATCGTGCTGACTTTAGCCAACCCCCGTTATGAGGATTTCCCAACTTTACCCTCCTCCAATTCCTCTCCACCACTCATCACCCAACCTCAATTGGAAGCTATCACTGTAACATCCCACTACCATAGGGTACGTACCTAAGTTTTTAGGAACATAATCTACGATAATGGTATGTTGAAGCAATAACACAAATCTAACTTGCACATGGCATCATCTAACATACTCGAAATCGTTATCATTTTCTCTTAAAACGTT
>JANIIA010000004.1:48776695-48801927 GCA_027478495.1 Erythroxylum alaternifolium
GTAAGTCAATATAGGATTCGTCACTCTAAAGTAATTAGAGAGAATATTCTACTGTTCTTGATTAGTAATGATTTATGAAATTCTTTGGCTAGAGTGAATTGACATTTGAAAAGGTGTTTTCAAATTTCAATTATAAATGAATTACTAATTAGCAAGAACGAATATGATTGGATGATAAGAGTAGACATTGTATCCATATTCTATCCAATTAGAATATTGGATGATGAAAGGATTAAGTTATACTTCATAGCCATGCATGAACAGGTTAAGTCAATCACTTTGACATTCTTAATATTTGGGTAATTATGACAAGTTGCTAGACGTCAATCATAATTTATGGTTATGAATTGTTTAATTAGAGAATTAAAGATAAATTAAAAGAAGTTTTAATTTATCTAATTCTAGTTATGAATTAGAATTAGAATTTATAATTATTGCCAACATATTTGGGAATCTAATGGGTCTCACATATAGAATGGGTTGAAGAGAGCAAAATTAATTTAATCAAGTTGCACTTGATTGTAAAGTTTGAGAAACTTTATGATTAATTATGAGATATTTAATAAATAAGGATCAATATAAGATATTGAATCTTATATGGACATAATTAGTATTTAGTTAGAATTATTTGTAATTCTAATTAAAGTTTAATTGAAATTAGAATTTAGTTTCAATAAAATTACTAAAAAGTTCAACGCTTATTATAAATAGGCTTAAGCTCCATGGAGCTAGTACTTCATTCTTAACCCTCTTTGTAAGAGTTACAAAGTTCTCTCAACCTGTTTTGTGGATACCGTTAGAAGCTGGACACTTATGTAGCTACGATGGTTGAGACGGATCAGTTTCGGGAACGATTTGAGGGATACGACAAGATTAAGATCAAGCTTCGGAATAAGGTACGAATGAAATTTCCGTTTTATTATGATTTGTGTTTATCATTTTATAGAATTAAAAAGATCTTGGTTTTCAAGAAATCAAAGATTACGAAAATGTTTCCATTGCAGTCAGGATCAGATTTCGACCCGGTTTTTCAACAATGTGGACAGGTAGTAGACTTTTAACTTGTCGTTCTTAACTTTGACACAAATATGGTCGAAGTCAATTTGTAAGAGCTTGGAGCAGTTGTGAAAGATCAAATTGGCAGGGAGATAGATAGTGAAAATGTGGTCATGCAATAAGATTGGTGAGTCTTGATATGGAAGTCCAATTTCAACTAGCAAAGATTAAAGCTATTCAAATTTAGGTGACGCAGAAGCTAAGGTAGGATACTCTGCTTCTATTGAATAACGAGAAAATGTTCTTTGTTTTCTTAACTCCCTATAGATTAAAGTACCACCAAAATAAATAGCATATCCTGTCATGTTTTTCCTATCGTCTTCATCATTTGCCCAGTCATAATCATTATACGCTTGAATTATCATGGAGTTGGATTTTTGAAGATGTAGACCATATGTTTTAGTGCCCTGAAGGGGAGTATGCACTAAAGGGTTGTTCAGTGTTCTTCCTTTAGATTTTGCATGAACTGGGCTACTTTGTGAATTGCGTACGCAATGTTTACACTTGTGATACCCAAATATTGTAGTCTGCTAATAATAATCCAAAGTAGGTGAGGATCATAAAAATTCATGCCTTTTGTCCTGTTAACTTCATAGCAAGGGAGGTGAAAGTAAAGACTGGCTTACGTAGGAGTTCTATGATATACTTTTCTTGGGTCAGCAGCAATCCTTAAGCTGTGGGTTTAACTTCAATGCCTAAAAAGTAATATAAAGGACTAACGAAATGTTTGGTTTAACGGAATAGCTATTCTATTGCTAATATATTCCTAGCATATTATTAAGCCTGCATTTAGTTAGAAATCATTACGGGAATAAGTAATCATCGAGAATAGATATTCTGATATTTTGGGAATAGATAAAAACGATGTATACTTATCTTTATCTACTCCAAGCATAACTATTATTGTTGAATACAATTTTATCCTTCTCACGTTTAAGTCTCCCAAAACTTCTTCCACATCTTCCACTTCTTCGAGCCTCCCTCCCAAAACTTCTTCCACTTCTTCAAGTTTGTGATTCTCATCTCCAGATTCACTCTTTATTGAAGTCAACCCAGCCTTCTACCATTTGTCTTCTCTTTTGGGTAAGTTATTTATGTTGTTTCGATTGGGTGATGGGTTTTTGTTGATGGGTTTTGATTGGGTGAGGGGTGTTTTGATGATGGAGTTATGTTTGTGTTTTGTTTTGATTGGGTGAGGGATTAGGTTTTGTTGATGGGTTTTGTTCATCTTTGTTAGTTCAATATTCAAGTAAAGAGAAAAAAATGAAAGAAAATGCTGAAAAACTGGAAACCAAGCTTTTATCTACACATTCTTGAATCTTAAGATGCTTATTGGTCCCATGAAAGTGAAAGAGCTCCCAAATGATGTGGCTAACCACGGGGTTTTTTTCCTCTTCCTATTATCATTATTTGAAAGCACAAATTTCATATTTGTTGATTATATTCTTATTGTGATTTGCTTTTTTGAATGTCCAAAATTCTTTAACTGATCCCCAGTATGTTAGAACTCCTTCTATCAATGACTACTGGAAGCCATTAGCTAAAGATGTAAGCTACTTTATATTCCTCTTGAAGTCAAACTAACATCTTAGTATGTAGTCAAACGATTTTTCAGTTCTTTTCATATTATGATATACATTTCTCATTTGCTTATATCCGCTGACTCGTTCCCTTTCTCAAAATATAGATGGATTCATCAGCTGGAATAGAACCTGAATACCACCAAAAAAATAACAGGGTATGTTTCTATTTTTTTGCCTAAGCTTATTCTTGATATGTGTAAGCATGATGCTACGTGTATTCAATGCACATTGCTTGATATAATGGTACAGGTGCTATTAACTTATCAGCACAAAGGTGTTGGCTTGACAGATTTATTACTAATATCATTTATGTTGACTTTCCTGTTAAAGGCAATTTCTCCTATTACGAGCACTATTGCTGATACCTGGCTTTAAAGCAGGATGATTATTACATTGATTATTTATTTCTTTTGCAGGTATATTGCTGGAAAGGTCTCCGATTTTATGCTAGGTAGGATCTTGAGGGATTTTCTAGAGTATGATCTGAGCCTGTATGTTATTCAAACTTCAAAATGTATGATTAAGTAAACCACTTTGGCCTAATCGAAGCGGTGGATATTGTTGCAGTTTACTAAACTTGGTGTTGAACGCATTGTTCCTATAGAACTTTTACCACCTGATGTCCGGTCAAAATACCAAGGTAAGCCAAATGATAGGTCTAAACATGCAAGAAAGGAAGATTTAAAGAGTGGTGCACATCAAGTAGAAGAAGCTCATGTGCTTGCAACTTCCCCAAATTTGAGGATGCAATATGAAACGCTTGCTTTTCATAACTGCTATTAACCACTTATCTATCCTTTTCTCTAGAGTGGTATACCTGCAAGTGAAAATGATGGAGAAGGAAACAAAGTAGATATTGAAATGTCTACTGCTCCAGTGGAGACAGATCCTACAGTTTCAATTAGTAAAATCTCCTAAGGTGGCACCCCTACACCAGAAGGAGATCAAAAGCAAAGCCTTGATGCAGAAGTTGGTCAAGAGGCTGCCCAGTTGGAAGTAGATGCTGAAATAGAAACAGGAGTAATAGATGGAGAGATTGATGTTGATGTAGATTTAGAAGCAGTTAGCTAATATATGCTTTAAGAGTACTTTTAGTTTTGGTCCATCTCAATGTTATTGTCACTAGCTGTATTGTTTATGTGAGATGATATGGCTAACTCTTGATGCCACAAAGTAAGCTTGTAGGACTTGCAGTGTTGCTTTGTAGAAAAGATCCAAAAACAATTTTATTAATGAGAAAAATTATTTGAAGCATTAGAAGCTATGTTAAAAGTCTGTAATTGCAAGTGAATGTTATTGACTGTATATTTCCATAGCAACAATTAAGACAAAAGGGCACTTTAAGAACTTTTTTGTTGTTACACCTTAACGTTGGAAGTGAGTCGGGTGATTCTGAGGGATCTACATAATAATAAGGATATTTTAGTCTTTTTGTTGGTTATTCTTTTGTCATTCCAAGCTTATATTTTCAAACTAAACATTGAAATAGAAATCCTTTATCTATTCCATTCCCTGAACTAAACAAAGTAATACCCATTATATTCTATTCCTCATCTTTTCTATTCTTGAGAATAACTATTCTATTCTCGATCTATTCCATTCCTTGAACCAAACAGGCTGTAAGTGTTTGAGAGCAAAATTGGCTTTAAGAGCAAATATAATAGCTATGACTTGGCATTGATTACTTCCTATAATGATAAAATCATCTACATAAATGAGACAAAAAAATCATATCATTATCAACCTTTTTAAAATATAAAGAAACATCTATTTTGAAACCTATAAATCCCATAACAACAGGTTGATCAATGAGACGACGAAACTACTTTCTTGGAGCTTGTTTCAAACTGTAGAGTGACTTATATAATTTCCACACATTTGTGGGATAATTAGGATTGGCATGCATTTGAAATGTCGAGTTGTTCTATCTACCAACCCTTGGTTACTGTCAAATAGAAAATTAATTTAATCATTGTTGACTTTATGATTGGACTACAAATGTCTTAACAATTGAGGCCTGGTTGTTAGTGATAGCCCTTAGTTATAATCCACACTACTGTTTTTCTTTTGGTTAATACAATATACCCATTTGTTATTGATTACAATATAATGAAGTTGTCTGGGAACTAATTACCAAGTTCCATTTATAAATAAGGCTAGTATTTCGTCGACCATTACTTGATGCCATAATGAATTTGATGATGTTTCACTATACGTACGTGGCTTAGTGGTAATTAATGAACTTCAGAAGGTTCCAGGATTCAAATTGCCAATTTTGGCTCTAGTCACCATTGAACGTGTTGGTGTAGTGACTTTGTGTAACATCCTGTTTCTATACTAAGGGTTAGAACCCTAGATTTCTGTAAATGAGAAATAGCAATAAGAGATTAGAAAAATGCATTTCATACTCATGCATAATATTGGCATACACACAAGTGAATTTGATTGTTTCATACACATTACAATGATTGTTCATGCACTCATTTGACATTTTTCAGGTATAAATGATTGTTATTAAAGTGATTATAATGTGAATAGTGAATGAAATGTCTTGAAAATCGATTTGATGAACTATATTATTGATTTAGAATTTTTGGTGAAATTTGAGAGAATTTTTGATATTTATGAGTAATTTTGGACTAGGAAAAATGCCAAGTGGCTAAACAATTAATAAATATTAGTAGAAATAAATTTCAAATAGCTGTAGAAATTATTGATAAGAGATATTAGGATTTAATGACAAATGTCATTGAAAATTGGGAGACGATTAGATTAAAAATTAGAGGACAAATGGACTAGTTATTAAAAGCGACCAAGTGAGAACCATAAGGTGGTGACATGTGGCAAATGACGAGTGTCACTTGCCATGCCACACGCTTCACTCTCGATATTTTACATTGAAAGACCATCTTTTGTCTTTCATTTGGTTAATGCATGCTTACTTCTTCTCTTCTTCTTTTTTTTTCTTCTTTCTTCTTCTCCATATCACGACACTCATTTCTCATCTTTGAACATTAAATCTTACTCTCACCCTTCACTTGCTACTTCCATTTTTTTCATCTTCTCCATCTTGTTACTAAAAGTCCTAACTTTTCCACCTTGAATGATGATGATTGAATGATGCTTGAAAGCTAGGGCTATGTGATGATTTGAGAAGAGTTTAATTAAACAAGTTAGTGTAAAGCATTATTCTTCATGGGTTGTTAAATAGCAACTTTTATAATGATAGTTAGAAGTTGATAAACCACAAAATGGTGATGAAAATATGTTGAAATGTGAGTGAAGAAATGAGCATATTGATGTCTTGTTTTTGCATATATGATGAATAATAATTTGTAAGTTCATATAGAGATGTTTTTGAGATTTAATGATCATAAAAATGGTGGTTGAAGAGTGATAATATGTTGATGAAGACCTTAATATACATAGATGTTCTGCTTTCATATAAACGATAAATAAAAGATTATGTATTGTTTTATGGATGATTAATAGTGAAATTGGTGTTTGAATGAGAGTTAATAATTGACAAAAAAAGAGATGAGTATATGACCTAATTTTGTGTATAGAAAGAGTGCAGAAAATTTAAAGAAGGAATGATATGTTTCAGGTATATGAAAGCCATAAGTTATAAGTTGTTATGTGAGGAAATAAATTGAGCTTTGAAGCTGAAGAAAGGAATAATGTAGCATCTTGAAATGAGAAAAACTATGATGAAAGTTTAGAAATAAAGTGAAGGTGATAATGGAGTTGAATGTGTGTAGAAAATTGATGAATGTAATTTATACATGGATGTTCTATTTTTGTGTTTATGATCAACCATAGATCATGATTTGTTTAATGAATGATATTGAGCTAAAATGGCCGCGAGAATGAAGAGGAAATGATGAAGAATTAAGCTAGAATTGATAGCTAAGTAGGAAATATGTTAGATGTAACTTGTAGGATTTAAAAATTTGAAAATCTTGGAGAAAGATGGCAGGAGTGTTTGGATTTTCACATCCCATGATCATTGGAATGCTTCCATGATGGGAGGGCTGGAAACTAACAAATGGCTCAACCTACGATCGTGGGAAGGCCTCCATGATCATAGGAAGGCCATCAACGTGAATTCTCCTTCTTTTAAATGATGATTGAATCAACAAATGCTAGGGTACTTTCCCATGATGCATTTAGTCTTGAATAAAGCTTGAAATGAACCTAGTATGATGCTTGAATAAGTGATTAAATGTGTGATATGTTTAGGGTGAAAATTGAGGTAATGACTTAAGAATGGAGTGCTAGAAATCAAACATCAAAATCTGGAAATTTGGAGATGTTATAAGAATGAAAGTGACCTTATAATGGCTAATGTGATTCAAAAAAGATGAGTAATGTGTGTTAAATAAGAATGAATAAGAACTTGGATATTATGAGATCTTATAATGCTAGAAAAAGGATTGGAGAGTATGTATGTGATAGATATATGATTAATGATATTATAATAACCAAGTACTTTGAGTTATAACTTTAAGTGCAAGCTTGATATACACAAATGATGATGTTTAAATGATCAAGAATGTGATTAAAGAAACAAACCCAAAATAGTCAAATTAAGCATGCATTATATATTACACATATACATATGTGTATAATTGAATGTTTATATGATTGTGTAAATCAGTAATGTGTGTACAATATGTGTATTGCATGAAGTTGATACATAAGATTGAACGTCAGTGTCCAGACGTTTCCAGATCATAGAAGCAAATGCTAATCTGGAGCGTACTATGAGTTGACATAGATGGTCTTACTTTAATTGATTGTTCTATTTGAATTTCTATATTGCATTATTACTAATATAAATGTGATCGTGATAATTCCAGACATTAATAGTCTCAGGAGTTTGAAGAATGTGAATGTATTAGAAGTGCTTCATTGAATGTGAATGAGTAAGAAATAAGTGATACTCAACATAATTGTTGGATGTCAGACTTAAGTCCGATGATATGTGAAAGTGAATGTGTAAAGTGAACTTAAGTGACTGATTGATATATGAGATTTGATGCATTCCACTACATGAATGCATGAACAGATAAAGGCAGTTGTGATGGTGGCAGCCACCGAAAAAGAGCTTAAAGCTCAGAATGTGATTAAAAGCCAAAGGCTTACTATGTATAATGAGCCCGGTACCCCCAACGGATATGGGATAGTTATCAATGAGCTCAGTATCTACAATGAATATGGGATAGTTAAAAGCACTCAGTCATAATAACGTAATAATTGAACGTAAGTCTCATGAGCATTGCATATACATTTGATATGTATGTTTAAATGATTAAAATGTATTATTTGAATTGTTGTGAAGGAAAGATGTGAAATAAGTGAATAAAGTGATATATGATGCTATATGATGAATTAGTAAAGTGATGTGCCTTATGTGATGATGTGAATTGTCTATAAATTATTTGTGTTATAAGATATGAGTAAGCCATCGAGGATGGTCCGCTCACTGATTTCGTAAAACTCACCAAAATTGCAATGTTGTCTTTTAGGTTCAGGGGATACCTAGTTAGACCAATTAGAGTATAACCACTGCATTCGGAAAAGAGTTTGAGGTTGGAATTAGTTGGCATCTGCATATGTTTTCTGTTATTTTAGTACTAAACATTGTATTCCGCAAGCGTTTGTATATGAATTCTGTTTGTAACAACAATTATGATTAAACACGTTTTGTATTTGTATTGGGCCCAGATGATTATTGGAATTTATGATGATTTGTTTATTCTTTGTGACATTTGTGACTGAAATTGTTATGAATAAAATGGGATGAAATTGATTATGGTTTTCTGAAATATGCGTGTGATGTTAAAAGAAATTTTGCAATGAGTATGATTGACTGACTGTCCTAGCGTGCCACCTTCGTAGAGTATGTTCTTGAATACCGACGGTATGTTTGGGAATATTCCCTATAAGAGTGGGGTGCTACACTTTGGGTGGTAAGTATGGATCCTGTGATATTGTCAAATTATATTCAAACAAATCAACTTGAATATTAATAGGAATTGAGTGAGAGATGGAAGTAGGTTGTGTTTGGTGTGGCATCAAATTTAAAAGATGAGACAAGGTCTAGTGAAGTGGTAAGGTTAGGTGAGTTAAGAGGCTTTAGGGAGCTGGGCTCATAAGGAGATCAATCTATTGATGAATGATCGAGATGAGTTAGGGAAGAGGACAAAGGCATTGACTTTTTGGAGGGAGTGAAAGTGTTTGTGTAAGGATGGGTCTTGTATATAAATGGGGTTGTCATTAGTGGCTGATGAGTAGAAGGAGACTTATGTACTAATGGCATTGGGTTCTTTATTAGAAAAGAAAATGGTAGCAGTGGTGGATTAGTGTCGGTGATGGTTGACGATTAAAATGAGAACACCTATTCATCAAACAACATATGGCGTAAATAATGAATTTCGTGAGCGACAAGATCATAACATTTGTATCCCTTAAATATTTTAGAACAACCAAGAAATATACAAGGAGAAGAATGGGGAGATAACTTATGAGGAGTCTATAGACATTACTAAGGATAACATAAACACCCAAATACACACAATTTATTATAATTTAGAGGTTGATGACAAAGTAAGGAGTACAGTATTTTGTGGTATAAGATTGGTGCATATAGGCGGTTTATAATGTAAGTAGCTATTTCAAAGGCATGAATCCAAAATGATATTAGCATTAAGGCATGATCAGGAGAGCCAAACCTGGTTCAACTATGTGACGATGTTTACATTTTGTTCAAGTGTTTTTGGGCAATTACTGCAATGAGAGATATCATTTTCACTAAGGTATTTAGTAAAGGCTTGGTTTTTACTACCCTAATCACTTGGAAATTGCTTTATAGTGAGTCCAAAATACTTTTTAGCAATAAATTTTTTTTAATAAAATAATGGAAGACTTCAGATTCATAACGAATAACCAAGAGTACTTACTGAAATGATCGAACAATAAATGCATAGTAGGAAAAATCATTTATAGATTGGTTAAAGACAAGACCCTAAAGATCAGAACACACAAGATCTAATGGACCATTGGTTTTGTTGTCAAAGATAGGAAAAGTTCATGAATTGTACTTAAACTACAAGTAGAACATAAATGTATAGATTTGGAAAGAGAATAAAAAAGACCATCTGATGTGAGTGTTTGTTGGATTGTTCACGAGAAGGCATGGCCAAGATGAGTATGTCAAATATCAAAGTAATGTGATGCACCTGTAGATAGTCGAAAGCTGTAAAAGAAGTGAGTAAAGTCCATTCTCAAGTTATCCTTTATGCATAATCCTTTGTGACTGAAAATCCTTTATGAAAAAACAATTAGGAAAGAATTCAGTGGAAAAACATTGTTAGTTTGACAAAAATGGATAATTGATAATAAATTTGTTAGAGCAAATGGAATATGGAGAATATCAAAGTGTAAACAACTTATTGCTCAAAAAGAATGGTGATGAGCTAATATTGGAAATTGAAAGGTGGTTACTATTGGTAAGCTAAACTTGATCAGGAAAATTGAATTCATCATAAATGACAAGGTTCTCCAAGTCAGCCATCATCTGATGGGTTGCACCAGAATCCACAATTGACTATTGTTGAGGAGGAGAGGGTTGACTAAAGATAAGATTCGAGGCTGGAGAAAATAGTGTGGAAGAATGACTAGTAGAGGAAGAGTCACTTCGGAGTTTAGGAGAAGGACATTGATTGGAAAAATGTCCTTAACTGCTACAACTGAAACAAGTCACAGAAGTAGAAAATCGACTACCAGAATTTCCTCCATGCCTTCCTCATCCTCATCCATGAGATGACTAACGAGTTGAATAATGAACTATAATAAAAGACCATAGAGGAAGATTCTCCTTTTGCACTTGCTGCTCCTCAGTTATGTCGAGACCAAAAAGTTCGTCATAAGAGATGAGACTCAATCGAGCATTAATTACTTGAATAAAGGTGAAAGGTTGAGTGAAACTCCCACAAAATAGACTAAACCTGATCATCCATACTTAGTGACATTGAGAGAAATAAGATTGTCATAATAGTTTTGACATATTCGAAAATTTGAGCAACACTTTCAATATTATATTGTTTAATTTTATAAAGATTACTTTTAAGAGTTTGGATTTGATGAAGAGATCCAACATTGAATGCTTGCATAATATTATCCCAAGCAACTTGAGCAGCATCGATCTTCACTACCAGTGGTAGAATAGACTAATCTAATGAAGCAACCAGCCATGCCAAAACAAGTTTGTCATTCTTCTTCTAAGTTTTATACGTAGGCTTTTCAGTGTCACCAATCACTTATGAAAGAGGAGGGTTGGATCCATCAATGTGACTTTCAAGGTCATAACAACTATGATATGGTAAAATTTGTATTTTCAACAAGAGAAAATTGGAGGAATTCAGCTTAAGGATGGAGCTTTGATTGAGAGATGGTGTTGGTAAAGAAGGAGTTGTTGTAGAAGAAAAAGAGGTGACGATGGTTGTAGTGAGGGAGTAACCAGTATCTAACATAGTTGTGACTATAAAGCCTATGAAAATTTGATACGATGAAGAGACTTAAGTAATTAATGGAGTACAGAGGTCTTGTATATATAAGGTGCAAAACAATAAAAGACTGCAGTAATTTGTTATAAAATGTAATAACTCGTTCCTATACTTAAAGATTAATTGTTAGATTGAGCCATATCATATGAGAATATATGAAGAGCATTCCATTAGCATGCATTATATTAGCATACACACATATGAATCATGATTTAGAAAACATTGCGAGATAGTATATGCACTTAATTGACATATTTCAGGGTATGGAACGAAAATGAATGTAATATGAATATGCATTCCCAATGTTTTGCATTTTGATTTAATAATAATATGAATTGATGGATTATAATTAGTGAATTGGGAAATTATTGTTACAATAGAGTAATTGATGAGGTGATATATGTGTCTAGTCTAAGAAAAATGTTAAAGAACAAGACAATTTGATACATGGGAATTTAAGTTGATTAGGCCTATGAAATGGTGACATGTGGCATTGGGAATAAGTGAAAAATGATTCAATTAAATGGATGATGAGTGGCTTGAGTATAATTGCTACAAGTAGCCCTTTAAATTTGTGACAAATGGTACCTTAGACTTGTGACATGTGGAAGAATAGAATGGTGGCATGTGTAGCTTTACAAATGGCGACATATATAGCCTTACAATTGGTGACACGTGTAGCCTTACAATTGGTGACATATGTAGTTGGAGTTAGCCATATCTTAATCTTTAGATATCTAAATGGGATGATTTTTAATTTAGAATAAACTAGAGATATATGGAAACAATTTTCATGAAGGAATTGAATTTGAATTCTGTCTATAAGGTTTTTGAAATTTGGCTTAAAGTTGAGTACTGGGTGTTGTCATTGTTTGAGAATAGTCTGTAGTATTTTGGGTATAATTCGCAAAATACTGAACCAAACTACATCAAATTGATGTTTTTAGAAACTTAAGACATAGAGGAACATTTGTTTAGAAGAAGGTGTTGCCTAAATATCTCATTTTCTAAGTCAAAATGGTCATACAAAATTGACCTGAAAATAGAGTTGGAAAAGTTAGAATATGGGAATAGTTATCAAGTGAAATATACTTTTTTATGTGTGGTTTGACACGACAAATAGTTAGGTGCTTTCCTATGATGCATTTAGACTTGAATAAAGCTTGAATTAAACTTATGGGATGATGGAAAAAGTGATTAAATATGTGATAGACATATGATTGATGATATTAAATTAACTAAGTTCTTTGATCTATGAACCTAAACGTAAGCTTAACATACACAAATGATGATGTTAATAGTCAAGTGATGTGATTAAGGATAAATACCTAGGATAGTCAATTGAGTATGCATTGAACATGATATGTGTACATGTGCATGGTTAAACAATGATATGATTGATCAACTTAGTAATATGTGGATTATGTGTGTTATATGATATAAAAGCACAAGTTGACTGACAACATCCAGACACTGCCAGACTATCAAAGCAATAGCTCACCTGGAGTATACTGTGAGTTAACATAGATGTGTCAACTCAATTATATATGCTTTTCTGTTTGAGTTATATATGTAGTGATTTGACTTAGATGTCTTTTACTTGTTTAATTTTTACGTATAAAAGTGTTATTAGTGTGATTGTGACAATTTCAGACATTGATTGTCCAAGGAGATCATTATTCGGGACAGTATTGGAAGTATTCATTGTATGTGAATTTGACTGAATAAGTAATACTGAACATTCTTGTTGAATGTTGGACCAAGGTCCAATGATAAATGTGAATGTGAATGGAATGAGTGATACTCAACTGAATGTTGAATGCCGGACTTTGATTTGATGATTATGATATATGACTGTACGTTATGCGAGATGATGCATTTCATGACATTGACGTACATGATCAGATAAAGGAATTGTGACCAAAGTAACAAGCCTGAAATAAGCCCAGTATCTACAAGGGATATAGGTCAATACTTGTAATAAGCCCAGTATCCACAAGGAATATGGTTCAGTATTTGAAATAAGCCCGGTATCCACAAGGGATATGGGATAATTAATAGGCACTCGGTCACAACAAAATAAAAATGAAAGTAGAGTCTAATATGCATTGCATATATATCTTTACACGTATCATGTGAATAGTTGTGAAAAGTTATTGAATTGTGTTAACACAATGATGAGCAACATTTGTATACATGTTGATGAGATGAATGATCAAGATGAATGATTAGATTATTCTGAAATGATTATATGAACGTTGTATTCATAATGTGTTTATCGACATATGTATATATGATATACACAATTGGAAGATGTATTAAATGAGAACTGATTCTGAATAATAAGATATACATGTGAATTTGGCTATTGCTTGTAATATTTGTGTCCTAACATGGGTGAGCACATCAATGATGGTTCACTCACTGAGTTCACAAAATTCACCCTAAAATTGCAATAATTTTTGCAGGCTCAGAGGAGTTATCAGTTATACCAACTAGAGTCTATCCACTACATTCAAATAAGAGTTAAAGGTCGGGATCAGTTGTACCTGCATATGTCTATAGTCTTTCTTTTGTATTTTAAAATTGTATTCCGCAAATATTATACAACATTTATGCGAATTGAAAAGTTTAATGACTATATGACTGGAAATGTTTTGTATTATGCCCAGTTGATTATTGGAATATATGCTGACGTGTTAATTGTTGTAACACTTGCGACTGAAAGTGTTTTTAAATAAAATAGGCCGAGAATGATTCTTTGTTTTGTAAAAATGCATGTGCTGCATGAAAATTTTGTGCAATAGGTTTAACTGACTATCCTAGCATGCCACCCTTGTAGAGTATATGCTCGAATGCCGATAGTAGGTTTGGGAATATGTCCTATAAGATTGGGGTGTTACATATAGATGATAACAACAAATTTATTAGATTGAGTTTGTTGGCCTGTACTTATCCTTACGATTACAGTGCATGTATATGTACCAATCATACAATACCTGTGGAAAGGAGATATGGAGAAGAAGAGTTCGGAGACAATGATCACTCAAGAATGTCATCAAATTGGAAATAACAACGGAGGTGTTAATTAAGGAGGTGTTAGTTTCTATTTTTATTTTTAGTTTTTAGTTTTTGTTTTTAAATTTAGTAAAAAAAACCTGTTTGTTTGAGATTTTAGTTTTTGTTTTTGATTTTGGTTTTTTCCAGTTTTCAAAAATTATGAAAACCATAAAAAGTGGGATTTGTTTCCTGTTTCTGTTTTTTTTTCATAATCTGATTTACTATTATTTAATATACTATTTAATTATTTAAATTTTATAAAAATTATGAATAATTTAATTCAACATTATATATTTAATAAATTAAAATTAATTATCAGTAAAAAGTATGAATAATTTAATTTTATAATTTAATTATATGTAGATAAATTTTAATAATTATTAATAAATATAATTAAATTTAAAATATATAAATATTCAAATATAATTTAATTTAATAATTAAAATATATTTCAAATAAATATTAATTTTTAAATTATTTAATTTGTTAAAATAACATAAGATTAAAATAAATATTATATAAGAGATTAAATAAATTTATTTAATTAAAATAATTTATCTTTAAGGTTTATCTAATATGTAATTATTATTAGTGATAAAGTAATAACTACATTAACATTAACAACTAAACATGTTTTTGTTTTTATTTAAAAAAAACATAAATAAAAAACTGAAAACTACAACAAAAAAATGGAAGTAGAACTAAACGGCGCAACATTATCGTAACGAAGTACACATGTATTCTTTCTATTCACAAAATAAGAAGTTAGTATATAACCTAAAATGATGGTACGTTATCAATGCATTTCCATCACATTATTTCATGATTTTCTCAATGATACGACATAGGTTTTAACGAGCCACGATTTTTGTTCTTGTTTGATCCTTTTATTTATGCCAGTCTTCTTTCTAGTTTCTACCGTATGTTTCAACGAAGCCACTTTAGCTTAACTCCGCGTAACTTTTCACAATTTCCTAAAATGTAATTCTATCCAATCTTAAAAATTAACTTAAAACTTGTTTAACTTTTTCCACGCTAAATATATAGATACTATTTTTCGGGTAAATTACATGAACACCTTCTAAGATATTACTATTTTATAGATACTTTTTAATTTTTAAATTCAAGATAGAAGATATAAATCTTTTGTATAATTTTAAAAAATTAATTTTATTTTTAGAATTCTTAAATTTTTTCAAATTTTTAGTTTTTTAGAAATCTGAAATAATTAAATAATATTTACTTTATCTTTAAATTTATCTTAATACTGTAACGCGTAGAGCTGACTTTACTACGCACCCAGGATCGGTCGTGAATGGATTAGAAATGAAGAAATGTGACATACCTGATTTTGGTTCCATCTGAACTTTGGATGCCTTTTTCTGCAGCCAAACGCGCTCCAAACCTTCTGGTACCTTTATTGAGATTGATCACTGGCTCGAGTTCTAGGTCTTTCTGTGGTTTGGACAAAACGTGGGCGCTCTTAATGGGTCGGAGCTCTCAAATGCTCACGGATTATCTTGCCACCACAGGAGACCCCCCGTATATATATATAGACTTCCATATCGGGCTTCCCTATCACAAGGCCGATACGGTCCAGGGTCACACTAAAAGGGACCCATTTTCCACCCGGACTTCGACCAATTCATTTAGATCATTTATTGAGTCACCTTATTACCTTTAACTGGATCAAATGGCGTTGCTTAACCGGTAATTTAGTGAGAAACCAAATTGCAATTAATAACTGTCCATAAATGAGGGAAATGACAAAATTGCCCTTAAGGGCAAAATTATCCAACATGTCAATGTTCAACACTCAAGTCTTAATTGATGAGGAAGGTTACCTAAACCATTATCACTTCCCTACTACTTAAGTAGAGGTTTGACAGAAATGTTTCATAACCAACCCGTAAATATAGTTAAAATGTTCCTTTTAATGGACTTGACCAGTCATGGATAGAAGGCCATTTTCTCATGTGTGTTAGTTATCTGAGCATACATGTTCAAATTAAGCTGGATCCTTGAAAATGACAATGGAAGACAGGTGTCACAGGAAAGTTGGACAGGAAGATAAGGAAATTAAGTTTACAACATCTTTCTATGATCTCATTTAGTGCATACATGGAATATTCCTGTGTATGGATTCTGCAGTTGGTTACCTCCTGAGAATTCTGGCACGTCCTGTGCCCTTTATCCTAGGGAAATAAGCAAGCACACTGTTAAAGTGTCTAGTTTTCCACAGCAGCAGGAAAACCTGAGGATGTTTCTACTTGCTACGCCTGAAAAGAACTGAACTTTGTTGAAATCTTTTACAGCTTTATTAATGATTGGCTTTAGTTCAGCCAAGAAGCTTAGGTGAACAGGACTCGAGAGAATGATGAATTAGTATGGCACTGGCTTGAAGAGAGTAAACTATCTAAAATTGCACACCTAGATTATGAATTGAATCGGCCTTGAAAGATTGATTGATCAACTTAAAAAGGATGTGAAAGGTACAATATAAGGATTCAGTGACAGACGAGAAGTAAAGAGATATAAAGAGATTAAATACATACATCGTCTTAACTAATAATGAGCAATCTTTTGGTCATCGGAAACTTCTATTGTTCGATGTAAAACAACATTGATTTTCTGATGCGCCAAAGAGGAGGAGGAAGACAGTACAGCTCTCAGGTCATGTTTCAGAATCTGCACCATTCTCTTCATTATCATTGTGAGGATCATCTGAGCACTAGTATCTTTTATCATGTCTCGTCAAACATCTTCTTCCTTGAAATCCTTTTTCCTTTCTAAGCTTCTATTATCAGACCAAGAGCACCCGCATGCTCATCGCGACATGGAAATTAGTTTTGATTGTGGGATTGTTTCTACTTCCTGTAATTTGCTATCCGTCCAACAGATAATGTTTTCAGACAAAAATGTTATATGGCATGTGCATGTTAGGCCTAAGATGTGAACTAGCATACTATATCGAAAGGGAGGTATGGCCCCTGGATATAAATGAATGATTGCTGAGGTTTCCAACTGTACTGACAAATAAATCAAACAGTTTCAGAAGTAAGTATTAACCAAAAAGGTTGAAATGAACAGACCCCAAAAAAAAAGAAAAATTTCCATTGTTGCCGCAATAACAATTTCTTTTTTCTAGTTTTACCCAAATAGCTTGCAACTTAAGTCAAAGAGGGTCTGAGGGATAGAAATCTTCACATATCATAGAATGGGGTAAGAATACCTAAATTTTTCTGCTTATTTTGGCGTGGGAGGAAGCAACATTCTCTTGCTGCCTTTAATAAATACTACCAATCACTAGCCCATGACATGGCTTTTCAGGAAGTGTTTAAAGTTAGCATCGAAAGTCAGAAATGGTAAGAGTTAATATGTCCAAGAACCAAAACATCCTTAGCTTTTGGAAATGTTACAAATTTTACATACTGCCATTTTTCTGACAGTAACGTAGCAGATAGTTTCTGATCATATCATCAATTATGCAAGCATTATGGATCCTATTGTTATATGTACCATCCATCCATCTACACTGATCTACCAGTCAACTTCTGATGCATAAAATGGACGTCTGAGCAAACAGACATTTTTTTGGCACTGAGACATTCACGTTTATCCTCCAATTACCATCCCCACATTCTTGTGTATACAAGGTCCAGTCTTTTCCATATCTTGTGGGTGTTTCTTATCTACCTTTACCTGTGGTATCCATGCACAGAGTTCTGCTCTTTGGTGAAGGCACACTGCTATTAATGCTGTATATCTTAGCTGGATAAGGGTGTTAAATGTACTACATATCTTCATAACTTCTGTGTGTCGGCAATGTACGATGCACATACACATTATCCACCAGTAGGGTACTGGTAATTGCCCCTACGCATGGAAGTTGTTGGTCCACCCTTTTTAGCATTTACTTGGATTTCAAAGTATCAAATATTTGGATCATTTGTTTTCTCAATCAAACAATAAGCTCTGTCAATTGTGAGTATTACTGTTTTTCTGGAAATGCATAATGCAAGTCCAACGAGCCTCAACTCCAGTGGGTGTGATTTTGCTTAGATGAGTACCCTGTCCCCCGTATTTGGTAGGTTGGAGATTTGCGTTTTAACTGTCTGCTTAACCTCGTATACAAAATGTGTTAACTGACTTGTTAGTCCTCCAATTACTGCAGCCCTATAGCTGAAAACTCAGCCGGCATTTTCCCCATTCTTATTGATTGCAATGCTTGCTTGTGTGATACCTGTAAAAAGTGTATGGACTTGTAATAAGAATTAAAAGTTCATTTTTTGAATAATTAAGCACTGGCATTGGAAACTTCCTTGATCTATTATTGCATGAGATCTGATGGCACTTGGACTAATTAGATCAGAGTCAAGGTACCTGGAATGAAAATGATACAAAGAAATAACAAAATGATACTTAAGAGTTCCATTTATTCAATTATATGGTTAAATCAGACAAAACAGTTAGCCGAGCCTTAGTAGTTGTATTGTACTAAACTGGTGTCAGAAACAATGTCCAGAGAAGCACATCACATGGGACCTCTATTAGGACAGCAATGTCACATGTGAAGCTGCCCTTGGGCCAAGACAAAAAATGGGTTTGTGATGCAGAAATTTGCCTATGTACACAGCTAGTTCTGGTGGGGCATTGCTGGATATGAGGCTTGAGTTGCATTGCTTGGTTGCTGGGATACACACCCATCTTACTACATAAACCTGCTAACTCCAATGGCTTCTTGCCAGATTTCCTTTCGTCTTTTAGTGTCTATCAGCTACTTACTCTTTTCACTTGGAATCTGCAGATTGGAACTCAACTGCCATAACTAATAAATTTCAACCTTGTCAGAGTTGACGATCTTTTTAATTCGGCTTCCCCACAAAAATGTTCTCAGAGTTTAGCACACATGGGCTTCTTTAACCTCGAGTCCCCACTTCACCCAAGTACTGTCTTTATTAAGAGTTGCATTTCGCCTATATTTTGTTATGAAAGTTACAGTATTTAATGAGCACACATGCATGGAATCACAAACAAGATTGCACTTGGTAACGTTGCTGTATCTAAATTGCTATAAACTATATATTACAGGATGATATACAGCATTATTAATGCTTCAGAGTCTCTCAACTCGGCAGGATTGGCTCTAAATTATATTAATGTGATCAGATTAGCTTACTCATTCTGTGCGGTGCTTCTCTTTTATGTTAATGCCCATAAAAAAAGCCTACTCATTCTGAACTCAACCTCACAATTTAAAGTCAAAGAGTTCAATTCACCCCTTCCTCCTTATGACAAGTCACTAGCTGAGGGACAAAGAAAAATTCGCATATTTAACTCACATGAGCTAGCGTTCTCGTAAAGAATGATGTTGAACATGGAGGAAGCGCAAGTTCTAAGTTACAGTCAAGGCTAACTTAACGTTCATGTGGTACGAACTACTTGTTAGCTACAAGATGCAGATAGGTGTACATATGACTCTTGTCACGAGATTCATGATTTCCCTGATCTTAAGGACAGGAACAAAAGCACAGGCATGTGTCAATGGTTATTGATAAAGCAAATACACGCAAGAGGAGGGCAAATTGTATGTATAAAATTTTTTGCAAGTTCTTTCAATTCATCTAATAAACATATTCCAGTTAAAACAGTAAGAATATGTTAGACGATAAAGACTTTTTTAAACAACAGGAACTTGTTAGTCAACATGAGTCTTTTGTGGGATAGGACCCTGCTTAAACGAAATGAGCCCATTAAATGATAAATCCTGTTAAAATAATTTGAAAACAAAAGGTTCTTGTTAAAACTGAAAAGGAATCTCTTGTAAGTTGAAAATAGGAGTCTTTTAAAAAGGTGAGGCAACCTCTTAAAAAATAACACACACAAAATATAATGTGAAAATTTAAAAATTAAATAAAGAGAGAAGAAAGAAGCGGTCGATTTATAATAGCTTATAACTCAAGCCTACATCAAGTCCCCAAATATTCAACTTGAGTGTTTCACTATAAAAATCGAGTATTAAATTTAATGAACCTCTCCAAGCTTACAGGTACATATTTTTTAAGGTTCTCTAACCTTTCACACTCAAAGTGTATAACAAGCTTCTAAAAAGCTCATAAAAAATAATAACAATTTCTCTCTTGATAGAGTGATTTCACTTTCTAAAGCACAATAGTAATGATATGATTCTCAAGAGTATAGATGTTGATCAAAATGTTTCGACAATCTGAATATGTTCATTCTACTTTATAAGTGTTGTTTTTTTTTGAAAAGTTAAATTGTAATTAATAAATGAAATAATAACAAAGGAGAGGTTCACATCCAAAAATGACAATAAACACAAGCCCCTTCTAAAGCAATGACGCCGTATGACACAAAGCTATAAGCCTAACGTTAACATTTCATCACGATACTCTTTCATAAGTGTTGTTGCCCTTCCTTAAATAGTCAATTTCTTCAACTAGTTGTTGCTTCACTCATACCTTTAGTCAACTAGATGAATTTAACCTTGAATAACTTCAATGTCATCTTTGCCAAAAATCTTCCAGTAATCATGGAGCAAATATATGACCATTTCTAATAAGGTAAGTTCATAAAGAAGATTCATGCATGAAAGAAAGCGTATTTTTTATGATTTTATTTCCTTTTTGAGAATTAGACCGTTAATTTTACAATGAAATAAATCCAACTTGAATTTTGAAATATTATACAATTATCATTAAAATCGTTAAATATAAACCTTGAGCTAACAATCTTCTCCTTTTTGATGATGACAAGCAATAATAGATATAGTTTTCAAAATTCAAAGAGATAATAAATGATTTCGATCAATACCTTTGACTTTTATATGTTCAGTCATAATTAGCAGGAGCCTATCTCTTAAGAAAAGAACATATCGTTTATACATCACAGATTTTCACAATTTTCAATAACATAATCAATCATATATATATTCGAACAACATTGAGAAATATGCATTTAGAAATATATCATCATATATGTAAAAAATATTCAAAAATATATCATATAACTCTCCCCCTTTTTTATTATCAAAAATAATAAAGGAGTACTGGGAGGAAGTTAGAAAAAAATGAAAAAATTGACACAATCAGTGAGGAGACTTCCTAAGGAGAATTTGCAAATCCAGGACTTGGTTTTAAAGGCCGTCTATTTGTTCACGTATTTGATCCTAATTTGTGCGAATATCCCTTAACAATTATAAAATATCCATATTATTTATGTCCTGAGGAGGGACAGGAGCCTGTTGCTCTAGAGTAGAACCTACAATTCTTGACAAGTTTCATTCCTCTATATTCTAAGGAATTAGAATAAAAGGATCTTGTTAAACGAAATGCAAAGACAAGTAGCAAAAAATATTCATGCAGAAATAATATCAGAGAGTTTACACATTCCAAGCTCTTTTCTTAACACGCAAAATCTATCTTCAAAGAGTAGCTTGGTGAAAATTTCAGCTATTTGATTTTCAATACTAATATGCAAAAGATCAATGGTTCCTTCGAAAACATAATCTCTAAGAAAATGATGTTTGATTTTTGTATGCTCAGCCCTAGAATGATGCACAGGGATTTAAAAAGATTTATAACACTCTATCACATAATACAGGAATATGAGAAAAGTTTAGAGAAAAATCCTGTAGTTGCTACTCCATCTATAAGATTTGAGCATAACAGCTGGCAATTGCTATCTATTTCACTTCATTCGTTGAAAGCGCTATGCAATTTTGCTTCTTACAGGACCAAGATATTAGACATCCCCCAAGAAATTGACAATGACCACTTGTGCTTTTTTGATCGACTTCATCACCTACATAATCTGCATCACAATAGCTACTATGTCAAATGAATCAGTTTTTGGATACCATAGTCAAAAGTCCATAGTTCCGTGGAGATATCTGATGGCGTGTCAAACCAGCAAAAATAAATTCCTACTCTAGAACACTTAAACCAACAAAGTGGTGAATAGGGTCACACCACAGAGACTAGTGTAGCAATTGTTTATTTGTTCAGAAACAATAAAAATAAATAGAATTGATTTACAAATGATTAATTTTAGAACACGAAATTACACATAAAGTAATTAAAAATAAAGATTGAAAACAATATAAAGAAAGGCCTAGCTAAGGTACTCCTTCGTTTGATACTATAATCCGATCATAGACTCAAAAATATAAATTCAATTCATTCTTATAGACAAAGTTATAGCAGACAATGAACATCACATATCAACCAATACATTCGTAATTATTTGATAACCCCGAGTAAAGCTCTACAGATTATTACCCTAACCAATTAGACTATTCCCAAGTAAAGTTCCGCAGAATATAATCTATGGTAGCAGTAGACTCTAATGGACCTTTGTCTTAACCAACAGAACCAGAGAAGCCGCAATCTATTTAGATTAAATTATTTAATCTCACTAATTTCTTAATTGAAATTAATTCGCCACTTCGATAGATAGAAATCATGGATTCACTAATTTATTCGGCAATTTATCACCAAGTCAATCAATTAACAGGCCTCATTAATCAACGAACATGGAAAAAATAAATCGATTAAAGCGCAAAGATCAAACAAACATAAGAGATAAACAAAAGCAATCAAACTAAAGGAGTCTCACGAATTACCTTAATCGAACATTAGATACCTTATCTAGATAAAGAGTAGCCACGCAAAGCAATGGCAAACGACATTGTTCTTAGAGAAGGGTTTTGTGTTTTTCACGCACAAAAGCTGTCGCTATTCTCTTAATTCTGATTCTGATTGTCGTTAATTTCCTAAAATGAGACTATTTGTAGTCTAGGTTTTCTCTTTATAATAAGCAAAATGGGACCCAATAAAATATGAAAATAAAGCACCAGTGGACTACAAATAACTTGACTTCGTCCAGCATAGGGGGTTGGTGTAACACCCTATTCCCAACTGACATATGCACATGTGTCCATCAAATAAACGTATACATGCTTGTCAGAAATGGCATGTTAACTATCTCACCTTCACTGTACATAACATGGCATCATACACTAAATCATCATTCACAGATTTTTCCAAAATGTTATCACATTATATCAAACCATGATTTACATTGTTTCATATAGCACAATATCCTCCATGTTTATACAAAATTGTCCTATGAACATAAACAACTCAATACGCACCGCATACTATAAACTCAAAAGAAACGACTAAGTCCTCAATCCCAGCTGACCGATCTTTGAACCAAATCTGACCGTAATAACTACATAAAATATGCTTCTACAAAGTATTAGAAGCTAGGTAATCTCACTCTCGAACCTGAAAAGCAATAGCGCAATTTTGATGAGTTTTGTGAACTCAACAGAGTAATCATCCTCGATGGTTCACTCATGTCATAAAACAAGATCAATCATAATAGGTAATCACATAGTTTCAAGCCACTTGACAAGTATCAAATACTATCACAGATAAATCATTTCTCAGTTAAACAGTTCAATCATATAACATCATTCACCCAGCTATGCAAATTTTATATGCGGATGCGATTTGTATGAGACTCACATTCATTTTTATATTGTTGTGACTGTGTGCTTTTACAGTATCCCGAATTATGAGGCTCAGTCAATCAATCTATGATTCAATGATCACAATGAGCCATAAACTCGAACCACATATGCGGGAACTTAAAGCACTTATCAGTAACAGTATCGGTAGCAACACCTGTCACAACGCCTTAATATTACATGCATCAGAATGAAGTGCATGCCACAGTTTAGTTATCAAATTGAATCATTCTCATTAGCATGTAATATAACAGTATATTAGTCACAGTATCAGTTACAGTAACAATCACAGTAGCAGTGGTCATCGGACTAGGTCCGACATTTAACTTTTTCGTTGAGAATCAGAAAATCATTTAGGCAGACACATTCACATTCAATAAGCATTTCCAATATCTTTTTCATGCATCAAAATGCCTCGGACAAATATTGTCCGGAATCCAGTACACAATTAACACAATCAATCATATTATGAAGCATATAGTTTTGCACGTTCCCATACAAGCAGCACTTCAATATCTCAATCCAATATCACAGTCATCGAACCTTCATTGTCTGGAATCAACAATCAAGCCTCATTCATTCAATCATTTCGAAACAGAAGTTAAACAAACAAGTAATTAAGTGAGACCGTCTAGGTTACTCAAGTATGCTTCAAACAGTTGTTACCTTGAAGTACTGGCAATGTCTGGATGCTGTTGTTCAATGTGTTCCTCTATACAGACAATACATTCACATATCACAATGTTGCACAATAATATACTCATTTATGCACATTTATGTATACTGAATATGTACAATGCATGTTCATGAAAATTCCGGGTATCTTATTGTAATTCTCATCATTAAATCGATCAGATATCAAAGTCCTCATTAATAACCTTTGGTACTTACAATTTGGACCAAAATAAAACAATGTGAAATCAATATCATAACTTAATTGACTACTTCGGATTTTCTACCCATATGATTTTGGGTTAACTTTGCATAATTAATATGATTAGGTAAATGACAAAATTAGGCAACACTTCCTTCTGGAAAGTTGTTCTATAGTGTCTTAAGTTTCTAACGCCTCCAATATCATCTAATTTGATTCAGTATTCAATGAGTTATACATAAAATACCACAGACTGTGCACATTTGAACTTTTGGCTAGTATATGATCATACTCTCTAATTGTACAACTCATATCTTTCAGCTCAGATATCCAAAAATTACAAGCTTTATACCAAGTTAAAGCTAAGAGCATAAGCTACAATTTTGGTGAAGACAACTTAGCCTAATTCGGCCCACATTAATACAGTTTATTCAATAAAAACAAGGCCTAATTTCTATCCCTAGTAGTGCTACTGCCTAATCCAAGACTTACTTTCAGGCTCAAGTTCAAAACCCTTAAGGACAGAATTCAAA
>JANIIA010000004.1:48806437-48818114 GCA_027478495.1 Erythroxylum alaternifolium
TTTTTGTTCTGTCCCCTGCAACCAAACACATTTCTGTCCTCGAGACGGAGACAATTGTCCCCTGCAACCAAACAGCTTACTGTCTCCAATTTCTGTTCCGTTTCGTCTCCACATTTTCGTCTCGTTCCGTCCCAACACTATGGGGACAGTAACCAAACAGACTGTAGGGACGAGGAATGTGATGAGATTGACAATTAATTTGATAAAGTGAAATTTCAAATTAATTGTCAACTCAAAATCATCCAAAATTTCTAGAACTTTACAAAATATAAGAGAATAGTGAGTACATGCAAATTAACGAATGTAAAAAAAAAAGATTTATACGAGATAGAAACTAGAAAAAAATCATTTAATAACGAATAATACTAACCCAACATAGAAGCCTTTAATTACTTTAAAGATGATTTAAGTCTTAAAAGGTATCAGTAACATACATTTAGTAAGAAAGTTTGTACTAAAACATATACTCCGAATAAAATAATGAGTGCCTCTAAATATTCGTGTCTCAATTAAAATCTAGGCAATAATACTATTATAAGGTTATTGAATTTTATAATAACTAATTTGAATTCCTTGAATATTATTGTGGATAATTGTTGTTCATATCTGAAAGAATTAAAATTTTACAAGTGTAAATCTAATTTAGGGTTTATTGCTGATTTTCACTAAATTAATGATTCTTAAGAAATTAAATTCAAAGAATATAAATCTAAATTTAAAGATTATTATATAATGTTGTCGGTTTTATGGATAATATAAGAGCCAAATTTTAGTTATAATTCATAAAATTAAACTTAAGCTAGAACAAGAAATTGTTTTTGGGTTAAAGTTACAGTAAAAATAAGATGGGAATTAGAAGCGTAGTAAAGAATTAATTTTAATGAAAAATGAAAAATAAAGCTCAATTTAACAATTAAAAGATTTTAAAAATTTTAATAATCAAAATAATTAAAGAACTAAAAGATATTTAAGATGCCTTTTTATTTTCATATTTATTTAAATTACATTAATAAGGGCATTATATTGAATATTGCAAGAAGATTGAGCAAAAGTCAGGATTTTATAGAATTTGTATTTTTCGATTAAAATTTGTATTTTTCAAGGGAACAAGTTTTAAATAAGAATGTTACAACTTGAACATGGTTTTCATTTTCCTTAAAATTTGCACAGGACATAATATGTATGGGTGAACATAGTGGGCATCAAACATATAATGATGAAAGCATTAAATACTATGTCTTATTGGGAATTATTTGCTTAGCCTCACATAACATAATGATTCCTTGCAATGTATTGCTCATTATAACAGGCTATATCACAGAAATTATGTCTGCCCATGTCCTCCTATATGATTACTTCCAAAGGAATTTGTTTTGACAATGCCATGTCAGTGAACAGTGATGCTGCTGCCTAGTTGTAAATTAGAAGATAGGCAGCCCTGAGAAGGGAAAATTCAAAAGAAACCAGTAATTATGACACCATGTCCTAAGCAAGCAATTTACGTAATAGTTGGCAGGTTGCCTAAACTTGAGCCTAAAAAAACAAATATCTCAATCAAAACTTGTTATTATATTTTTATGATTGTGAGATATATAATATATAGAAGACATCAACGTTATGATCATCCCTTTTCTGATTCTGGGATATGTCTGGAAAGGAAGAGACATGAAACTCTAGTATATTGCATTCTTTTATGATTGTGTTGATAATGATAATGATGCAGTTATAATAATTGAAAAAGTTTCTTCCTTGTATTCTTTTGCCTCTATTTTGTGGCTCAAAGCTCATTTGGCAATCAAAATGACGATGGGACTGATGTATATCATAATTCTTCGTCATCATCACATGGTTAATTAATTGCAAAGATAAGCCTTAACTTCATCAAAATCATCTAACTCTTCCATTGTTCAAGTTACATAATGAAGTCAAAATTCATAACACAAGTTCACGTTCTTCAAGCCTTGACGCTATAATCACAATCATCCCAGGGACGGAAAAAAGCATCATATTAGAGTGACTTGCAGCTAATCTACTGAGCAGGCTAGTTCAGCAAAACATAGTTAACTCAGCTTACCACAGGTCAACTGTTATTAGTTGACTTGTTAGGTATATGTAAATTTTTTGAGCCAGTTATTTTTTCCAGTAATTATACATAAGATCAAAAAAAAAAAAAAAAAGAAGCTTTTCCGGACATCAATGGCGAAGCTTGTATTAACTTGTGCTGCGTTTGGTTGCCTTGTTCATGATATCATAGCATAGAATTTGTAGGAGAGCCTAACAAGTCAGAAGTGTAATACATTTTTGTCCATAAGGACAAATTTGTCAATTTCTCATAAAGCGGACAGTTGTTAATTGTAATTTTAGTTTTAAATAAATTATCGGTTAAGTTATATAATTTAATCCAGATAAAAATAATAAAGTGACCAAATAAATGATCTAAATAAATAGGTTGAAGTCCGGTGGAAAAATTGATCCCTTTTAGTATGGACTTGGTCCATATCGACCTTGTGATGGGAAAGCCTGATATGGAAGCTATATAAATAGATTATGGTTTCCTGTAGTTGCTCATGTCAATTGTAAGCATAAAGAATCTCTGACCCGTTAAGAGAGCTTATGTATTGAGGAAACTATAGAAAGACCTAAATCACGAGCTGGTGAATACTTTCCATAAAGGTCCCGAGAGATTGGAGCTCGTTTGGTGCCTGGAAGTGGATTTGGAATTAGAGATGGAACCGAAATCAAATATTCCGCATTTTTTCATTTTTAATCCCTTCATGTACGATTCAGGATACGTAACTAAGGTACCGTTACATATTACACGTGGTATCAGAATGGTTACGTGATCGGATTGCCAGAAACGAAGGTTTTTCAGTTTTTCATCTCATATGGTTTTCTCCGTTTTTGATTCGTTTTTCGGTTTTTACGTATATAATTACATAAAAGTGGTATACATAAGGCTATCTATAAAAAAGGGTCAAAAATGGGTCAAACGAAGTGAAGAAAGGAATTCCGGGATGCCAAAAATCGCCTCTACTGTCAGAGGTGCACCCGACGGTGCTACAGTGTGTGAGGAGAGCGACGTCTCACTGCGTGTCGACTCGGCCCGCACTCTCACGAGTGTGGGTATGCGAGCGTGTGTGACAAATGCGCCCATTCATACCGGACACATGGCACGCATAGATGGAGGACACGTGGCGGCGCGTGCACACACTATCCATGCGTCTACGCTTGTGGAGCATATGACGCACACGCACCAGACGCATCTGGCACGTGTCAACGCGTTTCGCGCCACGCGCAGTGACGTGGAGGCCATGTCAACCGTACGGACCTCTATAGTACCAACAACAAAAACACAAAAATTTCAAATTTCCTGTAAGGGTACCTTAAGGTATTTTGGGCCAGTTCCCAGGTCTGAAAAATTTATAAAGTAATTTTTTTCCTGTTTTTCTAGATTTATTACATTAGTAATAAATTTTAACTCTAGAAAAAGGAATTAAGGTGTTCTGAATCTGATTTCGAGTGAATTTTCATGCTTTGGACATCATATGAGAGAGATACTTCAAATTTTCGTATCTCGGGTCTCATGTTCAGTGTTTGGGATCTCATGATGGTTAATCGAAAAAGGAACTAAGACATTCCGAGGCTATTTTTTAGTAAATTTTCGTGCAACGAACTTACCATAAAGGAGACACATGATATTCTTATGTCTCGGGAGGTCGGTTCGATATCAAGTAATGCACGACAGTCACTCTATTGAGATTTTTCTTTTACAAAAGTCTCAAATGAAGTTTTCAGAGAATGTCTTCAGTACGAGTGTGTGACAGTGAGACTGTGCATTTGGTTTTTGCATTTATTGAAGTTACATTGTCATATACCATACTCCCATAAAGAATGTGAGAAAAATATAAAGATGTATCCCTTGTGTTTGTGAACTTTTTGAGTGCTTATGAGGATGTAGTCACCACAGTGGCCTTTCGAGTCAATATTTTGAATTGTTCTACTTAAACGTTAGGAGATGTCTCTGGTCTCATGTTTAGTTATTTTGCCCACAGGTGTTGGCCTTACATGAAATTTTGAGATGTGCATAAAGGCATTAGATAGAGGAAAGTCGTTGCTTGAATGGTATATTCATCCACAGGAAGTAGTGTCGTGAGAGTTGATGGTTTGTACTCTGATAGCTTTTATGTGTGGAGGTCTAGTTGCATATATTATGCATTCAGCCCACAGGTGTTTCATAATATATGTGACCGGATTTTCAATAAAGATATTATTTAATAGCCTTAAGTATCGCTATTGTCCTACATTTGTGCTAATCTAATCAAAGTTACTGTATAGTCACCTTTTCGGTCAATAAAATTAGTGTCACCATTGAAACCCTGACCGGTTTCAATACAAGAAGAAGACAGAGGATGTATTGAATGCTATAGAAATATCTGAGGTTGATATGGCCATATAGATACATAAGCCATCTTCACCTACATCCATGAGCTTGAAGGCTCATAAAATAGCCTATGAAGCCTAGGGTCAGTCTGACAGATTATGCCTTATGACCATTAAGAGATCCATACCTAAACATCTACTTAGTGGACTTTCGGACACAAATATGGTAAAGTAATTTCTTAGAGATGTCTTCTAGAGGTACACAGTCTTGTTCAATGTCCTTGATTAAAGAATTATTCTCTATAAGGTATACGGGAGAACAGGGAGTAAAGGAGAATATATCAAGAATGATCCATCTTCACAGTAGACTAAAGATGTTAAACATTCCTCTTCCTGATGTCATCATAATTCACCAGACTCTGGATACACTCCCTCCAGAGTTTAGTAATCTGGTGATGACATATTATTCACAGGATGAGGAATGGGACTTCAATGCCTTGATTGTCTATTGTGTTGTTAAAGAGGAGAAACTTAAGCTTATTATTCCTACGGCCCTCAATGCAACTAAATGGAAGGCAAAGATGAAACCCGCTAAGATTAAAGGTAGAAAGACTGAATCTTCTCCACATACTAATGCAGGTCAATCCAGTATTAGTAAAGGTCTGCATGACATAAAGTAACCAGCATTATAAGGCCTAGAGGGAAAGATTGTGACTGTCAGATACCTTCTTAGCTTGTCAATTTATAAATCTGACTTGGAATAGTCACATTAAGTACTTGGTGACTATATAGTGGAGCATTTGATTAAAGTTGCTTCCACGGTGCAGGAGTTTATATGTAGGATAAAGCTAAATAAAGAGAAGGAGAAACTGATGGTTCACTGTAATGAAGAAGTAGAAGTAATATCTATAGGTAACGTATGTATTAAATCTTGTTGTAAGGTTCATTTTGGTTTTTTACACAACACATTTTATATATGATCTTTGGATCAATTTTGGACAAAGAAGGTTGACGTTTTGTATTTAATTCTTCTGTTACACAGTTTTGTTTAATGCAAAACATAATGGTACAACTTTCTTGTCATATGGTTTATATAGAATGTGTCCTACCTCGAATTAGATATACGCCTCTTTGTATCTTGCTGAGCAAGTCATGAAATAAAGGACCCTGATGAATGAAAAGTAATACATAGTGTGACATAAAAGTTTAAGCAACATTTCCAGAGTTAGGATTGAGAGATTGATTAAGGAAAGCATTCTCTCAATTCTAGATTATGATGATCTGGGAATATATGTTGACTATTGCAGGGGTAAGTTGACTAATAAGGATATTAAAGTCAACTTATGCTTCTGACTTATTGAGTCCGATACATAAGGATATCAAAAGACCTTCTATGGTTGCATTGTGCAATTTCAAATGTATTCTGACATTTGCTGGTGATTATTCCCATTACAGTTATGTGTTCTCGCTTAAAGATTGAAGGTTGAGAATCAATTGCGAAAATCCTTTCAGAGTGTCAGATTTGACTGTGGAGGAGAATATCATGGAAAAAATGGTGTTTTCAGGACTTGAAAAGGTTCGTTTGCCAGACATACGGAATCGGTTAGGATAGTGACTTGATTTACTATACCGGGTAGTCTTGAGCAAAATGGTGTGTTGTCTAAAGGTATAATCACACCCTAAGGGACTTGAAAAAGTTAATGTAGAACAAGACTAATCTACCTAATTATCTAGAAGTGTGAAAACCTAGTCTCACACACATTAGTGTATAAAGCTGCCCTACCGAGGTAGTATAATCCTTATAAAGAAAAAATTGCATTCTCAATATGTTTATTGCTATTTAGTAAGATATCTTGACCAGTCTAATGGCTACAGATCTTATTGTAGAGAAGGAGGGACTCGATTAGTAGAATCACTAACAGCTAAGTTTCTAGAATATGATGTCTATGATGATGGTGGGCCCTTTGACCCTTAGGATAATAACAGGATGGATACTACAATTATTATGTATCCACTACTCATACAATTAGATCCGGTGGATCTAGGTTTTTGTACTGTGCCTGTACAGGAACAAGAACCTATACCTGTACACACAGAGGTTCCTGGGGGTACAAGATCTAATTCAGTTATGAAATCCACCAGATTGAGATGACATGTTATGCCATCTAATATCATAGTCTATTAGGTGAACATGACTATGATATTCGACATGTTATGAATCCAGCTACTTTTACAAAAGCTATTTTTGTACTCGCAGCGGAATTGTGGTGGGTTGCAATGACTTATGAGATGCAAGCCATAAAGCATAGTAAGGTCTGGGCGCTAGTTGATTTTTTTGCAGAACTGCAAAATCGTCAGTTGTAAATCAAGTTTTAAGACCTAAAAGATTTCAGGATAAAGTTTAGCAGTTTGTGGACTAGCTCAGTTTCCTGTTAGGTCACTCAGGGAGAAATGTTGACGTTAATGTTACTTTTTCTCTCGTATCCTCAAAGGATACATTTTGAGTGATTAAGGCAATTATAGCTCATGATGATAAAGAGTTACATCAGATGGTTGTCAAAACTACTTTCCTGAATAAAGACCTTTATAAAGTGGTCTATATGGTACAACCTGAAAGATTTCAGGATCCAGATAGAACTAACATGGTTTGCGCATTGCAGATCAATATATGATTTACATCAAACCTCCCGAAAGTGATACCTTACAATTGATGAGGTTATTACCTATTTCAGCTTCATAGAAAATAAAGTTAAAAAGATGCTTGTACTATAAGATCAGGGGGAGAGAAATTATCTTCCTATTCCTGCATGAGGATGATATGTTGCTTGCATCAAATTACTTGACCATGTTGTATAAAGTTAAACAACTTTTGATCAAGAATTTTGACATAAAGGACTTTGGCGTAACATCTTTTGTCCTAAGTATTCAGATTCACCAGGATAGATCTTAACACTCATCATACCTCTCACAGAGAGCATACATTGAGTATATGTTATAAAGGTTTAATACAGTTAACATTAAACCTGTTGTAACACCTATCTCTTATAGTAAGAGATAATCTTTGGCATAGTGACCAAAGAATATAGTAAAGAGAGAGGTTATGAGGAATGTTCTGTGTTCTAGTACGATTGATAGCCTAATGTATTCTCAGCCATGTACTAGGAAGGACACTGCATTCACCATTTGACTATTTGGTCAGTAACTGGTTAACCCAGATGTAGACAATTGAAATATAGTTAAGTGAATGTTGAGATATTAAAGGGAATCAAGGATTATATGTTGACATATAGAAAAGTCGTCAGACTAAACCTTGTAGGGAATTCAGATTTAATGTGTTTGGATGATCAAAAGTTCAGTTAAGGTTACAGTTTTTAAAGATTGCAGATGGTATAATGTTGTGGAAGTGTGTCAAGTAGACATGGGTAATTTCCTCGACCATGTATGCAGAGTGCATGCTATAAGGTTGCTTCACAGACAGTTTAACTCAAAAATTTAATTTCTGAGTTGTATGTGGTTGATTCATTGGCTAAACCTATTCGATTGTACTGTGATAATCAAGCTTCTATGTTGTTTAACAACAACACTAAATATCACAAGGTCTTAGCATTCTGAGATAAAATGTTTGACCATGAAGTAGTTGACACGAAAAGGTGACACTAAGGTTTGGAGCATTTAAAGACTGAGGAACGATAAATCGATTCTTTAACTAAAGGACTTTGCCCATATATGTTTGGAATACGATTATACAGTATGGGTGTTTTGAAGTCCTTATACACCGTTAGTTAAAAGATCGTTATATTTGATCCATGTACATTTGTACATTTTGATATATTATGACGATATGATGGTTCATCAATAAAGATGATCATCGGTTATCCTCAATAGTACATGTAATCATACGTTGTCATAATATGTATGGAAGCTTTAAGATTTGTGTTGATCTTAAGCATTTTAAAGGTCATTGGGCATATATACAGATTGAACTTGAACCAATGTCATTAAACACATACAGTTTTATATGGATATATCCTTAAAGTTTCACATGACATAAAGGGATATAAAATTTTAATCCCACAAAGGTTCTCTAATGCAGTTTAGCATTCAGTTGGAGAACATAAAAGTTTTCCCTAATGCTGTTTAGCATATGGTGAGAGGAAATAAGTTTTCTTTAATGCTGTTTAGCATTCAGTGAGAGAAAATAGGATTTCTCTAATGCAGTTTAGTAATGCGGTTTAGCTTAAAGCTAGAGAAATCGAGACCTAAAGACAAAGATGATATGTATTAGATCATAAAGATATCATCGTAGTTTGCCACACTTCATTTTCCCCTTTATGTTAGTAAGGTATTAGATATGCATGCATTGTATTGGATCTGTGTCACACCTGATATATGCATTTAATACTTTTCAGTATCGAAAGCTTTGCAGGACATAATGTTGGACTTTTATTATCTTTATATCAAATGTTTTGTTTTTAAACTTAGTCGACTAATACAGCAACGTAACTTAATCGAGTTTTTAAACTATTTTTAAACTTGATTAAAACTACAATTAATAATTGTCCAAGGTGGAGATTGTAAGACATTTTTGCCCCTAAAGGCAAATTTGTCGAATTCCCATAAAGTGGACAGTTATTAATTGTAATTTTGGTTTTAAATAAATTATCGGTTAAGTTACGTAATTTGATCCAGATAAAGATAATAAAGTGGCCCACTAAATGATCTAAATCAATGGGTCAAAGTTTGGGTAAACAATGGATCCTTTTTAGTGTGGATCTGGTCCATATTGGCCTTATGATGGGGAAGCTCGATATGGAAGCTATATAATAGGTTATAGACTTTTGCAGTTGCTCATGTTAATCGTAAACATAAGAAATCTCTGACCCTGTTAGGAGAGCTTATGTATTGAGAAAATTGTAGAAAGGCCTAAACCAAGTGTCGATGAATACTTTCCGTAAAGGTCCTAGGAGATTGGTGCTTATTTTAGTGCCCGGAATTAGCTTCCGAACTAGAGATGAAACTGAAATTAGGTATTCCGCATTCCTTCGTTTTTAATCCCTTGATGTACAATCCAAGATATGTAACTAAGGTACCGTTATGTATTACAAGAAGGAGTTGAACAAAGGAGCAGGAGGAAATTTTACTTCTATTGCGAAGCTCGGACCATTCTAATATGGTTCTAGTTATATCTTCTTTAATGGGGAACAATTATAGGTCTTGAAGTAGGGCCATGAGGATAGCTCTTGGTGTAAAGTGCAAGCTAGTGTTTGTGAATGGAAAATTGCCTGTGCTAGAAATTTAGTATAACAAATTTGAGTTGAGCTGCTTCAAGTTTATAAAATACTCAGATAGGTGGCAAAAAAATAAAGTGAAAATAAAAGCCAGAACTAGTAAAGGCTTGGTGCTATAATAGTCACTACTAAAGATACACAACTGGGGAGACACAAAGTATGAAGGGTTCAATAACAAGTTGGAAGAGATGCTGAGAATGTTGAAGGGAAGTGAGGTGATGCCTTATGGATCTTTGACAAGAGTAGAAAAGTCAGGAAATTTACATCTTTCTCCAAATTTTGATCTTCATAATGTTTTGTTAATACTAACCTTTAAGTTCAACTTTGCTACTTGTTAGCAAATTAATAAAGAACCAGAAACATATTTCGTTATGTTTTCTAACTTCTATCTTTTGCAAGATCTCAAGACAGTTTATTAGGTGTTGGGACAAAAGAAGAGGGTTTGTACAAAATTTGTGGAACAAGCTTTGAATCAGTCTACGTTACAAAAGCACATAATGATGTTGTTATAAGCCAAACTTTGAAATTGCTTTGTTTAAAAAAGATACGAAAGGCACAATGAGAAATAAAGAATTTTTTTCATTAAAGAGAGAAGATTAACTCAGTAATATCAAACTAAAGTGAAAGCTACACTGAATGTTTTTCGTCTAGAACTACTCACTACAATAAATTAGGCAACAAGCATCAATTAAAAATAATATCAATTTGTAAAAAACATCACGCATTATTATGTCATGGGCATTATTATTTGTTACATTTTCAATTTGTCGTAAAAAATATCGTCAATTTTCTATTACGAAAAAACTTTAGACGATGTTTCTTAAAATTGTAGACACTCTTTTTTGGCTACTTTTCCTAAAATATAACTATAATCTTTTAGCTATATATTATGCTATCATAGTTGTCCATATTTGGCTACATTTTTGTAATTTTTTAAGTATAATCTTTTAACTATAATTTTCTAATTTCATAAGTAAAGTCTTTTAATTATGAGTGTGTAAAAATGTTGTCAAAAACTTTTTACAACTTTATGATTAATTCATAGTACTGAGCCACTTAATTCGAAAAGTTGTCTGGTTCAAAGTTTTCACTGCTAAACCGGTCAAAACAGTTCGATTTTTAAAACATTGGTCTTTTGTTATAAAAAAAGATAGCCCATTTGCTAGAAACTATTTTGGCTGCAAAAAGTAATTCTTGCTTAAAACAAATGTAGTTAATAATATTTGGCTGCAAAATATAATGTAGCCTATTCACTGAAATTATTTTGGCTATGAAAATTAAATTGTAGTTAAAACAAATGTAGCTAATAGTCTTTACGAAAACACAAAATATTTTTTCTGGAGTACTACTTCATTACGTTATGATTTAGAAAATTTGTAATGATATACTTACTTTTTAGCGACAAATTCTGAAGTTTATGAAAGAAAAACTAGCCAATAGTAATATTTCTTATAGTGATTGCTACATATGTGAATAAAAATTACTATTGAAAAGGTGAAAGAAAGTTAGAGAAGTAAATCCTTTGGTAAAATTAGATATCAAAGAGAGGAGATGTGTAAGAAAGAGCTTGGAAGTTACAATAAAATTTAATTTTAGTAAAAAGCTAAACCATAAAGTTTAATAATGAATTATATTTATTTGACTAGTATATGATTTTTAAGACCTTAAACTATTGGAGGCGTGATAAATACACTTACGTTTATGTTTGCATAAGAATAAGGAAATAGTTTGGAATGTTAATCGTATGTAAAACATTATATAGAGATCGACTATGTAACCAATAAATGGTATTTATTGGTATCTGTTAGACCTCATTTTCGGAGTTTAACTCCTGCTTACTCTGATACCAAACATGTTGGGCCCCGTTTTCGGAGTCCAACTCAGAGGTCATAAACGTGAGCTTATTACCATAACGTGGGCATAATCCAATGGAAAACACCTTAACCATTATTAATTCATCATCATGCTTTTATCCCATAATGCATCTTACTTATATGTAACCATAATTC
>JANIIA010000004.1:48818214-48831978 GCA_027478495.1 Erythroxylum alaternifolium
TTCTTCCCATTTCATAGTCTCTCACTACCAAAATCACCAAAGCAAAACATGAACCTATCCACACTTCTCATGCACTGCTCGAAATTTTCTAAGAAAAGTTTTAGGGTCCAACAATATCCATTAGTTATTACATTACCATATTTTAATAGATATAAAATTTATAAGGAAATGTTTTAAATTTTACATTCTAATAAGTAAATGAGTCATTCTTTTGTATTAAGTTTATTTTAAAAATTCCAAAGTGAATTCTCCTATTTATTTAAATATGTTCTTTGTCATCATCATCTTCTATTTTTAGGTGTTGAATAAAACTTTAAAATAAAGAACTCAAATCTCTCCTATTACGTTTACGTTTATTCTAATTATAATTTTAGATCTCTAGATAGGAAGGTAGTAAGTCTACTAACCCAATAAGTCATAAATAGATATAATATGTTGAGAATGTTGCTCCGTACTTCCTCTCTCTCTATATTGTTTACATATTAATATTTTGTCTTTATATTTGATCTGTTTAGACAAACATTTATACAAGGTCTTTAAGTCTTAAGTATGTTGAAATTGTCTTAGTGGATAATGATTGGGATAAGGGACAATCGCATGTTAATCGATTATGTGTTCTTCATGGCATTAGGTAAAAGTTCATACCATGCCTTAGTGTGATGTGATTTTCTTTGCTTGGTTTTCATGGTACTTATAATATTTGGTTATGATATTTGATTTGATGCAGATGGCATTAGCTCTTTTATTCTCAAAATTCACAAAAGAAGGAAAAAGTTATTATTAGATTATCTTCTCCTCCAAAAGAAAGAGAGAAGAATATGATAAAGGTAAAATAGAAGGTAATCAACAAATAAAAATTTATGTGAGGAAGATGTAAAGTTAATTTAATTTGAAACTTCAAAATTTAAGATAGGGATGAAGTTGTTGCTTGTCAAAAAATTCAATAAAATTATGGTGTGAAGAACAAAGTATGAAAGTTATACCAAATTAAACTAAATTACTAAAAATTTTGTCGTATAGTATAAGAGTATAGTGAATATGTGTCATTGTATGAGTATTTGTAGAATTGTCAAATATGCTGTTGTTTGGAGACGTATGAATTAATGCATAACCCAACTCTTGAACAAATGAAGCGGGTCACCAATATAAGATTCAATAAACTTGGAGAGATAAAGAGGTTTAAAATAAGGATGGATCTCTACTATTGATTGTGTAGTAGCTTTGATTTGTATAAGTTATCATTAAAAATTAGTGAGGATTAAGTAGGGGAGATTAGTTTTGATATTGTGATATGGATTATTGGGGTTCAAATATTAGCAAATGAATATAAACCAAAGTCGATGAGGATAAGACATTAAGATTTTGGGGGAAGTATGAAGTCAATGATCACTAAGTAGTAATGAAATGCATATTGAAGAAAACTGGGGTGTATGGACAGAGGAATATTTTTGGCAAAACATCCTTCTATATATGTTGGATGTGTTTTTGTACCTAAGTGTGAATTCCATTATTAACAAATAGCTACTAGATATCATAGTCGATATTGACAACTTCGAGTATCTTGGTTAGGGACATTTCATTTTAAACCATCTTTGTAAGCATAATTGTAGATTTTGCCAAACAATGAAGGTTAAAGGTGTTACGTCTTGCATATGTGGATGTATAGCTATATTGATAGTAAGTTATACATCTTAGAAATTTAAAATTTCAATAAATTTACAAACTTGACAAACTATATAATTCATAAAAACTGAATTCAATTCATAATATGTTTGCATATTTTCTATTTAAACAAGCGTATGTGTTAATTGTCCCTTCAATTAGGGACATGTGAACTATAGTTTAGGATGATGTCAAGCATCAACAAGGTCCTAGATGCTGATAGGAAATTGGTCCAAGAGTATAGGAAGTTGAAACCAATCATATTGTCAACAAATTTTGGTAATATTTAAAAAATCATTTGGGAAGAGTTTAATTGACTTATATATAACTTATAGAGAAAGTTACTTTTTTAACCCTGAAATTTGCTTTAAAATATGGATAATAAAAAGGTCAAATTAGACTTTAACATTTTTACTATAATTCAATTGGCCAAAAGTTCATTATGAATTTCAACATTTTCATTAGAATAAAATTTGAACATAATATTTCAAAGCATTTAATTTAAACCTTAACGTTTCCAAAATGTGAAAAAATCCTAAGTGGACGAAAAATTTAATGGAGTTAACCTTCTATCAGTTAAATGTCACATCTAATTGATGCGACATTATTTCTTATTTTTATAATCTGATAATAGATCCCATAGCCACATGTATACCATGTAACATAATGGGGCCCACTGTTAAATTTTTAAATAAAATGAATTAAAATATTTTTGATTATATTAATTAATCTTAATACTTAATTAGGTTAAGTAAATAATCTAAATCCCTAAATTGTTTTCCCTAAAACAAATCCAAAATTGATTCATTTGGGGATTTGACCAAATCTTTAATTGAATCAACACTCTCTTTTTAGCTTTTCTCCTGAACTTGCTTTTTGGGTTCTATCATTTGCACGTCGCACCTGCTTTGGATTCCCTTTATCATTTGTAGTTGCTCTAGCTTCTCTCATATGCTTGGTTCCTCTAGGATCCTCTCTCTCGTACAACTCTAGCTTCTATCTTGTTTCTGTCTCATAAATATGACAATTTGGCTTCTATCTTGGCTGCACTGGGTTTTCTCTCTTGCACCAACCACCTTTAGTATCTCTCTCACACTAAGTTCTATAATTGTGAAATTTTATAGAGCTTTCCCTATTTTACTTCATACTGGCACTTGGAATAATTATGCTTTAGATGAAATTAGGGTTTATCCTATGCTTTTGTTAAAATTTTTGCAAAATATCAATTTTGGTTCATTAGTTTTTGATACGAGGAAAACATGGTCATTGTAAGCATTATAAGATTAGGATAGGCAAGATGATGTGATGATTGCAGCAATTGAGACTAATATAACAAGTGTTGCAATCAATAAACAAAATATACTCTATATGTAGTTAAGAGAGAAATACCTTAAAAACAAAAGAATGTTAGTCAAAATTTAAACTTAGATTACTTCAATTTTTTAAATTCATATTGGTTTATTTTGTGTTACATAAACTTAGGAAAATGGGAAAAAGAAGGCTTACTAATAAACGCAACTATCATCATAGTAGAAACCTTATCCATCAAATATAAAATTGTAGACTTGAAAGGCCTCTTTCCTGATGACTAGACGACCTATCCAACACCCCACGAAAACCCTCCAGTTGATATCCAATCCAATTGGAAAGTTCCCCTGGAGCTAAGCCTTTTCCCTTTCCTTCAAAATATTTTAACTCAACATAAAAAAAGGGTAGCAGTGGAAGTTTTTAAAAGTAACCTTCATTAAAAATTTCGACAACATAACAGTTGTTATTTAATAAAACAAAAAAATTTTAAGTTTCTGAAAAGCAATTCAAAACACTTCTATCCATTTAACCAATGCACCACTATTACTTCTGGACTTCAAGTCCATTCAGAAACAATCTTAAAGGTTCAAACATATGCATGCATTTAGATAATGAAAAGAACATTTAGAAATAACCATATTTTAACAAAACCAAGATCAAGACATATTTACAAAGATGATGAACTATACATAGTAAAACATTTACATTCTATCTTTACACAAAAGAAGTTCAAAACATGTTCATAATTATGCAATACATGTAAAACAAAGGCACAAGAAAAACTACCTACACAGTCGCATATGACAAAGGTAGCTACTCAAATAGTGGAGTCCCGACTACTGAAATCCCTGAGCATACATTTAGGAGATTAAAATTTAAAAAAAGAACATAAAATAAAGGGTGAGCTAAGCGAGCTCAGTGAGTGTTATGGTTTCCATTCAAAACATTTATACAAACATTAACTTACATAAAGAACCAAGAAAATTTCCTTTTCTTTTCAATCAGTAATCAATGTTCTAGCATATCAAATTCATATAATCCATGCACATGTAAAACACAATCAATTTCCTTTTTTCTTGTAAGGTAAACAAAGATGGTAATTGATAGTTTCATAAATTGTCTCTTTTAAAATTTTCTTTGCCATTTAGTACCGTTAGGTGTAAGGCCACGGGGCTGGTTCTATATAGCTTACCTGTGCCTAGCTAACCTCTAGTAACGGAGCTAGTTCTACATTGCTTACCCACAATAGGTTGAACATTATATACCGATTGTTACGGAGCTAGTTCTGCATTGCTTACCCATAATGGTGCTAACACTACATATAAATCAGTGGTTATGGAGCTAGTTTTGCATTGTTTACCTGTAACAGTGCTAGCACAACATATACTCCATATATGTAGGGGCGACTCACAACATATACTCCATATGTTTAGCATGTGGTACACCTACTGTTAGTGACAGATGCCCCCTAAACATTTCCATGCACGTTAGGACATACTCTAATCAGTATAATAATATATATAAGGAGACCTAACGGTGTACCACATGCTAAACAACAATTAATACACAAGTGCACCACATTTATATACCAATTTAGTTTATGTTCAAATTCCATTGTCATGCCAATTTAGTGTATATACAATTTCAATTCGATGCCATCTCAAAGCATATATATAAATCTTATAAATATTAGCTTTCAAATTCAAGTAGCAACATCAATGAACTTATTCATAAGCATACTTTTCATGTTAAAATGGAAACCATTTTTCTTGCATAAAATCAATCTAAAGATACACTCACAAATTTATCATTTATCACTAAATATGCCCATGTGTTGAGCGTCTCTTTTTTACCTAAAGAATTTACAAGTCGTTTAATCATTTATTTCCACGATAGGAAATAAAGCATTACAACTATCAATTTGGTTTTAACTATCTAACTCCCAAATTTATTTAAAACGGTTTTTTATAGACATCAACTCATCCACTTAAATCATAATATGGCCGAATAGGTCATGTTAACTTTTTTCCATTTGATTTTTCATGAAAACAACCTTAAGATTTTGAGTTATTTACACCTTAATTGTAATTGAGCTTCAACGAATCACACCGTCAATTGCTTTCCTCTTTAAGGCCAGATTGTCCTTACCACACACACAGACACACATACACACACACACACACACACACACACACACACACACTATTCCACTTTCTTTAAAAATTTTCAACACATTTCACCTAAGGTCCATACCAAGCATCATTTAAACTCATCAAACCAAAAATTACAAATTTTCACCAATATTTCCTAGCTTGGCTGAATACACCACTCTTTCACTATCCTTTCATTCTTCTTCACACATCTCCTCTTCATTACACATAAATGAACCCAAACAAATTCTAATTCAATCCTTTTTCATTTCTTTACTTCCTTGACGTCAAATCCATATCATGAACATCATAACTCTAACCTTGATTTCTTGATTCATTTTTGTTGTTTTCAACCTTTACATGCTTTCAAGTTTATTATCTACTCCATAATAAGTGAAAAACAACCTTTGATGTTAAATAACTCCATTCCATACGAACTCCATAAAATAAACAACTTAAACTAAGAAAAACTTACCACTTTTTCTCCCAATCTCTTAGGAAATTCGTGAACACCAATCCTAGGTCAAGATTTCTTCAATCTCTACTCCAAATGGCATCTCTCTTCTTCCTCTTCTACTTGGTTGAATTCTCCCTCTTTCTCTCTTCTTTTCTTCTATTCTTTTTGGTTCTCACGAATCCTCCTTTCAAATGAACCAAAATTTGTCTTCTTTTGCGTTTTTATACTACTTTAAAACTTTACACATGTCATTTTCTTATTAAACATATTAAATGACTCATCATCATCTAATTTAATGCTTCTTAAACGATATGGAGTCTTGTAATTGTTAAATAAATGTGATTCTTTTAAAATTTATTAATTAACTCCATTTATGTAAAAAGACCAATTTGCCCTTTCATGGATTACTACCCTTATAAACCAAATTAAATCTAAAAATATTCCACAATCGTCTCACCTTCAAACTGACCATGAGATACTTTAACTAGGATCAATACTTAGTAATTAGGTGCCTAAAATTTTTTGAATGGGTTTAAAATCATTAACACCCATTATTTTTGGAAAAGGGCATTTTTGTCCTAAACTTATGAAATTCCCAAAATTCATCCATTTGGACTTGTTTTTGATCCGTTTCAGTGTCATTGGAGTCTAATACCTATTCTGGGTATTATCAATTTTTTTCATTGTTTTAGGAGTTGGGTTCTCAAAATTCCTATTCAAGTGGAAATACTATTTACCTGGGTTCACTATTCATTTGAAAATACTATTCATGCAAAATAAAATTTATAAACTGATAGAAGGGAAAATTTAGGGTTTTACAGTCACCCCTCCTTATAAAAAATTTCGTCCTCGAAATTTAACTGAGTGTACTCGTTTGAAATAAATGAAGTTATAATGTATGCATTTGCCGCTTAGGCTCCCATGTAACTTCCTCTATTGCGTGGTTCCTCCTCAGTACCTTAACTAGTAGAATGATCTTATTACGCAGAACTTGTTCTCTGTGGTCGAGGACCTATATTGGTTCTTTACCGATTGTTCTATGATTACATGAGATGGATCAGCTAGATATTTGCGAAGCATAGACACATGGAAGACGTTGTGAATCCTAGTAAGTTCGTCTGGTAACCTCAGTTGATACGCCAATTGTCCAATCCTTTTCGTAACTTCATATGGTCCTATGTAAGGCGGACTTAGTTTACCGCGTTTCCCAAATCTTAATATGCCTTTCTAAAGGGAAATTTTAAGAAACACCTTAACTCCAATTTCAAATACAAGATCTCTATGATGATTATCTGTATAGCGTTTCTATCTATCCTGGGCCATCTTTAAGCTATCCCGAATAATCTGGAATTTGTCTGTTGTCACTTGCACAAGTTTGGGACCTATCAGTTTCTTTTCACCTACCTCGTCCCAACATATTGGAGTTCTGCACTTTCTTCCATAAAGCGCCTCATAAGAGGCTATGCCAATGTTGGCCTAATAACTATTATTTTAGGCAAATTCTATCAGTGGTAGGTGGGTGTCCCAACTCCCCTTGAATTCCATGACACAGGACCTTACCATATCCTCAAGTGTCTGAATAGTTCTCTTTGACTGACCATCTATCTGAGGGTGAAATGCAGTACTAAACTTCAATCATGTACCCAAGGCTTTTTGTAAGTTGGGCTAGAATTTAGATGTGAATCTAGGGTCATAATTTAAAACAATAGAGGTTGGTGCACTATGGAGCCTCACTATCTCGTCCATATAAAGATGGACTAATTTATCCAAGGGGTAAGCATTTCTAATTGGAAGGAAGTGTGTAGACTTTGTTAACCTATCCACGATCACCCATACAGTATCGTGCCCCCTCTGACTCCGTGGAAGCCCTACTACGAAGTTCATAGTAATCTTTTCCCACTTTCATTCTAGGACTAGGAGGGGCTGCATCATTCTTGCAAGTTTCTGATGTTCTGCCTTAACTTGTTGATAGGTTAGACATTTAGCAACAAATTCTGCTATTTCTTTCTTCATTCCTCTTGATCAATAATGTTCCTTGAGAGTGTGTCACATTTTTGTGCTACCTGGGTGCATATCATAAGCTGAGGAGTGAGCTTCCTTTAAGATTTCTTTCTTTAGGTCCCCCACAGCCATCTCACCATCAAATTGACCCTGAGATACTTTAATTAGGATCAATACTTAGTAATTAGGTGCCTAAAAGTTTTTGAATGGGTTTAAAATCATTAACACCCGTTATTTTCCAAAAAGCACATTTTTGTCCTAAACTTATGAAATTCCCAAAATTCATCCGATTGGACTTGTTTTCGATTAGTTTCAATGTCATTTGAGTCTAATAACTATTCTAGGTATTTTCAATTTTTTCATTTTTTTTGGGGTTGGGTCCTCAAAATCCCTATTCAAGTGCAAATACTGCTTACTGGGTTCATTATTTATCCAAAAATACTATTCACTAAGAATAAAAACTAAAAACCGATAGAAGAGAAAGTTTGGGATTTTATAAGACTATTTATAAGGCCAACCTCCACTTCATTACTTTTTACTAAAATCCACCTACTTCATTAGCTAATTTTATTGTTGTTATATTGTTGTCCTTTGCTAGTTTACATGTGAATTTGAGATGTGGTAATTATATTTTGATAATTACAGTGACCTCCTAAAGTTATGGACCCCAAGTCTTCTACTAATACAACATCAAATCTAAGTGATGGTAATGTAGTTTGTTATTGTGGGTTAAAAGCCTTACTAAGAAGTTTATGAAGTGATTATAATCTAGGGAGGAGATTTTATGGATGCCCAAAACATCCACTAAGTTTCTATTTTTAATAACTTAAAAATGCCAATATATGTAATATTTAGCCTATTAATTATTTTTTAGGTTGGAAGATGTGATTTTTCTAAAGTAATACGATGAGAAATTTATTAAGAGGGCTACTAAAGTGATTGGTAGCCGATCGTAACACTACACAAAATAAACTAGACCTAAAACTATAGCTATTGGTAAGTATAGGTCGATCCCATAAAGATTAGATCCAATTACTTTCCTAAATTCTATGTATATGTAAAACAAGGGGGTTTGGTTGGATACAAATTAGAAAACAACATAAAATTAAATATGTAAAAGTAGCTCAATCTAAACAACAACAAAGTGATAAAATTAATGAATGGTTTTAAAAAATTTGGTTCTTTGGTTCATTCTCGGCCTAAGCACAAATTCACATATGTCATTGAATTATCGTCTTCACACCTCCCTTTAGACAATTGATCATGAATTAACAACGAGCTCTGTTAATTTCGATTTTTCCTTAGGTTATAGTTAATTAAGAAGAGCTCGTTAGTTAACCCTAACTATCAGATAACCTAGAAATAACTTTGTAAGTTTAATTGGACAACCTTAACATGATTGAGAAAAACACACCAATCTAAGCAATAATCGTACAAGCTTAGATTATTTAACTTATGTTACGTTATCCCTAATGATTTAATATTGTTAGTTGCCACATACGACTTCAAACACGACGATTACGTATCGTATTCAAATTCTAGTAATGGGTTTTCATGAAAAATGATTCAATACAGAATCAAATGCATTCTTACACAATAACCAATCATTAATCTCAAGAAAACATAAACAATCAAAAAATGGGACAAGTGTCTAATGGTTTCAACCCTCACATGTTTCAGCACTCACATGCTTCAACCCTCACATGTTATAGCCATGTTTTCATTCTTCTTTTAGCAGCCAACACACACACTTCACTTATATTAAAAATTAGGTTAAAATCATCTGATAAATGGATAACTAGCTTAATTATTTTGGTAGTGTAATTCATGTTACAACTATGGTCTTTTTAAATCAAAATGTTAAATATACCTCCATTTTTGTGCTTTATCTTATCTCTTTTCTTTTAATATTTTTCTTCTTCTTACTCTATGAAGACAATAGAGTATAAACATTAAGAAGATGGCTCAATAAGTATGCTTTCGGTCACTTTAGCTCCTTCACTTCCAAAATGTACCTAAAATCAAATATGAGCTAAAGTGAGTATCCTAAGCCTTTTAAGGCATTAATCACTAAGTGCAATGGATTAAATGTAACAATAATTAAGCACCTACAAGCAATTTATAATATAATAAAGAAGTATGCATATTGGAGAAGGAGGCTCAAACAACCATAGTTGAAACAAGTATAACCATGGAAATTGGAGAGAAAATAAAGCTCATGAAGCAAGGCATTAGTTTATTGAGAAAACAGAAAAATAAGTTGAAATTTATTTTAGTAATTATTTTAATAAGGTTTTGTGTGCTTATGGTGTGTGTTATTTTAAAAAAATGTTACGGGAACATGGAATTGAATTGAAATATTTTGTTTCAAACCTGAATTCTAATGAATGTAATGATATGATTATGTACTGGAACTTCTATTAACACTTGCAATATAACATATTAGATCTAATGATTCTCTATCATTTTTCATCATTTACACTAGAAATTCTATTGACACCTGTAATATTTAATAATTCATAGTAATAATACATTTGGAATTGATTAACTAACAGTGTGAAATATGTTAATGTTAGATATACATTTTGAATTCATATAAAAAAGTGGAAAATATATTTAAAATAGTTGAAAAGTGGCAGACATATATACATGCCAATAACACATGTATCAAAAAAGAAAGTACCAACAACATCCATCCAGCCATCTATACAGTATTATGTGAGAAATACATCCATAAAAAACTTATTACTAACATATATGAAACTTTAATGTGGTTGATTTTATGCCATATTGCTTTCGTCATTTGTAGTTGATTGGGAAAGTTGCTCATATACTGGTTGAGTCAATGATGCTCTCCTCCTTTTTGCTTTCATTTGTAATTGTTGAAAAGTGATGTTAGATGGTCCTTTGAACCTTAATTGTTCAAATTATAACTTGAATGTATATAGATCAACATCCCCATACTTCCTTTTAAAAGCTACCAACCTAGAACCATACATGTCATTCATAATGTTTATTTGAATTAATTATTAATAACGTAATTAATGAGTATGTACGGAACTTACAGTATTGCCTTTTCAACTTAGCACAACAATATCTTAAACTATGTTTGCACAAACAACTTATATTAATAAAATGTAAAATAATCATCAATTATTATAACCAAGATAAATTGATTTAAAACTAAATGGTTATATATCAATGCAGATACTTCAATGATAAACTAATAAACATAATGGAACTAATAATTTGAGTTTGATATATAAAGTTAAGCACACTAAGAAAATTAAGGTTTGTAATTAAATAAGGTTTTATACTTATGAAGATTCTTGACCAGGAAATGTTGAGCCTTCCTTTTTACATTTTCCACTATTATAGCCAGAATTGCAACATTTCTTAAATTTTTATAATTATCCTTTCCAAGATAGAATGTTGGTAATTTTCAATGATTTAAGCTTATATGATCTTTTACTTCTAGTCTTTTTTTTTTAATCTCCTTTGCGTAACTCTTTTAGGTAGTGGGTATATCGCCTCTGCATCCATTTTTGGCAAAACAATTCCACCTTAATAGGTTGAACACATGTTCATACAAACTAAGAAATTGGGCCTTCTTGTAGTAACTATCTACAAATATCCCAAACCTTTTTTGGAATGGTGAATATCACTTATCATATGTCTTCAATAGTATTCGTCAATTTTTTCAAAATCGAACCAGAAGTTAAATTGATAAGATAACATGTTTAATGTTTAAAAGGTTCAACCGATATTAGACCGTCATAAAACAAGTTAAAGATTGAATAAAATTGATGAATTTAAAAATTGATTAAAAAAGATTGTCCTCAGTTATCGAAAAATTTAAAGTTTAATTGAAAAATAAAATTGTTAAATGAAAATTAATTGGTTTATTTTGGTTTATAAAAACTGATTAGTTTAAGAAATTTGACTAATTAATTAATTAACTGATCGGTTTTTAACAGCCAAAATTATTAAACCAAATCAAACTGAAAAAATTAAAAACTAAATTAAAAGTTGGCTGATTCAAGGTTTTCACTATTAAATTGGTTAAACCGGTCAATTTTTTAAAAATTGGTATTTATATTGATCCCATGCCTAATAACTACATGATTGGTGTTTAAAAATCCTTACAGTATGTTTTCCATCACCTTTTGACACTTAATATACCTTATTTTCGTTCCAGACTGTTCTCTATTGCATTATACCATTTTTATTCTTCTCTAATTTCTTTATAATGGTCGAAGCATGTACAATTTCTCTTCTATCCGTATATCTCTTCTTTTCCATGGTTTTAATTATTTCAATCATGCTAATAATTGACCTATCTCTATTGGTAAGATCTGCCTTTCAAAGATTTCATTTATATTGCTATTAATAAATAGACATTTTGATTTAAAAAACAGGTAGCATCTTACCTAACTCTCCTTAGGATATTGAAGTAATGCTGAAGCATATCTAGGTTTTATTTTGTCCAATATTTTTTGTTGCTTGTTGAAATCTTTTATATATATTAATCATGCATAATTCCAAGAATACTTTCATAAATCCTTTCCCATCCAATTTATATGCCAATTGTTGTATATATGTCTAGCACCCATCCAATGAATGGAATTTGGTAATGTCTCTTCTTCAACTCTGATCAATCCTTAAAAAATAGAAAATTTTAGTTAATATAAAAAGATGTATTTAATTAATTATAAATATTTGAAGAATAAGATACCTGATGTATAGGTCCTTCACCACTATCCAATTCTAAGAATTAAGCCATCAGATTCAAAACAATCATTATGAATTAGTGCTTTCTACCTTTACAATAGCCTAAATTAATGGATACATCCCTTTATCACCATCCCACTGTACTGCACTCAATAACTGGGCTTATAATTTTGTTTTTGAAAAGAAGCCATCAATACCAAATTTTGGCCTTAAACACTTCCATCCTCCTTTTTTATGGCACTGAAAAGAGATAAAGAAATATGAATAAAATGTATAACCTTACTATAATTATTTTCTTATATACGTAATTGTAATTTTGTATACTTATAATAAAGAAATATCTTCATTCCTTACAAGCTGTAACTGAATTTGTAACACCCCCTATACGGAACCTATAACGATCCACACCTATAGTAACCAAATTCCTATACATGCATTCAAGGTATACAATTCTATTCAATGTTATACATATACACATTACAAAACTTACCATTTCTTGACATTATCATTTAAAAGTAGTAATACATCTTTACATTTATATGGTAATCCAAAAGAAAACATACAATTCCTTTCTTCAATATATGTACTATCATCTTTAGCTAAAAGCACATTCCAAAAGTGCTTTTTCTCCTATTTGTTGGCCTTGGTCCCTGTAGATGTTCTTTGTACCTTAGACCTACATAGATTAACACTCATGCCAAGCTAGAAAACTTAGTAGGGAAAACACTTAGTTTAGCTGATCACTCACTGCATTCATCCGCCAAGCACATGCATTCAGAAATATCACAACTCACATACCATAAATTCACATTCATAAACCAAACATTGACATTCAATGCTCATGTAAACAATGATGACATACTTAAGCAGAGTTTATAATGCAAATATGCTTCAAAATATTATCCATATGCCGAAAATGCACAATTATAAGTTGAATATTGATAGTCAACGCTTATTTATACAAATTATCAGTACAATTACACATTGTTACAATTCATCATTACAATCAATACAAACACCCATCAATACCAATTATTCATGTTCTCATACTGTATTTCTTATTTATGATTGTTAAGTTTCCTTTCTGTGTTAAGCCTACACATTTTCTATGGGTGTGGATAACAGGTGCTGTAGATATTCGAAGCCATCAAACTATGGATACTTGAAAGTATCAAACTGTGGATACCCGAAGGCATTAAATTGTGAAGACATTATTGTCTCAAATGAAGACACCATTAGTGTCAAACTGTAGTAGCTGTGTTGTATCCCTATAGGTATGCCTATCTATCAACCACCAAGGCAATAGAGGAGGCACTATAACATTTCCTTTAACTATTTGTCAATTTCACAATTCATATATTGACAAGTCATACGATATTGACAGCGCGTGTCGAATGCACTGCAAAATTTACCTAACTCTGCACACTAAAATTTGTAGTTGCGGTAAGTCGGGAT
>JANIIA010000004.1:48863985-48887959 GCA_027478495.1 Erythroxylum alaternifolium
CGCCACCCTCGCGGGGCACGGATCCGGGTATCACTGTCGATATCGGGTTCGGGTTTTGCGGGAATGGGGTGTTACACAAAAAGGGTTAATGGTTATACTTACTTGATTAGCCTCAATGTCTTCAAATTCCTCAAGAGTCTCCAAAATCCTAGCTCTTCTATTCTTTTTCTCCTTTCTCTTCTTTCATTCACAATTTTGCTTCTCTAAAATGAAAGACTACAATTGCTCTTTCTATACCTTTAATGAGTGTGAAAGCTCCAATTTGCCCTTCCATATAAACCTTATGTCTATTTAAACTTAAGTGATCTTTCAAAAATGCCCTTATATCACCTTACAATATTAATGCTTTAATTCCATCAATCCATGAAATAAATCTTCCCAAACTTGACATAATAATTAAACTCCAATTAAAATGATTTATCTAGCAAGACCACAAAATTTATTCAAATAATGCTTACTAAAATAAAATAAAAAAATTTCGGGGCTGAACAGGGCTTATAAATCGTTAAGTCTGAGGCTCTGATGCGCATAACTGAGCTTAAAGCTTTTTTCACGTTGGCTATTCTGGTCACAACTCCTTTATGTGAACATGCATCATGTAATGGAGTAATAAAGTTCACATAATATATCATCAATCACTTTTAGTCAATGAGCACCTTCAATTTTCACAGTTCATTGGATCTAATTCTGGTATTCAATAAATAGTGTCAAATAACACTTATTCAGTCAAATTCACATACAATGAGCACTTCCAATACAGTCTCGAATAATGATCTCCTTGGACAATCAATGTCTTGAATTATCACAATCAAAGCAGTAACAGTTCATTATGTCAAAATTAAACAAGAGTAATTCAAGCATATTGAGATGCATCTAAGTCAATTCATTAAACATATAATTCAAACAGAAAACACATATAATTAAGTTGACACATCTAGGTTAACTCACGGCTTACTCCAGATAGCTTATTATCTAGAGGTCCCTGCAATGTCTGGATGTGCTTGATCTATTTGCAACCCTATAATAGGCAATCACACATTTACACATTTCTTCTTTGCACCTATCACAAAAGTACTCACTTATGCACATATGTATGTTTTATGTATGATATATGTTCAATGACAATTGCAGATATATTTCCTAAATTCACATCTCAAGATCATTCAATATGTCTAAATTGAACTTAGGTTTACACCTCAATTGAACAAGATTATTCTAAGTTCATCATTCTATCTTCCACTAAAGTTATTCAAGCATTAAAGATCACCAACATCCCTTTTATCAATCATCTTTACTTAATACACAACATTCATCTTCGTGAATTACTTTAGCCATCATAGGACCCCTTTCATTCTTATATCATCACCAATTTTCCAGATGTGAACACCTAAAGTAAAATAAATCATTCTTAAATTTATATCCTCAATCATCATTTTAAACATATCACTCATTTATTTACTTGTTCAAGCATCATTCTAGGTTCAATTCAAGCTTCATTCAAGCCCCAAAGCATCATAGAAAAGTACCTAACCATTTGTTGTTCCAAACCATACATAAAAGAAGCATATTTGATGTTTAACCAGTTCCCAAGATCGTGGACAATTTGCCACAGACGTGGGATTTGTTGGCGTAAACTTTCTACCTTCATTAGGCATTCCCATTTTCCAGTTTTTCCAACTCTGTTTTCAAGTCAGTTTTGTATGATAATTATGACCTAGAAAATGAGGTATTTAGGCAACATCTTCTAAAAAAATGTTCCTATGTGTCTTAAATTTCATAAGAAACAAAAATCATTCAATTTGGTTCATACGTACATTAGTTATGCTCAAACAACCACAGACTATTAACGTTCAAAATTTTGGCTAGTGCATGATTGAAGAATTAGTGCACTCCAACTTGTAAAACTCATATATCTCAATTCGGATATCCAAAAATTACAAACTTTATACCAATAGAAAGCTAAGAGAATAAGATATAACTTTTATTAAGAAATATTTGTTTCATTAAGTCTAAATCAATACGGTTTATTTGATAAAAATAGGACACGATTTTAGTTAAGGGTTGTGCTGCACCCTATTCTAGAACTCAAATACAAGCTAAATTTAGAAAACCTTAGAGACAAAAATAAAATTCGATTTCTTTGTGAAAATTATATCTGTATGTCTCTAGTTTAATCTAAATTAAAAAGCATCTCATTTGGATATCTAGAGATCAAGATAGGGCTAAAATATTGATGTCTATTCAGTGGAAAATCTACAGCAAACTTATTCTAGCACACTTTAAACACAATTATCACAACTAATCCATCCTTAAACAATCACCAAATCTTACTATCAAGGTAAACCATAAAGAAAAACATGTTACTTACTTTTTTAGCTCAAAACCTCCTTAATATTTGAGCTAAATATCCCTCCAAGTAAGCCAGGACAAGGTATATTCCAAGAACAAGATGAAGACAAGAAGATTGGAGTGGTCAGGTGTAGGATTTTGGGCAAAACTTGAAGTGCTAGGGTTATGTGTGTGTTATTTAGTGGTGAGGGAGATAGAGAGGGTAAATGTAATAAGAACAAAAGAAAAATAGTCTTTTAAGTGTGGGAAAAATCATGGGTGTAGGTGTGTGGAGAGAATATGGACACTTGCTATGACACTTGTCATACTAAGATCCAAGCCATATGTCTCATCCTTCAACTACCAATTGTCACTTAATGTTTGGTCCATTTGTCACTCATTTATTCTATCCATTTATCACTTATTTCCAGTGCCATGTGCCACTATTTTATAGGCCTAACTAACCTAAATTTCCATATATCAATTGGTCTGACCATTTAACATTTTTCCTAGACTATATGCATATAACACTCCATCAATCACCCAATTATAACAACAAATTCCCAATTCAATAATTTTAATCCATCCAAAAATAAAATTCTAGACTTAAATAACACACATCATACTTATTTAAAATATTTCATACCCTAAAATTAGTTAATTGAGTGCAAATACTATCTTTGTAATGTGTACCAAAATACAATTCGTGTATGAATGCTAATGTTATGCAAGTATATGCAATGCTTGATCTAGGATTCCAACCCCAAGCAAGTTTCGGAGACCGGATGTTACAGGTTATGCTTTGCTTAAGACTCAAATTTGAATGATAAACTAAAAAGTAAACTAAATTGAACGAACTAGCAACAATCGAATAACGTAATAATGGAAATCCATAAACATAATCAATTAAGTTATGGTAGAGGGGATTTTACCTATCATTAATGTTGATCTAGCCTTTTATATGTTTATAGGGTGTTAGTTCTAGACAATCATAAGATTGATTACTATTTCTCGAGTTATAATCATTCCCTAATTTTTAAACCCTAATTTAATTATGGACTTACAATCTCTCAATTCATAAATTACCCATAATTTTAATTAGTTCTAAAGCTCTTTAACAAACAATTAGGTCTCGCACGGGATCTCTCCCTATGAAATTACCGACTAGATTGATTAAATGGTCAATTAGATTGCCTAACTCTCGTTAGTCTAATCTAATCATTTTTATCCAGCTCATCCTCTCGATTTGTCACCAAAACATGCAAATACATTAATCAATCACAACACCTAATTCAAGTAAACACAATTCAACTAGATTAACATTGAAAATAAGCAAAATCCTAAAGGAAAAGTTAGAACATCATTAACAACTCAAAATCCATAACCATACAACCCATCTCAATCTTACACATTAAATAAATAAAAAAGTCAATAGGTAGGAAATAAAACTCAGGTTGGATGGGTCAGGAAAGTAACGACATCGAGAGATCACCTATTCTAAAAGCTTCAGCATTGGAACCATCATTTTCTTCCTCTTCTTCTTCTCTCTCTCTCTCTTCTTTCTCTCTCTCTTTTGGGTTTCTAAATGTAGGTAGAATATAGAGTCATCTCTAGGGTTCCATCCTTATCCTTATATAGTCTTTTCTAATTAAGGTAACCATAGTGTCTGTTTAGGGTTCGAATTGTTTGAATTGTCCCTCAAAAACTCGAATCTGAAAGTGACTCTATGTCTATCTGTGCACAGGCCACAATCGTGGTAAATCCACCATGATTGTGTACCTACACTCGAACTTCTGTCACGATCGTGGCATATTTGCCACGATTGTGGCCCTATGTTGGTGCTTCTGTCATGATCGTGACAGGTCCCCCATGATCGTAGCCTTGTGTTTTAATTTGGTTCTCCTTCGAAACTCTTCCAAATGCCCTGAAAAACTAACAAATTCATTATAGCACCTCATATATATATAATTGAAGCTCAAAAACATGTTCTCACCCAGAGAGCACTTAAAACACAAATGTGTATGAACTAACACAATTCCTAAGCTAAACACACACTAAATAATCACTTTAACCACTAAACACATATCATATTACCTATAAAAATACAGTGCAATCTACAACTATCAATGCCTTATACCTTATTTCAAAAAATGGGAATAGGAGAACTTAAACTAACTAGGATATGCATTCAAATGGCTAATAAATCTTTAAGATGTCTTAGGGAAATCATAGAAAATATACCTTTTAAGGTCGATAAGTTCATGTTCCCAATTGACTTTACCATTCTGAACATAGAGGAAGATTTAGAAATACCCTTTGTCCTTAGGGGACTATTCCTAGCCATTTCCAAGTTACTCATAGATGTTTATGTAGGCAAGTAAAGCATTTGCCAAGTCACTCATAGTTGTTAATGGAGGCTAGTTAATGTAAGAGTAGGTGATGAGAGGTTATGCTTAGAATCTCCAATGTCAGAAGCCATTCTCCTAAATTTCTGGATACTATTAAAGTGAAGGAGTCTTGTCAAAAAGTCTCGCAGGACTCTACATGAAAGGATCCACCGAAGAAGATAAAAATTCAAGGGAATAAACCTAAGGAAAAATCATGGTAGAAAGCATAAAAAGGTAGCCCATCTATAAGTTGTGGAACCTATGGTAGGGTTACAAAAAATTAGTTCACTCAAGACACCTTAAGCGGATAAGGTACATCGAGCTAATGACAGTAAAGAAGGGCTCTATGGTAGGCAACCTATGAGTTAGTTGTAGTTTTATTTTAATTTTAATATTAATTTTTTTGTCTTTGTTTTAGTATATGTTTTAATTAATTGAATTTTGTTTTGAAGTGCTTTAAGATAGCAAAATTAAGCATCTTGAGGGATAATTATACATATTAGTGAATTTAGGGATGATGTGTCATATATTGTTCACGTGTAAGATTTTTATGTTTAAGGATTAAATTTTAAAGTTGCACACTTTCTGAACACACTACTATTGTTTTGCACGTTTTGACACACGACTGTGCATCAAAACATGCAAACTCACAAAAAGCTGCAATTTATTGATGTACGTTAAAAATGCCCTAACCTTCAAATTTCTCATTTTCCCTCTCATTCACTCTCAAATTGCCACAACCCCATTTTCTTCCATTCCAAAATCTTGCAATTTTTGGCCAATCTTGCGACACCCAAGCAAGTAATTCGTTCAATTTCACTTTTGATACTTGTTTGAATATTTTACTTTATTTTGATATATATTGTATGAGATTGCTTGAATTGCAAATTAGGAATCTATGTGAATTTTTTATGATCGATTGTCTTATTATAGTTTTAAAATTGATTAATTGCATTACCCAATTGTGTTAACCCGTTAATTTGATAAATGGCACAAAATTTGGATAAAATTTCAACTTAAATTGTGTAAATTTGTGATTTTGGCTCATTATTTGTTTAATTACAACATTTTTGTGTTTAATTATGTTAATTAGTTAATTCCAATGCTACTTAAGACTAGGCTTATGTTTAATTGCATGGGTTCATGTTTAATTGCATCAATTTTGTGTGATTATGACTTTAGGATTTTTAATTTCAATTTTAGGGTTATAATTGTAATTTAACAATTAAGTGGTTTAATTTGTTAATTGCATAATTACTAATTTTAATTTTGAAATTAAATTAGTTTTTTATTTGATTTTCTAATTAAATTTGTTTCAGTGTTTAGTTATTTATGTGCGTTACTTTGTTAATTTTTTGTAGTTGTTTAACTTTTCGTGCTTAGTTTATTTTCATAATTAATTTGCATTGAGCGGGATCAAAATTAAGTGTGAGGAAAAGCGTACCTAGTTATTTATGTTATTTTTCTCACATTTGTTAAAGTTTCAGGCAAAATGACACAATTACGATGCAAGAAAGAAACCCTAAGAATGACGCATCGAGGTGAGTCTTCTACTTCATCCCAATCCCTAGAGAGGCCACAAATGCTTTTATGTGAGGGCTCAAGAAGAATATTACCAAAGGTTGAAGGACAAGGCGTTTGGAGCTAATCGATACATGAACTAGGAGGCTTTGGAGTAGGTTGTATTAGTCTGACAAGTATAGGAGTTAGTAGACATAAGAGCATAGTCCTAATTCTTTGAAATTATGGAACCATCATATAAAGAGCTGACTTTGGAGGTCCTGTCCATAGTCTCCTTGGACAAGGGATATTATGATGGGGATCACCCCGATATAGTCCAGTTATGGATGATGAGGGGGATGTATCAAATAAATTATACACAGTTCACATTCACCATGGGTTTGTACAACCAGAGGTGTATTAGGACACCAGAGTATCAAGCTTTACGGACTAATTTTTCATATGTTCTGTCACCGTAATACCTCTAAAGTTTGCTCAACATTGAAGACAACTACAATCCGCAAATGTTAAAGGCTTCAAACTTACGCAACCCAGCACTCAGATACGTCCATGGTATTCTGAGGCATAATTTGAGCGACAGAGGAGATAGTTGGGGCGTTGTTGATAATGTAGATGTCTTTCACCTCTGGAGTAAAAGTGAGCAGGGGCCTATCTATCTAGGACACGCACATGTCTAATTTGTCCAGCATCAAAGTGAGGAAAAGAAGGTTCACACGATTATGTGTTGGACCTTAAGTGACCAGGCTAGCATGATGGGTGGGAGTTTTTTATTAGCTACCACTGATTCGAGAGATGAAGACCATGGTGACATTCAACTTGACGATAATGCACAGATATGGTTCGATGACATCAAGGGCCTACAAGAGCAGTGTACAAACTTTTTGGGAAGCCCGATAAACTAGTATCATCGAGAGGACTTATGGAATAACAATTGCAACCACAATCATCACCATCCCACATAGGAGGGATAACATCACAGGAGTTTTATTTAGACCAGTTGACTACAACTCGGTTAGAGAGACAGTCAGTAGAAATTATGGAGTTGATGAGTAGGCTCGTGACTTTAATAGCATAGATGGAAGAGCTGATGGTACCGATAGTGAGCTATATAGGAGTTAATGTTCAGCCTCCAACATCCAGCTAGGGCATTTCATTTGTAGCTCCTCCACTTAGCCAATATCATCACCACGAGAATCCTCTGTCATTAGATCAGCCAGGATCACCATATGCAATAGATGCCTAATTTGTATATCTTCCTTTTTCTTTATCTTTTGTGTATTTTTTCAGTTCCTTCTTATTAATTATCTTATCTTCTCTAACATTATAATTAATGATGTTTTTTCAATATTGTTGTTTTTATTTCTTTTGTTTTTTTCACCTTTGTTTTTCATATTTTGCAAGGATGTAGTTAACATTGGATGGATCGGAAATCAGAAAATTGTTACAGTTATGAAAGTATCACAGAAAAGCCCTCACTTTATATATTTTTTTATTGATACATTGAGGACACTATATAACTTTTAGTGTGGAGATGAGTTTAATGAATGTTTGACTTCTTTAAGCTTATTATAATCTTTATTATAGAATTCTTTTAACTAATATTCTGAATTGGATGAAATCTGTCCATAAATACTGTGTTTCATTGTTGAATATTAATTGAATTAGTATACAAAAGGATGAGAGTTAGAATAAATTTTCTTTTTTATTTCATATTCTTAATAATCATTGAAATATTCAAGTTGGATGATATTGCATATTATTTACACACATAATACCTATCTTTTTCATGAACTTTTGAGCTTAAGAGCAAAATTTCCAAAATTTTTAATCTCTTATTATTCTTTCATATCTAGTATAATGATTCTATAACTTGCTTTTATCATGCATATTGAACCATATTTATTAAATTAGAAGCATTGATATGATGAAAGCACTTAGATTCAACAACTTGTTTAAGTCTAGTACTTTGAAAATTACCACACCCTTAAATTTTTAAGTTTCAGAATAAACAAGTTGAACCTTAGCCTTTTTCATTGATTAAATCCACATATTAACCTTTATCTTATTTTTTAAGACCTTTTTTATTTTGAATCTCGAAGTTTATTTACATTATTTATTATGACTTGAATTTCTTAAAAGGTCCATTATTTTTTTAATTATGGTACTGAATGCTCGAATTATTGTGTATTGTTTTGATTGATCAAAAAAAAGAGAAAAAAAATAAAAGATAAAAATAAAAAGAAGAAAAGTATAACGTACCATTAGTTTTATAATGAAATGACCTGTGTGTTTTGGAAACAAGTCTTGTAATTTCTTTTTAGTAAATTTCCTTCAAATTAACCCTTTTTGATATCCCAATCGTACAATACCTAAACCGCATTACAACCTTATAGGACCTTTTGATTTGTGCTTCTAGTTTATACATAAGTGGTAGAGATATGATAATATTGCAAGCCTATTGTAATAATTTTACTATGCATTGACTGAGAGTTTGATTCTTTTCACCCTAAATACTTGAGTGCATTGAGTGAAATCCCAGTGAGGGTGTAAAGGTTTATGTTTTTTATTTTAATGCAATTATTGATGTGGTTATTATTAATATGGACTTAGGATGTTAATTTTAGGATAACTTGACCCTAATTGTATGTTAATTTGATTCAATATAATATAATGATTTATAATATGATTGAACAGGTTAAGATTGAAAAGGGATTGATGTTTGCAAGATTTATAATTTTAATTATACGTTTCTTGAGGACAAGCAAAAGCTTAAGTGTGGGGATGTTTTATAGATACATAATCAATCATATTTATACCTCATATTTGATGCATTTTTTCTTGATATTTTATATTTTATCGTATATTTGGTACTTAACTCCTTCCACATGTGTTTATAGAGCAAATTGCCTTCACAAACTTAAAGGAGAAGAATTCAAATGAAAGCATGGTATGAAATGAAGACACAATGCATAAAAGGGATGTGTGGCCATACATCAAACTGTGCATCAGCCAAAACCCTAAAATTTAATATACAAGATGTGTTTAAGAGGCAAGTGGATGGAGAAGATGTACAAAGATGTTATGTAACTCTTAAAGTTAACTTAAAGGGCTATTTTGATTCAAAGGAGTAGGAAAACATGAAGAATTAGATCCATCAAATTACAAGATCAATCCTCTATATTGCAAGAATACTTGATAGAAGACAACCAGGGAGATTTAGGATTATGATCCCATTACTTTCAACTTATTTTTCTTTTTGTGTGTGTTTGATTTCATAGTTAAGTATCTGTAACTAAACATCTTATTAGTATTTAGGTTAGATGAACCCTATGTTGATACTTTAATATGATTTGATTCTTTTATTAATGCGATTGGTTGATTGATATATTGTGATCCAATTATGTGTTTTATTTACGTTCATAGATTCAAAATATTAGATCATAACTTGATTTCATACTTAGAGATCAAAAAATCATAGTTATGAATAGATCTACCATAATTGGAATGAGTTGATTGCAACCTTAGAGATAGGATGACATAAATCTTTCAGATTAAGGTGAAACCTAATAGATGGATTCACAATTTAGTAAAATAATCTTATAAACTTTGACATAAGAGTTGAAAACCTTATGATTAGTTGCTAATATACTCAAAGTCAGTTATTAGCATACCATAAGAGTCTACAAAGTCCAATAAATCAACGAAACAATCGCTTAATAAAAGATCAATATGTTAATGGTTTAGGGGGATTTGAAACCTGGATACTAATTTCCTAATATCGATAATCTATTAAGTGTTTCCTTTAATTCTCTTATTAAATCTTACTGCTTGTTTCTTTTATTTGTTTAAGTTTTTTTTAATTAAAAATCACAACCAATTCATAGACTAGACAATAGAATAACGGTAACTATTAGAAATCACTGTCCTCATGGGATCAACTTGTATTTGCTAGTCCTAGTGACAGCTACGTCGTGCAATTATGGTATTCATAATTAACTAACTTAGAGACAGTTAACAAACCTTTAACTATGGTCTTTTCATTTTATAAGCAAGTGTAAGTGTCATTCTATTATTCATTTGTAAGAAGATTGAGATGGGTGATTTAAAGCCCACTGCCATTTCCTTACAAATGAGTGGATCATTTCATTGAGTATATGGTAGGTATAGAGGGTGTAACTGTCATGGTTGGTAAATTTTTTATCCTTACAAATTTGTTGTTTTAGAGATGGAGGAGTAAACTTAAATCCCATCATCCTTAGAAGGCCTTTCCTAGTTACAACAAGAGGTGTTATTGTTGTGAAAATTGAAAAGATTTCCTTAAGTGTTTTTAATGACATGGTAAAGTTTAATTTGCCTAATGTTATTAAATATCCTTCTTTTAGAGACTCTTGTTGCATGATTGATATAAACGATCAATTGGTAAAGAAGAAGTTGGCTAAGAATAAATTAAGTGATCCATTTGAAGAATGCTTGGTGAATGATGGCTCTCTAAGTGATGAGAGTGAAGAAAAAGTCCCACAAGTATAACTTAAACTTCTTCCTTCAACTCTTAGGTATGAATTTCTTGGACCCAATTCCATGTATCATATGATTCTAAATGCAAGACTAAGTGAATTAGAAACCGAAAAATTGTTGGAAGTTCCTAGATTGCATTAAGGTGTCATACGTACTATTAGCGATATTAAAGGCATTAACCCATCCATTTGCATGCGTAGAATACTACTAGAATATGATTATAAGCCCTTTGTTAATAACTGAGTAAGGTTTAATTCCAATACGAAAGAAGTTTTTAAGAAAAGGTGCTCAAAATATTTAATGCTAGAATAGTCCAATTTATCTCTAATAGTGAATAGGTTAGTGCAGTTGAAGTGGTTCCTGAAAAAGGAGGAATGAGTTTATAGAGAATAAAAATAATGAATTAATCTTACTAGAACATTCACAGGTTGGAGAATGCACATTAACTATAAAAAGTTCATTATGATAAGAAAAGATCATTTTCTCTTTTCATTGATTGATCAAATGCTTAAAAAGTTAGTAAAGAAATCTTATTTTATTATGTGGATGGTTACTTTAATTTCTTTCAAATTCTTATTCATCTTAATAACCAAGATATGACGTTGTCTATATGTTCTTCTAGTACTTTTACCTATAGTATAATTTCCTTTTGTCTTCATAATGCCCCTACTACTTTTTAACGTTGTATAACGGAAATTTTATCTAATTTTATTGAGAATGTTATAGAAGACTTTTTTTCGTCTAATATCTTTAAGGAGATTTATGGGTATGTTATCATTTTTGATCAATGTCAAAGAATTAGGAATATTTTAAAGAGGAACAAGATGCCTCTTAACAACATCTTAGAGGTTAAGATATTTTTTGTTTAGGGAAAGACTTTATAGGCCTTTTTTGATCATCATGTGGCAATAAGTACATTCTTGTGGTAGCAGATTATGTGTTTAAATGGGTAGAAATAGTGTTATCCTTAACTAATCATGTTAAAGTAGTATTAATGATATATAAATTTTTGTTTTAGGAGGTAGGCATAAATGGTGCAAAGATTTGTGATCACTTAATGTCACATAATTGTATAGATGCTTCTAAATATTGAATCCTTTCACTATAGGTCATATGCATCAGTAACAATATATTATATATTCTTGGGTATCATAATATATAAACATGAATATACTATAATAAATGATCTAAGATGCCAGTTCCTAGATAAAAATTCCAAGTATAACACAGGTAAATCCCACAGGTGTCACTTTTTTTGTCAATAAACATATATAATCAAAATGTTAGTTAATTACTATAATTCAACCCAATACCAGTGTATAATAAAGAAAAAAAATTGCATTAAAAAAGAGATAAATATAATTATTTTGTTACTTTTTTTACAATGAAAATTTCTTTTACATAACTGATAAAATATGTATATCACAAATTCCAAACTTAAGTACACAAACACTTGCCATAAGAAATATGCCTATTGCCCTAAATCAATATTTTGTTATGTTATGCAATAATATAATATGATTGTATCACTAGTGTTATATATAGGTTCTTTTTATCACCATCGTCCCTATGGTCAGAGTCAAATATCATAATCTCCAGTACTTCAATCAAAGTGTAGCAATAATATCACCAATGCTTGTTCTGAAGTATTGGGAAAAACAACTACAAACATAAAAATATTCAACTCAAAGTCATTATCTAAATCATTATTTCATGCATAAATTCCAATATAACTCGTAAGAAAGTGGGAATGTAAAAGCAATAATCTTATGTCAATTCAAAAACAATAATCTTTGGAGATTTTTTACTGGTATTGACACCAAATAAAAATAGTCCCGCAGTTTAAAAATTGATAGCTCTTTATCTTCTACAGATTGATTTTTTGTTACTCTAGCAGTTGTTAATATTTGTTGTCCTTATTTCATTTCCTTTGGAAACATATTTAAACTTTTTATCCTTATTACAACCTTATTCAAGTTCTTTTTTTATATATATTCTTGCTTGTGTATATCTATTTTAGTATTAGAGATCAGATAAATTTCGAGCTTGTGGTAAGTTCACTTTGAATAAAAGATGATGAGAGTACGTCACCCAAATGGCAAGTACTTGTGTGAATGAGTGATATCATGTGATGACATGTTTTGGCATCTTTATAGCATATTTTTTATAAATAATATTATGTTTTCTATGTTTAATTCATTGCCTCCTATGTGAGGAATTTGAAGCTATAAAATGAGATTTAGTGTAATTTTCTTTATAATAATCCAATCTAGGATTTTTTAGATTTATTGGAAAGATAAGATGGAAAAACAACTTTATAGAAGACAAAGTGAGCTAATTATGACTCAAATATTTTGAAAAGTGAAGTCGGTGGATAGAAATAGAACAAATGCCAAACTTGCACGTAGAAAAGGCATCTATATTCAACGACGGTCTAAGGAGCTAAGAAACAGAGCAAGACTAGTGTAGGAGTTAATCTTAAATCCATGCTAACCTCGTACTGAATTTATAAACAGAAATAATACAAAATTGATATCAACTACATCTTGGTGTTAGGTACTAGTCACATCTTGTCCCACGAAGAGTAAAAGTTTTTGAACAAGATGAGTGCTAGTATCACCTTCTCGTTGATTCTCTTCCCTACTTCTCCTCCTAATTTCACTCCTACAATATGAAGAAGAGGTTTTAGTGCAAATATTAGTCCAATAATTTGCAGGAGACCAAGCATAACACCAACAATCAGTGCTGTTGATGCCGAATGGACATGTGGCCTTTCCTTGCCTAATTTCTTCATGTTATCTTTCCCAGCACTAACATTCGAAATCTTGCATGTAGCTGTCTTAAAATATGAAAACAGTCAATTGCTTACAAACACTCTTGATGAGATTACAATAAAATTTTCTGATATGGTACGAGAATTAAACCATTTTTTGCTTCTGGGTATGAATTCTTCTTTCCACATATGCATGTTAAAACAAAAAACTTGACATCCTCAGGTGGTAGCTCTTTTGCTAACTGGTTTTGACTAAACCATTCTCATGTATTTAGTTTCGTTGTTTTGCTATTAACCTGCCATCTTCGAATTTTTCAGCCTACTTTGAATCGATCAAATTTTAAACTGCAAAAATATGATCGAAAATCGAGTTCAACTTGAACTCGACTTATTGCCATCGTACTGTAAAGGAGAATGATTAACACACGACATAACCCAACAGCTGAACTTATTCCCACCGTACTGTGAAGGAGAACGATTAACACAGCATAACCCATCAACACAACTTACGATTAAGTGGTCCGGCGAGAAGTCGAAACTACTTAGGAATTCCTACCTCACTTTCACCAGATATATCCCCCACCTTGTTAAAACGGGTTTTAGAAAGGGTGGAATAATTGTTCCGAGCGAAGGAGAAAGACCCCGAAGACAAATCATTACACGTCGTTACTCGATCCATTTAAATACTTCTGTTATGAATAATTAAGATGCTTGCGGCACGCGGCTGCATATTACTGATCAATCCCAAATGTCTGATATGATCCCCAACCGCTCTATTGCTTGTAACGACCCATTTTCATCAGGCAATGAATATCAGAAACCTTGACCTTTCTCTCCCTTGTGTAATTCTTCTATCTTCTCTCTTGTTCTAACTACTTTACACATATGAACATTACAGAATTTCGTAATGTGCGTTCTGGGGCTTTCATTTGGGTGCCTACAGAGTGCAATCATAATAATTTCAGTAGCTTTTGGGTGAGGTCAGGTCACTATTTTTCATTTTTTAGAGTAACGAATTAGTCATTACCTGTACGCCAAAATTGACCAAGTTAATGATCGAGTGTACTCGTTATTCGGTCATGTAGATACTTTACCCTTCACTCGTCCATATGTTTTTCACCCCCAAACTACTAAAAATCAACTCGACGCATAGGATGAAGACCGTAACCTGGTAACTTCAAATCACCGTAACTTAGTACGTCCTAACTACTTCACTGATATATCCTTTTTACCATCCATCCTAAGTATACCCAAGATCTTTCAATGTGTAAACTTCAAAGGCCTTGAGTTCATTGCCTTCTCTCACAACCTCTCTTACATTTATGGAAATCCAGCCACAAGTATCACCTCAAACACCAAAATTGTCCTCCCCTCCCCAAATATTCTTTTTGCAGCCACAACCCCTTTGTTCGATACCACAAGTGAAAAACACGCCCGACATATGTACTAGCAGTTGCCCTTTGGTGACCTTTCAACAAGAACCACCCTCAAATGCATCATGCGGTTAACCACCCACAAACCAGAATAAAACTAAAAAATCGACCCAAACAGCAAATAATATACAAGAAAGAGACCAGAATGTAAATAGAAACGGGGAACTAAAAGAATTACCACCACTCAATCTGACCAACATCACTGTTACCACCAATTATTTCCTTCCACTATCATATCCTATTTAGAATAACTAAAAGAATAAGGAATTAAGAGTTGAAAAAGATCTTTATCTTGCTTACCAATAATTGGCAAAATAGCTGAAAGTAAGCAATTCAATCTGGTTCTCAATTTCAGTAGTAAAGAGTTGCAAAAAGAGACGGACAAGGAGATCACAAGCATCTAGATATGGAATAGAATTTCATTGTAAACTAGGTTAACTACAACCAAAACAGTCACAGATCTAATAACTATAAGGAATATACAAAAAGAAGATCGTAAGAAGAAGAATGTTCAAAGATTTATGGCCAATGAAGTAACCAGAAAAATACGAAAAGAACATTATGATAAAAGGCAGCAAAAAAATAACACGACTTTGGGCAAAAACTTTAAACTTAATAACATGTTATCCCTCTAAGTAAGTGAAAAGTAGAAAGGCCAAAGCAATCTGTCAGCTTTGCAAACTCGCTCAGGGACATAGCTAAAACAAAATCAATGACTAATAACTTATCATGTAATCCATTTCATAACTAAAACAAAATAAATGGGAATAATAACTTATTATGTAATCCATTTCTTAAATTACTGTAAGTCAAATAAGAATCAAACAGTTTTTCCATAGAAGCTGGAAAGATGCGTTATGTACAGAGAGGCAATCATTTGCCTACTTGCTTCACTACAAATCTAACTTCCATATATAAAAAGCATAATCTCCTGATGGCATACAATAATATCCCCAATAACATGTGATAAGCAGTATTTAAAAGATTATAATCACCTCGTATAGCTGAGAATGTGGCAGATGACAAAACTCCAAAGCGCAAAAGCACCATAAATGCAGGTAATACTTGCACAGAATTTCAAATGTCATAATTAGGATATCTCCAGGAAATGAGGACATCTACAAGTTCGCTTCCCTAATTCAATCTCCTCCTCCTAGGTGCACGAGAATCGCCACTGTCGACATCTGTGACTCTTGAAGCATCGCTTCTCCTTCGGGAAGAAGTTGAAAGGGAGACAAGAGAATCAATTTCCATGGCCGTGTCCATTTGACTCTCTGAGTTTACTGCAGCAATGCTTGAAAAAGAATCTCTATCATCGACAGGTTGAGGCTGCTCTCTGTTCCTCCCAACATACTGATTCCTAGCATATGCCTCAACTATCCCTTCTGTAGAACTCAATGCATTGGGAAATGAAGAGAGAATTGAAGATCTTTGCGAGTGTGACTGCATTCTCCGAAGTAGAAGTGGGTGAAGCCTGCGGGTAGGCCCTGTCTCAGGGTTAGTAGTGCTGCTGGGAATTAACTCTGATATGTCATCAGATGGCGTACTTGGATTTTGCTCAGCACGTATTCCCCTCAATGTCATTATCCTATTTAGAAAGTTATTAGTCCTATCTGCAGTTTCACGGGCACCATTTAGATCTTGCAAAGTAGTTAAGTCCCGAATCATATCAAACCTACTTCCAAGACGCCGAATCATCTCTTCTACTGGGAAGTTAAAAGAACTTTGAATGCTTTGCCTCAAGCTCTCAACTCGCCTAGCATGGGGCCTAATGGGGATCTCGAGAGTTGGATCCTCCTCAGGTTGGCGAGTGTTACTCCCACGGCCATAAATTGGAGTAACATTCTTGAAGGTTACTTCTCCCTTGCAGACCGGGCATTCCTTTGCATCTGAATACATATGTAACCATCGATACAGGCATGCCCAACAAAATAAGTGACCACAACAAGTGACAACAGGATCTGTAGCCAAATCCAAACAGATATTACAATCAAAGAAGCTCCCATCATTGCCAATTCCCTTTTCAACATCAGTCTTTTTCTCCAATACCTGATTTTCCAAATATCCATTGTTATTTTCACACATTTTGGAGACCTCATCCCTTCTTCCTTCAGCAGCAACACTACCCTCACCAGTCTGCAATGTGCTCATATTGCCAGAATTGCCTAACAATTGATTCAATTCCACTGAAAGGGTTTGTGTTTCATGTGGAATTTGAACTTGCCGCTGTCTCCACCGCTGTTGAGCCCTAATTCTAACAGCTTCCCTTATTCTCTCGATAGGGTCATCAACAGCTGCCCTAATTCTCTCAATAGGGTTATCAACAGCTGCCCTAATTCTCTCAGTAGGGCGATCAACAGCTTCCCTAATTCTCTCAATAGGGTCATTAGCCCAATCGTCCAAATTCACCACTTCACTTGGCACTGATCGTGATGCTATCTCAGGACCAGGCCCCAGGTTCAAATCAAGGTTCATGATATCAGATGTTGCATCACCCATGAGACCACAGAATTTCAGATCAGAAAACCTGAAGTTAAACAAATTGAGCAAACTCACATAAAAATTCAAGCCTTCTCACGAATTCAAAACTCTCAGATAAAAACCTTAATAGCACTCCCAACAAATCCTAGATAAGCAGCCCTAGCTTAACCACAAGAAGAAGGAACCAACTTTGCGACAAAATTCAAGGCCAATAATATAAACCAACCTTTTTCGCAAACAACAGAAACCAAGATAAGAAAACCCCCACAATCAGCTATAAGTTATCAAATGAAATGGAATACCATCACTTTATAATCAATTGTAAAATCCCCAAATAGATTAAACCCTTTATCTTTGGTCACCAAGATGACAACTTTAAAGTCAATGATTTTACAACAGATACTACAAATGGGATAAAAGTCTAAAAATTGATAAAATGAAAGTGCCGAATATTCTAAAAAATCAGACTCCAAAAGAGGCATCATAATAACAGACCTGGAACAATAACAAACGACGGCTAGAATCAGCTTGCAACGCGCTTCAGACTTTGAGTCCAGTTGGCTCCGAGTTGACTCATCATTCCCTGTTCCATCCTCTTATTATCAATCCCATCTATCTGTCTGAACAAACACACACACACACACACAGGGCGAGAGGGACAGAGAGCGACGAAGCGCGAGAGAGAGAGACAGAAAACGATTTGTGTAAAATGTGAACAGAAATCTCTAACCAAGACTCCAGAGAGAGAGAGAGAGAGAGAGAGACTTATCTACAACGCTGCCTAGATTTACTTTTTGGTTTTAGACGATCATGAAATTGAACCATGGAGATGATAGTATGGCCCATCACGTTCACCATACCTTAATAATTAGAGTAAGCTAGATGGTTCAGATTGACTTGATAAAGGGCAACAAGATAAGTTCAGTGGTGGATGCGACAAGATGCCTCATTGGGCCGATAATATTTTGCTTTATCGTAAGATTCATACGACACCAAATTAGAAACTGGTTCAACAATAATATTAACCTATTTCTAAACAGTTTCGAAAGAAAATAAAATAAAATCAAGCATGTGATATAAATTTAGAATAATATAATGGGATAGGATGACTTGAAAGGGTACAATAATGAAATAGGATGATTTCAAAGGGTAATATAATGGGATAGAATGATTTCAAATTGATCATATTTATATTATAAATTTGACTAATTAAAAAGATATTTTAAAAATTAATTTAATTTTTTAGTTTAACTTAGGACTTAAGAATTATTATTTTATAAAGATTATCAATTTATCAAATATTCGTTCTCAAAATTTTTATTTTATAAGTAATAAAATAATTGACTCATAAAATTATTTTCCTTATTTATCATGTCGTCTAATATAATGTTAACCCTTAATCAAGATTTTCTATTGAATTAATAAAAATTTTCACTCCATTCTCATGGTCTTAGTTCCCCTCTCCTTTTATCTTCCTCATTCATCTTTCCTTCCTCTTCAAACATCTTTACCAACACTCTCAATCAGCTAAGTTTAATTTATTCACTTCAACTCTCCTCATTAATCATCGAACGTCTTCACTAGCTTCTTTTAACGAGGCATAAAGTTATATAAACTTACTTGGTGTTAGGTTATGGGAGATCCCTCGTTGATAGACTTTAACTCTTACCCTATTTAATTGTTGTTGTGTCTAATTACTGTTGAGTTTGCAAGCTTTTATATTTTGATTTTGGTTACAAATTCTTGTGTTTCAATACAGAGTTTGATGGATTGAGCAAAAATGACGTGAATATTGCGTGAATGTTGAATGGAGAATTTTGTGAATGTTGCATGAAAATGAAAACATTGCATGAAAATGGTGTGACTAATTGTCACGGGCGTGACAATGGATCATGCATGACAATTCTCCTTCACTCACTTTTATGGTCACGTGTCAGGTATGTAGGTGATGGCGGATGAAACTAAAACCTAAACCAAAACTTAAACTCTCAGATAAATAGAAAGCAAAGAGAAGAAAAAAGGGGATGGAATAATGGGACAAAACTGAGAGGTGGAGGCGGAGAAAAGAACAGAGAGAGCAAGAGAGTAGAGGCAAAGAAAAGAAGAACAACATACTAAAGAGCAGCCGCGAGAGGAATATAGCAGAGGCAGAAAGTGGGCACTGATGCCAGAAAGTTGAGCTGGGCAGGAGATCCATTGCCAGCTTCCTTATATGATAGTTCATTTTCTGTTTGATCATTCTTGCTTCATCTCTGCTACTGTTATTGAACTCCTTTATCTTTTGTCTGTTGAACTTTTTTCCTTTATTAGAGTTTGAAAGTCCATTTCGGTTACTTACTTTGTCTATTACTTTAAGACCTATTACTTTTAAATAAGGGATTGAAGTATATGAAGATGATGAACTTTGTTTATTCCATAATGGGCTCATTACTTAATTTTGAGGATTAATGTAGCTAATTTAGTTGATTATGCATGATGAACGGACTATTTTGTTGTCTTACTCTTTGCTATAATTCCTAAGCTTATTAGATGTAATAGTGTGACCAACCTTTACATAATTTTGGAATTATGAGAAGGATTGAGAGAAGATGTTTAATATTAGAACAAGAAACAATTGACGCTTAAGTTATGAATTAGAAATATTTTACCTTAAGTGGGTAATTGGTCGCGCGTCATAACACTACCAAAATAATTAGACTAAACTATAGCTAATGGTAAGTCTAAGTCAATTCCACAAAGATTAATTCCGATTACTTTCCTAAATTATCTATATAAGCAAAACAGAGGGGTTTTGGTTTGAAGAAAATTAGAAGATAAAGCTTAATTAAATCTATAAAACAAATCAAATTAAATAGTAACAAAGTAATAAAGTTGATGAATGAGTTGAATTTTGGTTCTTTAGTTTAGTCTTAGCTTAAGCACAATTTGGCAGTTGTTGTTGAATTATCGTCTTTACACCTGTCTTAAAGCCATTGATCGTGAACTAACAATAAGCTCTGTTAATTCCAGTTTTTTCTTAGATCATAATTAATTAAAAAGAGCTCATTAATTAACCCTAACTATCAGGAAACCTAGAACAAGCTCTTTAAGTTTATTCAGACAGCTACATTATAAGTGAGAAAAACAAATTAATTTAAGTAACAATCACACAAGCTCGGATTATTTAACTTATGTTATGTTATCTCTAATGATTTAGTACCATTAGTTGCCATATACAACCTTTAATATGACTATTACGTATCACATTCAAGTTTTAGCTATAGGTTTTCATGAAAAAAGATTCAATAGAACGTTAAAATTATTCACATATAATAACCAATTAATCCATACAAGATAATATAAACAACTTAAAAAGAGGCAAAGAAAATGATACACAATAACAATATGCTTCTCGACCTTGATTGCATCTCTAAATCAGTGTTACGAAAGTTAGCCTTCCTTCTCTATCTTCAAGCTCTTACCATCGGCCATCCTCTCCATAGCCACTATCGGTGTTGAAGAATGAAGAATAACTGAAGAGAAAAATAGGAGAAGAGTATTGTTGGCTAGGTCTATCCCCCAAATGTCTTTCTGTTGTCACTCCTTTTTCCTTATGTAGTAAAATTTAGGTTTAAAACTAAGTGACACCTGGCTTTCCCCATTTAATTATCAGGTGTGAGACTTCACGGTCATTACACGGTTGTGCAAACCTTTCACAGCCATGCATGGCCCTCTCACGGTCGTGATAGATGTTGTATAGGTGTGATAAATTTCTCATGCCCATGCAATCTAATGTTTGACTATGGGACTTATCCTTCTTTTGTTTTTCATTTGACATTCTCTCTTGCGTCTTCTTCTTTCATTCCTCTTCTTCTTCATGCTCTATGAATTAATAGAATATGGAAATTGAGAAGATGGCTTTAATGACATGCTTTCGGGTCACTTTAGCTTCTTTACTTCTGAAAAGTACATAAGATCAGATATGAGCTAAAGTGAATATCACAAGCATTCTAAGGCATTAACCATTAAGTGTAGTATATCAAATAAATTAACATTTAAACACATACATAATTCCCCCACACTTAGTTTTTGACCGTCCTCGGGCAAACCATCAAAATAAAAATCACAAATCAAAGCTTTTACTAATTATCCATATTTCCTAAAAGTAGATAACCATAAGTAAAGATGAATGACTTTCAAAACCTATAGTAATAACTCAACATTCAAATCTTCAACTCAAATCAATCAACATTCATCACCCTTAGAAACTGAGTGATTTAGAGGTAGACTTGGACAAAAGGTATTTAAACAAGATATTTCTATAGGTTATAAACTTAAACACCATTCATAATCATAACAATCCAATAATTGCATATCATTTCCTTTCTCAACAACTAAAAGTCATATGCATAATCATGAATCAAAGGACTTTTCTATGGTTGTAATGTGGGTAAGGGTAAGTTGAGATGTATTTTGGGTAATGTAGCATAAAAGCCATCAAACTAGTGAAGCAAAAGTAACACTGAATAAGATATCAACCATACAAGTTGACATTCATTCAAAACTTGGTACTGTCAGTAATAAAGAATGCAACAACCATATTTCCTAACTTGATTCAGCTCTCATACCATAAGCCAAATGAACATAACATAAAAAATTCCCCACCCAAAACAACATCATCCTCATATGCAATATATTCAAACAGTCATTCAATACAATTTAAAGAGGATAAACTATTAATTAACAACTTTTCACAATGGTTGTATTTCCTCTTTACAACTTTTATTCAAACTCACATTTTTCTCTTCTCTTCTCTTTTTTATCTTTTTATTTTTTTCTTAAATGTAAAAGTGATAGAAGCTACATCAACATATGATTTATAACATGGAATTTTAACAACTATAACCAACCCACATGTATGCATACCCCCACACTTAAGCTTTTGTACAATAACATTCATCAAGAATTAACAATTGCTCCACTAGCTTTAAGGATTGGGTAGGGCATTCGGTTAGGTTCATGTAATGTGATTTATACAAAAGAAACGGCTAATAAAGTTCAAAGGGGCTTAATAAAGAAAAATTCGCATAAGCAGGCATTGATTGCAAAATAAACTACTATTTTTACGCTCAAAATCGCAAGTATACTGGTCGTGATTTATAGTAAAAAGTAGATATTGATCCTATAAGGATTGTGCTTAGGCACCACTTAATTTAGATTAATATTTATTTAAAAACCAAATTTTAATGGAAATAAGCTGGAAAATTAAATTAAATTAAACAACTAACAATGCACAAATGATAATGCAAAATTGTAGAAACTTGGAATTTAAGATTTTAACAATCAGAGATCACTTTTTCCCTATCTTATCTCCCTCTTATTTTGTTAATTGAATTGTGCCTAACCTAAGATATCCTAATGTACTAACTACCCTCTCTCAAGGTATAATTAATTTTCCCTAGCCAAATTAAATGGAGATGATTAAGCAATCTCTCAATTTACAAAATCAATCCACCAATTTAACTAGTTATTAAGTTATCCTAAGGGTGATCAACTAATTAACCAAGATCTCTCTCTAACTAATCAATTAACTTGATGAATGTAAGTTTATAGAGTGCCAATTCTCATTGTACAACCCTACACAAATTACCCAACTTAATCTCTCAATATATTGCAAGGTATAAGTACATTCATTCAAATCAATAAAATAGGAGTTCAATATGAAGTTTAAAAGTAATTTATACAAATAAATTAGCCACTAATAATGTTATTAACATCCCCAACAATCAAATAATCCATCATACAAATGCTATAAGAGAAAAAAAAAGAAAATTACATAAATCAAACTCCTCATCTTTTTTGCCTGAATATGGAAAATCTAGCGATAGTATGCTCTTTACCCAATTGTAAATGAAAAACTTTAATTCTCAACCTCTCTCAAGACTCTAAACCTATGTTTTTACTCAATGAGGCAACTCTCCACCAATCCTCCCTCCATCCATAGGGGATTATGTCTTTATATAGTCACCAAAAACCTAAAATTAAATCAAACTCGCGTGTATCTTTGGCTAGGCATCCCACGATCATGGGAATTGGCATGAATCCCACGATCGTGGGTTCTTATGTTATAAATCCTCCACTTTTCTTCTCCTCTCTTGGTCTCTAGCTCAATTACAAAGATGGCCACCCTCCATTCTCTACATCAAAATGATCAATTCTTACCGTAAATCAATATCAAACATAAAAGAATAACCATGAAGATCAAACTAAATAAAAACATATAAAATAAATCCTAAAACACAACAATAATAGCCTATTATGCAAGAAACATATGTCAAATACTTAGAAAAACACACTAATGCACAACTATCAACTTCCCCACACTTAAATCTTTGTTATCCTCAAGCAAAATCAAGCACAACCAATCAATTCCATCATTTCATTTTCACAAAGATCAAAGCATGCAATCCCTCAAAATTTGGCCAACTCAAATGTCAAGCTACTACACATATCATGACTACTTTTCATTAGTGTACATAAGCAAACTCAACTTATGG
>JANIIA010000004.1:48896871-48908050 GCA_027478495.1 Erythroxylum alaternifolium
AAATAGGCTTAAACAAATTGTTGAATCTAAATGCCTTCATCATGTCAATGTTTCTAATTTAACAAATATGATCTTAACATATAAAATAAAAGCAAGTTTTAGAATTATTCAAGTATGCATGATAACGCACATGAAAAAATAAAAGAGCTTAAAAATTTATGTATTTTTGCACTTAGGCTCAAAAGCTCATGAAAGAAGGTTATATGTGTGTAAATAATATGCAATTTTCATTCAAATTGACTATCTTAAAAATTACTAACAATATGACTTGTAAAAGCAATTTTATTTTAACCACCTTCCTTTTACATACTAATTCAAATCAATAATCAATAATGAAATAAAGTATTTATAGATAGATTTTAACTAATTCAAGATATCAGTTAATAAAATTTAATAACAACGATTATAATAAGCTTAAGTAAATCATAATCCCTTTCCACACACTTAAAATTGTGCATTATCCTCAAAGTACAAAATATAAGCATAAAAATAAAAAGTAAGAAACTAGAGTTTGGTACTTCCTTGAGTAATACGATTTTTTGATTATGATTTTCATGATTCTAAGGTTGTCCATCTGATATGATATATACCAAAATCCCTGTAAAATATAAGGAAAAAGGGATAAAAACAATAAAAGAAAATGAAAACCACACAAAATATGAATATAGAAGTAACATAAAATTTAGAATAAAACCTATCCTAATTGATGAGTTGCCTCCCTTATAGCGTTTGATTATCATCATTAGCTCGATGTACCTTATACATTTACCATCATCCTGGGTCTATAATTAGAGGCTTGCTTTCACCCGTTTCTGCCCCAGGAAATTTAGTAGCCTATAAATATGCCACCTGTTGTAAGATAATGGTGAGGGCATAATTTATCAAATTAATAACTCCAATGGACTCCATTAGTGTTCTTTCCAATGAAAAACTACTATAAAATAAGGGATAACAAAACTCTCTGAATCTTCAATTGACATAAGTAGTTTGTCATGTAGGAAGTGGGAACCCTTTATACTCAAGGTGACTACTAATGACTAATCAATAGTTTCCTTAATTGCCTCCTCCTCTAGTTCTTCCTTAATATCCTTTGTTGACTCTTTCACTTTCTCTTTTTGGAAAAGGTTTCTTCCTCTTTTTCTACTTCAATCATCTTTTACCACTTCTCTACTTCCTTTTCTTCTTAGACAAAGGCTTCCACTCCCTCTTCTTTCTCTTCTTGGACAGACGGTTTCTCCTCTTCTTCATCCTCTACTACCTCTATCATATGTTCATCATCCTCTCCTACAACAACATTTACCTCCTTGCCTTCTTGAGATGTAACTTCACTTATAAAATTAACCTTCATCTCTTCATCACTTTAAGATGTTAGTATGCTCAGATAGTCGGAGGTATTATGCTTAATATATTCAGGTGAAAAATCTCTCCTCGAATTCATTGCAGCATAGTCATTCTATCTATATGCATAAGGGTTGCTCCACTTTAAATTATACATATTCTCATAGGGTACATTCTTAGACTAGTTCTATATGCTTGCTTTCTCCCACATATAGTTTGATGCTTGACATTCATAATTGCAATAATGACTCCTATAAATATCACAAGACGGAATAGATATCAGTTGAGCTTTTGAAAACATATTAGGAAACATCTCTTTCCAATAAGGTGATTTTACATATTACAATGACATATCATAACTCTTATGAGAATAATAACTACTCCATCCTTCCATTATAAGTTATGACTATATCAATGAATCATAAATCCTAAAATTAATTCACAAACTCAAAGTCAAAGTAGAGAAGTTTAAAAGAAAATTAATTGAGTAAGCTAAAAATAAAATAAAATAAAATGCAAAAAAAGTAAAATAAATGAAAATAAAGGTTAGATTAATAAAATCAAGGCTTTTATAATAATATCGTCCTTGAAAATGGTGCCAAAAACTTGATTGATCTTCTAAGGTTAAGGTCAACATTGATTTTATCGCAAATACACAGCGTAGCTATAACTAGCATAGGCAAGTATATGTCGATCCCACAAAGATGGTAATTACTAGTAGTTATCTTTTTTTCTATTATCAAGTGTAAGAATAAGATTTTGGTATTTTAAATATTAATAAAAATAAACAAATAAACTAAATTAAGATTAAATGATTTTGAACTTAGGAAAAGTAAAATACGAAGAAAATTTAATATCAAATAGTAGTGTTTAGGTGATGAATTCCCCTATAAATCATTAAATTATTAACCTTTTATTATGCACTTTTAATATTGATTATAAAATTACTATCTTATGTTAATAACTCTCTCGATATCATTAACAACTAATCCATCAGTTGATTAACATAAATCATTCTAGCTAAAAACCCTAGGATTGCATTATCAATTTATGAATTCCAGTACTAGGTTTGACCCTAGTTTAGAGGATTTATGTTAGCCTATCTTTAGGTTTTACATACAACTCCTTGCAATTATGGTAAATCTATTTATATAAAAGGATTTCTTAATCTCAATCATATGAAATAAAATCATGCGCTAAAATTCCAAATATATTAGAACAAGAGTAAAACACATAATTGAATCATAATAAATCAATCAATATAATTGCATTAAATAAAAGATTAAACCATATTGTTATCCCAAAATAGGTTTCACCATACCTAGACATCAAACACATTTAGATAGTAATCATAGAAATTGAAATCAAAGATAAACATGATCAAAAAGTAATAGAAAACAAAGGGATCAAAATTCTAAATCTCCTTTTTTCTTTTATTAAATCTTCTTATAAGTTTGGATTTGATGTAGCTTTCCATCAGATCTTTTGATGTTAACTTCATGTTTTCATTGTATTGTGATCAAAATTATTTCCTCTTTAGGTTTCTTAGTCACAAAACTATTGCAAAACTCAGCTTTCTTTAATTTGCCTCCACTAACGTCCTTTCATAGCAAAATTTAAGATTTTTAGGATATACATGACCACTTTCAAAAACATGTGAGAGACCTTGTGTAATCAAAAACACCTAAATTCACAATTTCACATAAGCATATAGACTTAAACAAGCAACAAGTATAAATAAGCATGTAACTCCACATGACCAGAACTAAAATTCTTTAATCTTCACACATTTACAAAGACTTACACTGTCTCTATACATGATAATATAGGTCCTTAGTTGTTTTAAATCTTCATCTTATGCCACAATTTCATTCGAATTCTTCTCCTTTTTGGTTTATAAAGGTAATAATAAACTATAAATACCCTTAGAGATAATTAAGTACTAAATCTAAAATAAAATTATGAAATATCAAGCAAAATATGTTAAATATGGGTGTGATTATAATCAAATATGCATTTATCAATTGTCCTAAGTTCTACTAGCATTCTTCTGGAGCAAAAGACCTGCTTTCTAGTAGTTTAGGCCTAGACTACAACTAAGTGGAGCAAAAAGGGTTAGGAGAAGACTATGCTTATGGAGGACGGTTCCTTTTTATTTAAGTTCAACTCTAAAACTTGTTTGAATGAGATACAATGGACCTTGGCATGTGGGAGGTCAACCTAAGTTCATCAAAAAATGGAAGCTAGGTATTGAATGTGATAGAGGGAATATCGATAGCATCCCCAATTGGGATAATTTTCATAATGTTCCTTTGAAATTTTAGACTATTAAAGGTCTTAGCTTCCTAGCTAACTCCCCAATTAAGCTAATATGTATAGATAAATAGACTGCAAGCATTGAGAGGATCTGCTTTGCCAAATGGGTGTTGAAATTAAGAAAAATGTTAAATTACTTGATAGCATTCCTGTTATAAAGCTAGAAGAGGTAGGGGAATTTATTAGAATGGATATACTTATCACTTACCTTTGGAATCCTATCATCAGCAAAAAATAGATAACCATAGGAAGAACATTCAAAATTGAAGGATATGATGAACTCATAGGATTGAATCCTCAAGATGATACTAACTATACAAATAGTGAATAAAATTTAGAGAAGGGAAGTGGTGAGATTGTGACTGATACATAAGATGTGATAGGGGAATTTCATAATTCAAAAGAGTAAAAAAATATCTTTGATTGAAATGCTAAGGGTACTATTCATAAAAGATACTAATGATTCCAGAGTAAGTAGGGTTAGGTTTACAGGAGAACATTATGTAAAAGAAAGAGGAAAAGGAATTTACCATTAGCTTTAGAATAAAATTTGCTAGAAGAAAAGGAAAAAATAAACAGAAAGGGGATTAACCCCTAATAGATTTGATAGTACTAATTTGGAACTTTAGAGGCCTGAATAACCCTCTAAAAAGTCAAATTATGAGAGAGGCCATATTAGAAAAGAAGCCTTATTTTGGGGAAAAGAAGTAACCTCATATATAGAATTGCCTTAAGATTTTAAGTATTGAATGAAAAATCCTCTCTAATCATGCTTACCATTATAATGGAAGGATCAAATATAGTTAACATTGTAGTTTAAGTCAGCTAGGAATTAAATCAAATTTTAGATTTGAATTGCCAACTTTAAAGAATGTAGACTAAGTTTGAACCGAATATGGTTTATGCCTCAAACTTCTTGTTTCAAAGATCCAAATGATAAGAAGATGTTAAAGCCATACATACTGGAAAAATTGACCCTTGGGTGATAATTGGGGACTGTAACTGCATCTTATCTCCTTTGGAAGTAGAAGGAGGTAAAAATTATCATGTAAGAATCTATAGGGAGCTCACAAATTTGGTACAGAATGTTGGTCTAGTGGATCTTAGTTATACATGTCAATTTTTCACTTGGATAAACAACAACAACAACAACAAACCTAGTGCACAAGGCTCCTTGCTTTGTGAGGGTTGGGGAAGTGACATCAATTTTATGTAGCCTTCCCTTTGTATTTTACCAAGAGGTTGTTTCTATGACTCAAACCTATGACCTTTTTGGTCATAAAGGAATAACTTTACTAATTGCTCTGAGGCTCGCCTCATTTGGACAAACAAATAGTAAGGAGATTTGTTAATTAGAAATAGGCTAAATAGATTAATGGTAAATCAACATTGGCTTAAAAAATTCCCACATTGTTACGCTCATTTTGGTGATAACATTTGTGTTGATCATTATTGGATAGATATTTTGAGTTTTTATTCCTCTAAAGCATGAGGAGCTCCTTTCAGATTTTTCAATGTCTTAACACAAAGATTAGGGTTTCAAGAATTAGTGCTTGTAAAATTTAGTATAGAAGTGAACGGTTATAAAGCTTTTCAACTTATGAAGAAACTCAAACTTGTTAAGGCTACAATCAAGTAGTTTGCTAAAGAATAGACTAAAGGAGTATTAGAAGCTATAAACAATTTGAGACATGCTTAAGAGAATTACTATAAACATCCTTATAACAATGATATGAGAATTTTGGAAAGTCAGAGATTGAAGGAGTTCCAATAGGCTTTATCCTTGCACAATTTAATTTTAAAACAGAAATCAAGGATAAATTGGTTAAGGGATAAAGTTGGTAACACAAAATTCTTCCATTCGTTCATCCTAGTTATAAGAAAAAGAAACAAAATAATTAAGGTACAAGATAATTTTGGGGTTCTAAAAATTGATCAAAGCAAGATTTTAATTTCTCACTAATCTAATGGGATTTATAGACAATAATATCCTAAGGAATTTAACATTAGAAGATTCTTTGAAAGATTAATCAGTTAGGACATGAAGGAATACGTGGTGTCACCCATCACATAATAGGAGATTAAATAAGTTCTATTTGGTTTGCACCCATTCAAAGCACTAAGACCTGATGGATATTCTGCTTGTTTCTTCTAGGAGACTTGTGATATCATTGGTAAACTATTCACTGAAGTTGTGGAGGAATTTTTCACTTCATTAAATATGTTGAAGGAAATGAAACGAACCTTTATATGTCTTATTTCAAAGTTAACCTAGGTAAAACAAAGTTACCTAGGAGAGGGTAGTTTGAACTCTTTTTTTTTACATTATTAAACACATGTAAACATATAAATGGGTTATGTTGAATCAGATTTTACTAAAGTTTAATTAAAAAATATGTAAAATTTGTAGGCTCATATCTAATCCACTTTATGAAACAAGCTTAAGTTTTAAACCCAAATTTGATCTATTATAAAAAAATTAAATTTGAATCTAACCCATATGTCCAATCTATTGTGATATACTACTGAAATTGATTTATATTTTATCATACGAATCATATGAAATTTTAATAAAAATACTTAATTATTTTTAAATAAAATTAACTATAAACTCATTTTAAAATAAAAATGTAATTTTTTAAATAAAATATTTATTAGAATCTTAACTAAGCTATATTTCTCAATATCTACTTTTTTCTCTATCATCATTGCTTGAAGAGGAATCATCATCAGTCATCATAATAAATAATTAAAATATAATAAGTAATATAACTAAATCAAATAATAATTATTTATATGAAATAAATTACATGGTATAAGTCCTTTTGTACCTATCCAACTCTTAAAAGCGATTATATTGTTTTTGGTTTGATTGAACTAGGAGATGAACTAACTATCTTTTTAGATAAACTAAATGTGGATTCTGAAGGCACTATATAAATAAGAATAACAAAAAGATCTCTAACCGACAGAACGAAAGTGGGAATTTAAAAAAAATCTCAATCCAGTATTCTAATATATCAATGTTATTAATAGAGGTCAAAATTCATGTTTTGATAATAAACATATAAATACTACTATTTATATTATTTTTTTATGAAAGCAATAATGGTCATGCATAAATCAAGATATATCTCATGAAGACATTAGAGAAAAGTTGGAGTTGAAGTTGAAGTTATTCAAGCGAAGAAAAAAATAAAGACTAAGGAAGAACAAGGCACAATGAAGTTATAAATTAATATATAATGTTTATTACACTTCCTACTCGGTTACCTTGGCATTCTTAAAGACCCACTATATGTAAACACATTATCTATTTAACTCATTGCATTATTCTTTTCAATCATTACGAGGAACCAAAGTTTTGATTTAAGAAAAAACCTCTTGATCCTTAAACAATCTTTGGGGAATATTTGGAGAAGTGTTTTAGTTAATTTAGTACAAAGGAAATTAAAATTGAACATTTGAAGATGTAGAAATCATAAGTTTAAGTCTATTAGTTAAACTATATAGGTCGGTGTCCAATTAATGTAGGTTAAAGTTGTTTAAATTTATAAATTGAGAGTTATAAGGACATTGATTGATACATTTTTCTAGATTAATAAAATACACTTAACACTCAACCAGTTTAGAAAGTGAAGTAAAACCAATCAAATGGCACACCTTAAAGCTACCTTATGATCTAATCTTTCTTCTCTTACGAACATATGATGATAACACCAAAGGATCATATACTTTGATAAGGCCATTAATGAAAAAAATTGCAGCTAATGAAATATTAGCTATAATGTCAAACCTAATAGCTTATTCTCTTTCAAAAGATTGTCTATGTGCAAAGAGAAACTAATTAATGGAATAGTTACCATCAAATAGTCTAAAAATGGAAACTCTTATAGAAAAGACTAGTATGGATAATGGTTGAGCGCTTACTAATTCAATTGCAAACAACAAATACGAACCAATAGCAAGAGTCTCAATGGCTAAAAGACTTGCAACTACTTCTGTGTCATTTTTCTTTTCTTTTAATGCTACTAATAGTTTGTATTTGAGTCCTCTTTCTGTTATTCTATGTCATTTGCTTATTGAAGCAGTAGTGGATAGGCTTACAAAGGAAAGCAGTAAAGGATCAGTAGAGGATCCCCAAGGGTCTCTGCCAGTGACTACTTAACTTGTTTTCAATATTAAGTTAAATATTCTACTAGTTGTGAAATTCATTTTATATGGAAATTTTTTAGGAAGTGATATTTTTAAATTATATTTTAAATGTCATTAGCTTTCCTTATCTTTATCTCATACTAAGGATATGATTTATGGGACAACAAGAAAAAATTGGCTGAAAACAGGAAAGATTGGCTGAAACCAGTCTCTCTTTCTATTCCAACTAAGGTCTAACATAATCAAGTTCAAATATAGTAAGACATAATGTAAAGCTGCACTTTCACCAAACATATGCCGAACATCTCAGAGGACATTTCGACACATGCCTTGTGAAAGTGGCATGTTAGAGCAATCTCATTCACTTAATATGGCATCATACTCATATAACACAATATTTCAAAAGATCAAATCCTTATTTCCATTTATAAAACATATTTACACTGTAGCATTTCACTACATAATCCATACATATATAGTATCAGAAAAAATCTCAGAGTTTACTACTCTTTACAACATGTTCTAGATGAAATGAGGAATTAACTATACACAATATACTTAACTCCTCAACTATCAGCTGACTAACCTTTGAGCCATTTTGATCCCAAAAAATGTAGTATTAGACTTCTTTTAGAACATCTTAAAAGCTAAGTCTCCTCTCGCGTACCTAAAAATCAATGTTACAATTTTGATGAGTTTTGTGAACTCAGTGAGTGAACTATCATTGATGTGCTCACCGCTATCAAACCGCAAAGACAATTCTCCATTCAATTTACAAACGGATCACATCAATATATGCCGAATATGATGGTTCACTCATTTCAAATCACAAGAACAATTCACATTTTATAACACAACACATACTCATTTATTTTCCACTATATATCAAACAGTTCATTTATTCATTTCTATTTAATCATAAGACACATAAAAGGATGTATATGCAAATGCACAGATGACTCCACTTTTTTTGTTGCTTTGTTATGACCGAGCATCTTTTTAATTGTCCTATATCTGTTGTGGATACCAGGCTCATTGATAACTGTCCGGTATGGATATTGAGCTCATTTTAATACTGAGCCTATGGCTCTTTATACACATTTTATAAGCTTTAAGCTCTTTTTTGCTTACCACTCCGATCACAACTTCCATTATTTGATCATGCATTTCAATATAATGAGATGTATCATTTCACATATTACACTTTCAATAACTTTCATTCATTTCAGAAACAGTCACTTTTCATATTCATCAGACAAAGTCCAGCATTCAACATTATTTTTTCGTACATTTATTTTTCCCAATTCAAATTCAATTATGAACGCTTCCAATGCAAATCTCAATTATCAAACTCGTAACCATCAATGTCTGGAATCATCACATTTAGATTATTCATAGTTTAATAACTGAAATATAAACAGAAGAAATCAAATCCTAGTGAGTAACATCTAGGTTGACTCACAGTAAGCTCCAGATAGCTATTGCCTTAATAGACCGATAATCTCTGGATACAGGAGTTCGACTTGCGCTTTTATATTCATGCAATACACACATTGTACACATTACTAATTGCACAATCATATTAGTACTCAATCATACACATATTATATATATTATGTACAATGCATTCTCAATTGACTTTCTCAGGTATGTATCCTTAATCATAAGTCTTGATCATTCAAACATTATCACTTGGATATGTCTAGTTTACACTTAGGTTTTCACCTCAAGAATACTTGCTAATTCTAATATCATCAATAATTTATTCACCAATGTTATTCTAGCATTATAAAATCACATAATATCAAAATTTTCATTCATTCATACCTAATATACCTTACTCATCTCCTTTAAATCACATTAGCATTTCTAAGAACACTTCATTCCTAAGATGACTTTAAATTCCAGATTTCAAACACTTGATATCAACGATCCATTCTTAGGTTATAACCTCAATTATCAATCTAAACATATCAAACATTTTATCAACTAATTCAACATCAAACTAGGTTCATTTTATGCCTCAATCAGGTCTAAATACCCCATAGGAAAGTACCTTAGCATTATTTGATTTAACACTCACATATAAGAGAAGTATTAGCATTACCATGAATGTGGGTTAGGCTAGTTGAAACTTCTAGCCATTTCTTGCATTTCCCATGATCGTGGAGGCTTTCCCATGATCGTGGGTTAACATATATGAAAATCCCAACCAACTTCTTCCATGTTTTCTAGATTTTTAACTCCTACATGTTACATTTAACACATGTTATGCATAATTCATCATTTCTACTTCATTTTCTCATCAAAATCACCTCCATTCAAACTTAAAAACATCTATAAAACGAATCATAAATCATTGTTCATTATATACACAAAAACATAACAACAATATATATACATTCATCATTAACATTTAAGAACATTTTATTAACACCATTTTCACTATCACTTTATCTCTAAACTATTATCCTAATTCTACTTATTTCAAGATAGTACACTTGCCTTTTTTTATAACTTCAAAACTCAATCTAATTCATCTCTATAATAACCAATGATCCACATTTATATACATCCAAAAATAGAACATATTTATATTCATTCATTCATCCAATTTTTTAGCACTAATCATCATAAATGCTTCTATTGAACAAATCACAAAGAACAATATGCTACTTACTTGTCTAACTCAAAGCTTCTTTAAATCACCATGAAACCCTAGTTCCCAAGCTTACATGATCATCAACTTTCAAAGAGGGATAAGCTAGGTTTTCATCAACTAGATGAAGAAGACAACAAAGATCTTGAAGTGGCTAGTGTTGAATGATAGCAAGGACTCAATGTGGTAAGGTTAAGGATGAGAGTGTCGTGAGTTAAGAAGAGAGGAGAACGAAATTTGAGAGAATAAGAAGAAAATGAGAGCATGTAGTAACAAATTGAAAGACAATGAAAGATAGTCTTTCAATGGGTTTATGTAGTGAGTGGTGAGTGGCAAGTGTTGTGACACTTGCCGTTTGCCACATGTCACCTTCTTATGGTTCCTAAGTGTCTCTTAATAACTAGTCCATTTGTCTCTCAATTTCTAAACCAATTGTCACCCAATTTCTATACCACTTGTGTAACATCCCCTCACTTATTGGAAAGGGTATTTTGGTAAATTGGGATAGGTTAGGACCGTCTAAAGTTTTTTTGCCATATTCATGCATTCATTTATGCACATGAATAAGAAATAGTGAATTTTTGCACATGTAACTGTTTGTACATGCATTCATGACATTTTCCCGGTTTAAGTGTGAATAAATGTGTTTTCTGAAAACTTTGCTTTGTGTGATTGATAATTGGTATTGGAGAGGATTATTAGGGTTTTTCC
>JANIIA010000004.1:49096502-49106716 GCA_027478495.1 Erythroxylum alaternifolium
AATAATAAGAACAATAATAATAAATCATCAAAGAATCATTATTATAATTATTAAAATAAACATATTAATAATAAATTAAATAAGAATAATAAATTTAATAATAATATGTATTCTTATTATTCTTATTATTATTATAATTCTAATAATTCTAATAATTATAATTGGTACAAATAATAAAATGTAATAATAATAACAGTAATACTAAGTAGAACATTGATTCTAATAATAATAATAATAAATGATACAAATAATAAATTTAATAATAATAAAATTATTAGTAAGTAGATCATTAATATTAAACTAATAATATTTATCAATTTCATAAGATTAATCAAGCTAATAATATTACTACTTATTATTAATAATTATTGAAAATATTAATAAATACAATAAATTTAATATTAATTAAATTAAAAATAAGTAAAAGATTAATAATAATAATAATAATAATAATACATCAAGACTTAGAAAATTAAGACACTGAGTCGTTGCCCCTAAATGCCCTTTTCATATTCGAGCATAGCTCTTCCACTCCGCACTTAGGACTGGCAATCTCAGCCTAGTACAACCTTAATTTAATAAAATCATATTCAAGTTGACGGGTTTTTTAGTATGATTCAAATTTGAGGTCAACTTGAAACTCAGTTCGAGAATTTGAAAGGTCTTACCACAACGATTTTGATGAAGTTTGAACATTAGGATTCGATCTCAACTGAACTTTGGACTAAAGTTGGATAACTGATAATGGACCTCTAACTAAAACAACCTCTGCCTGATCTAAACCAAAGTTGGATAACCGATAATGGACCTCTAACTAAACCAACCTCTGCCTGATCTAAACTGACTCGTTACTATTTGTAGCTCCACTCTGTCCAACTTTGATTTTTTAATTTAATCCAATTTTGTAAATACAAAATTAATACCTTAAAATCAAATTAAGTTACAATAAAATTAGAGTTAGTTAAACAAAAATTAATTGAAAAATAATGAAAAAGGCTAGAATATAAAATCAAGACTATAATAGTTAAATCTAAATAGAATAAAATTAAATTAACAATAACATAAAATTATTATTAATTACATATAATTTTTAACTTTTAAATAAAATTAAAAATACAAGAAACATGGGACAAATTAAATGTCTAAAATAAGTATATTTAGTTAATCAATTATTCTAACCATTTTAATGTTATACTCGTTAAAAATCTCATTCTTATCTCAAAATATAAAAATTACATTACATACTAAATAACTTAATTAACAAATTAAAAAAATTTATAGAAACCCTAAAGAATGCCATTTAACTTGTGGCATTTAATTCGTATTAATACAACATAATGACGAATGATTGATTATCATCTTATAGTTTTCAAGAATAGTATTTTAACTTTCTCCCTCCGAATAATTCTATTTTTCTAAGTAGTTATTTAGTTCGTGTAATGAGAATAGGGCATAATGGTTAGGAATTTTAATGAGTCAAGCCAAAGTTAATTCACAAATAGGTCGGATCAATTCGGCCCACATTATGATTTTTTTTAAAATGTCAAAAATAACGTCATTTTTTAAGTAACGGTCAAGCCACGGGCTAATTACTTTTAACCCGTGATCTCAATTAATTCAAGCCAAAATTAACATTTTTTTTATGTTAATGTTTAAAGTCAAATTTTGTTCTTTACCTGATTTTATTTCTCCTGAAACTGACTAAATTTCTTATAAACATTTTCTTTTTCTCTTTTCCGTAAATGGTTATTCAGGAAAGTGATTGGACAAAAACAACAAAAGATTAAACATGGACCTAGAAGTCACCACGACTCCTCTGGCTATAGAGTTCATCTTGATCACTTTCATGCTTATTCATACATTCTGTACAGAATTCAGCTGTATACAGTCAGTCCAGTGTGCTAAGTAAAATGAGAAAAGAAAAATCGGTGGTTTCGCTCACCAAGAACATGATCAAACAGACAAGTCAGGCTTCAAGCTCTTGGAAAGGCTTGCAAAAAATTAGTTTGAGAATGAAAAAAGAAAACAACATCTTAATGTTGTTAAAAAGGAAAAAAAAAATTGAAACTCAACGTGGGTCTCCTTGAAGAATGCTAAACTCGGATGGTGTAACGGTGTCAATAAAACCTCGCATTGATAGCTCTTCCACAGATGTACCTTCCGCTGGTAGTTCATGGTCTATAAAGATGACAACTACTGTTATATCATCGTGATAATTCCGCCTGTTTCCTTTTTCTACCTTTGTAAGCTCATCATACTTCATTTTTCTCTTACTAGCGGCCACATTCAAAGCTACTTTAACAAGTCTTCTGGCGATTCCCTACCATTTTACATGTCCATTCATTATAAACACATTTTTTAAAACACAATTTTGATTCATTCAAAAGAATACTTACAGGTCGTGGATTTTTGTGCACAATCTCCACAGCCTCCTGGTTGGTGAGATGTTCCCAAAGCCCATCAGATGCAAAAATCACAAATCTGTCATTGGGTTGCAAAGCCCTTGAACTTATGGATGGCTCTGATGTTAGCACAGGCCGTCGAATTGGTTCTGACAGGCGGAATCGGGGAAATGAAGGATCAACAGAAAACTCTGGCCTCTTCAAGTATGCATCACCTATGGATCTAGAAACCTGGCACCACATGAAAGAAACGTAGAAAATGATCAATCAAGTTTTAAAGTGCTACTGTGAGACAAATATATTATTCAAGTCATAGGCTTTTCATATTTCCTTTAACCTTATCTGCAATACCAACCCAGAAACAGAAGAAATTGAAGAACAAAGCCATGTTCTAACATTAAGCTGGTCATCTAGCGGGCAAACTCATGCCTCTGAATCAAGGACCTTGAATTACCCGTCTGAACAGATGCCACAGTGTTTCAAAATAATCGGTAGACTCATCAATTGACCGTTAGTCGATATTAACTTCTTATAGTCAGGAAGTTAAGTCAAGCGATCTTTAAGTTAAAGTTGCAGGGAAAGGCTATAGTTTGAGATGAAAAAATAAGTACAAAAGAAAATGGAAAAGAAGAGGACTTGAATACAGGCAAATAACCAAACCTGAATAACACCTTTGATACGCCAAACTCCCTGCTTCAAAATCACAATATTGGAATCATCTGGATGCAAGGATTTAAGTTCTTGCCTAACCTCTTCCATACTTGCATTATGATCCCTGGTCAACTGTTCCGCAGTTATTTTATTGGATCTGCCTAAACAACCAATTACAGCTCGAGAATCACCCAAATTAGCAACATATAACGTTCTCCTCCATATAACCCCAACCAAACAACAAGATCCCATTGCTGCAATCAATGGCTTTATGTCACATGCCCTACGCACTAGAGTAAGAAAGCCTTCCTCCGTTGCAGCGAAGGCACTTCTTAGAGTTTCTTCAGAGATTATGGTTCCCCTTTCTCTAACAATCCCTAACAAAATATTGAAAAGTTACACTTGACGAATATTAAGCCTGCTTAAGCTTCCATCGGTTAGAATGAAACGATAAAGAGAAGGGTATTATGATCCTAAAAGATGAATATAGAAGGAAAAAGGATTTAGAGTCGGCAAATGTTTTTCTTTCCTCCTCTTCTGCAATAATTCTCCGCACAATAAAAGACAAAAGAACCACGGTAAGTAGTAAAATAATTCATATAAAAGAGTTCAACAGGTAAATCCAAAGAAACCGACAATTAAGAAAGATTTCACTCCGCTAAAGACTAACACGCAGTAAGAGAAACAGAGCTTAATCTCTAAAACTCGAAACAAGAAGCACCAAAACCCTGTCGCATCCAACACTCATTACCATACTCCCTGGAAACCCAGCAAAGAGATAAGTTACATGGATACTCACTCATAAGATTGACGAACAAATGTTCGCATATAAACCTTGATGCATCGGGCCCGCCATGACCATCATAGACGCCGACGAACGTGGCATCACGACCAGTCTCCACTTGGCTATGATCCTCAATAACCTCATTGGCCTGAACAACAGCGAATGAGAACTCCCCGTAAGTGTGCTTTTCGAGTTCTTTAGACCAGAGGAGTGAGTCATGGAGTGAAGAAGAACCTTCCAAGAAAAGATCATCATCATTATCCTCGCCCATACGTGCATATTGCTTCACCGGTCTCCAACACGCCATTACTATTTTTGTCAACCACGAGAACATCCCTCATTTCCCTCCGAGACAAAACCACCTTTTTTGCTTCTTCCTTTCTTTTATAACACCAAAAGCCCACCGAAAGGAAAGATTCCGAGATTGAAACTCAAGGAGGAGAAAAGATGTGATCTTTGCGATACGGGTCACTGTCAACTTTCAAAAGGGAAGTGAAAGACAGAGACTTAAAGACATTAAAAGAGAGAGTGAGCAAGGGAAGAGGGTCAAAGCAGAGTCTTTGAATGAGAGTGGAATGTGGAGAGAAAATTACAGAGATAAAGAATTCAGAAACAAGTAAATGCAAGAGATTGATGTCTCATACAATACTCTAGAGAGACTTAAAGAGGAAGAGAAGATCTGGATGTTATGGGTGGTTAATGGGTTTAAGAGAGAGAAAGAAGACTATTGTAGAGAGATAAGAGGGCCGGAGAAGTTGTAGAGTGGCGAGACCTTGAGACTTGAGAGAGTCAGACGGATTTAGGAAGTAACTACCCAAAAGTAAAAACAAAATTTGATAGCAATCAATTTCTATGTTTTCCAATTTAATCTGTGTTTTTTTTCTTTAACAACCATTCTATTCCAAGGGGACGGGGTTAAGCTATAGCTAGCTGTCCAAAAACAACAAAATGATAAGTACAGTGAATTTTCAGTATTATATACATATATTAGTAAATTTAATAAAACAGTTAATATCACTAGTGTACTATGAGGAAGTTCTTAAGCCAATCACAAATCATGGACGAGAAAATTAATTAAGCATTAGCTGTTAAGAGGCCATGCATAATTAGGCAATTTTAGGTGGAAGGTCCTCGCCTGACTTACAAAATTAAGAGTATGTTTGGTTCATTTAGGAAAATAGTAATAAAATTTATAATGAATATAGTGAAAAGTAGAAATGGTTCATTCATCGCTGCATTAAAATTATGTAGTATTGTCTTAAAATGGGATATAAAAATATTATTCTTTAAATTATAATATATTATCAAGTATCTTTTTTCATTATTTACCCTTTTATTCTTTCTCACACCAATTAACCAATTACTCCTTAGGTTTACACGTAAAGTTGCCCCATAACCATATTCTTCTTAATATAAAATTTTCAACCCCTAAAATTGATATATTAAACAGGATACCTAATATGATGAACATAATTTTATGTGTACGTTCAATAATAATAATATATATAAATATTCTTTTACTAAAGAGGACATTTCGCTTAAAATTTTTGGTAATTTACCAAGTAAACTAATCTTACTCTTAAACTATATATTTAAATGTGATTTCTTAAATTGTATTTTTTTTTATTTTCTTTGCCCTTTTGGTGACAAGTCATTAGTTACATGGCCTGTTACTCCTTGCGCACGCATGGATAGGGTCTGAGCTCTAAGGGAACATTTATTTTAATTATGTTGTTTAAACAGCTCAATGTTATATAACAAACTTCAAGAAAACTAAGTTACAAATCCAGAAATAAGTGGAGAAGCAGAAAATCTGAACAGTTGGAAGAAATGAAACATCTTTGATTCTTTATGCTCAAGAGTTAAGAATGTTGTAGCTTATTACTAGATATTAACATAATTATAATACATTTGTGGATATTAATTGAAATAGGTGCTGACTACTGCCTTACTTATACGTTCATTAAATGAGTATTGTTAAACCTGTAATGAAATCTTTTAAAATGAACGTGTGACATTGGAATAGGTTGGTGGCTGTTCGACGTACTGTACTGCCCGTTTGGTTGGGAGTCATTTTCAGAAATCTACAAACACATGCAGCATGTGAAACCCATACAGATTTTTTAAGTCACAAGGTTGTTAATGCTTTCTGGTTTACCTTCATTATCAGGTTTATTATTGATATGCATGCCTTTGCAATTAATTAAAGACACTTGGGACCATAAATGAGGGGTTTATGGTTTATAGGTAACGTGTCACTATCTAAATGATACAAGTGCAGCTTGTTTCAGCCTTTAGCCTCCCCAGACACACACGTACCACTGTCATAAAAATGGTGTAATGCTTGCGAAAATTTCTGAAAACTAACGAATTGGATGGGATAATGTTCGCCTCACAGCACGTCATGTGAACAGGTTACCATTGTCCCGTCGAGTAGTGACTAATTAGCAGTGGAACGATTGGGCTATTAACTGTGATATCATTATCTTCCTTCAAACGCTAATAAACTAAAACATTATCTAAAATCATTTAATAAACTTGGTAAACTTGTTTTCAATTGTTTTGGGCACGTGTTAATGGTCCATAATACTATTCAATTTATTTTTAAAAAATAAAATCTTTTGTAAATTTTAAAATTATCACAATTTAAACTTAAAAGGGTCTACCAGGGTCCGGTATATTTCTAGTCCACAGGCTTATGATCTCATCAAACTATAAGAACGGGTCTAAGTCTAAACCTTAAAGAATAGAGAACAGGAAAGCTGGTCTTGGAGAAAAGAATTAAGTTGGAATACTATTAGATTTATTCCTACACTTAATTTATAGAAATGTAAATCTCATACTAATTAGAATAATTGAAGTACCCTACCGACTTTCCTTCGCACGTAGTTAATGCCAAATAAAATAAAAGAATAAATTAAATATGTATCTTAATTAGAAATTTTAAGTTAGACCACATCATTAATCAAACGCCTGTGTCGATTATAATGCTTCTCCAGAAGTACTTTTGACGCTCCTTCCAGTGTCTTACGCCATGTCTGCACACAACACAAATTTACCGAATAGAATTAATGTCACATGAAAAAAAATAATCCCTGAAAATAACGAGAAGTTAACTTAATCCTAAATCAGTAACGGAGTTACACACCAAGAAACGAATAGTTGTTCGCATTCCCAACATCTCTATATATTAATTGATACAACTTACATAAACTGAGCTTTCAACATTTTCCTCTTGTTTGATAAGTATGTTTACTCTTTCATTACAAAATTAAAGTTCTTTTTAGTACAATCCTACAAATATATGATAATCAATTTAATTAGAATATGGCTTAATCTCAACTGAAAGGTACATATTGACTTAACCTTTTCAATCGTGGCCAAGACAGACTTGTTCTTGATATCCTTGATTACTCTGAGGCGAGACCTCCCAATCCCAAGTTGCCTGGCCAACACAGACTGCTTCCTAATGACAGGAGCAAGAAGCGAGCTCCTCTCCGCTAATGCGCTAGTACTCATGTCGAAGCAGGTATCACCATCATCAAATTCTCCTCTGGAACTTCTTTTCCTCCTTTTGGACACTACTCTCATCATCACAATCATCAGCTCCTGAGGGTTTGCCTTACTACCAGCTTCGTCATCGTCTGCGAACTTCCTCAGCAGCTCATCGGAAGACTTCTTGGTTACACGTTGAACTGTAGTAGCATCATTTGTTGAAGAGCTATCGATGGTACGGCATGGTTCCATGTTTTTCAAGATCAGGCAGGGAGATAGAGAGAGAGAGAGTAATGAAAGGGAAAGAATATATATGTAGATATATAGATAAATGTGAAAGTGATACTAGGACGGGTAAGGGGTGGTTATGTATGGTAGTGATGAGGTTTGTAGTTTTGTGGTGGAAAATGGAAATGGACCGTTGAGGGAATGATTTGAATGGTAAGAGGAAGGATAAATGGAGCAGCAACACAAAATATAGCCGTTAGAGAGAATATTCATTAATAAGGACAATAAAACAAACGAAAATGAACGAAAATTCCCCGCTCCACCCCATGTTATTTTCTGACATCATATAGATTAATTAGAATAGTTACGCTTTTCTTTTTAAAATGAGTCCCGTCATTTGGGTAGGGTCTGCTAATTGCTAATTTTGCCTCAGCTCCTTCATTCATGCACCTGTCATGTTATTCTGTACCTATCTTATTTCATAAACATTCATCTATTCAATTTTGTAGGTTTTATTTATTATATTGATAGATGCACACAGAACAAGATAAACATATAGTAAGAAAGCAGGTGATCTGTTTCTTAAGATTCAAGTTTGCAGTATACTACACATTACCTGGGGATGGCTTATCAAACGGGAAACGGGAAGTCGTGATATATATTGCTTTCTTAACTGTTGTTCTTCTCCACCTCCAGCCTTAGGTAGTCAAGCTAAGAGGTATGGTTGGTCCGTATAACTAAAGCAAGCTTACACCTCCATACACTGTACATTATGTAATCATATTACTATGAGCTCCAAAATAAGTCCCAAAACTGAGTGTGACACTCAAGCTTCCTACAATGTTAAGCTACAAAATAGGAAGGAAGTAGAGCAAAGAGTGATGGATTTAATTTAACTTCTTTTTTATTTTCAATTCTTAATTTTTTTCTTTAACTTTTTTATAAAATAAAATCGTGTTTGATCGTTAATTAAAACTTTTATTAATAAAAATCAAATATATTAATTAAAAATTGTCAATAAATTTAATTTTACTAAATAATTTTTATTTTAAATATATATTTTAGTTATTAAAGCCAATGTTATCAATTAGAATCAAATATTTAGAAAATTATTTCATAAGCAAATACTCTAAAATTTATGTGCTTTTAAGATATTTTAAATTTAAAATATATTTATTAAATAAAGATGGCATTTGAATATATTTTTTAATTTTAGAAATATTTAAAATTTTTAAGTTAATTAAGAGCAGATTCACACACACATATTTTTTAGGGGTATATGCATTTAAGACATAAAATAGCTAGTAATTTTTATTTTTTTCAATTTTATGCCACAAATATTATTTTCACAGTTTTGTGGGTCAAAAGCAGGGAAATATTTAAGAACTTGCCCTTAATATATTACATGTTTTTGCTAAAAGAGCTTAGGCAAGACAAAACAGAGTCCCAAAAAGTAGGGACACCAAAATAAGAAGAAAAGCTTAATAAGCTACCATCCGATTTTGTAGATCTTAGTTGCATTAAACTTGCAAAAGCATCTGGTTCATCTTAAAAAGAAAACAATTTTTACTTTAAACTCTTATCCATGGATTATTAGTGAATGAAACGTTTAAATGCATGCAAATAATGGTTGTCATGCTCGTCTTGTATAGTTTTGATCATGTTGATAATATTTAAGTTTCAGTTTCTACAGATATGATGGCCCATACAGAACATATTGAAAAGTGGCAGTTCTGCTTGAGTTTCAAGAACACCTATAACTAGGAAATCCCCAAAGCAACAACTACGCCTATTCAAAGATTTGGTAAAAAACTAAACCTTTGGTGCTTGCCAATTGTTACATGAAATCTAAGATTGTTGAGAAAACTAATGCGTGGACAAGTACTGGACAGCTAGCGTAAAAGAAGGTTGTTAACGATAAAGGGCTAAGATGAAGACAAATTGTTTATTATCTATAAGTTTGTTACACCGGCTGTATTGATAGCTATTACTATTCTGGAATCTTCTTGTAACATAATGATGTATAAATTTGATAATGAATGAATGAATTATTATGCTTTTCCATGCAAATGATTAAGCATCATATGTAATCTGTCATTCCTCTATTTTCTAAGTTGGTATCAGAGCCTACAATTCTCAATGACCTCACCAGATGATCAAAATGTTTTAGTAACAACACCTCCTCCAAATATCGGTTCTTCAAACAACCAAAATGTTCCATTAACATCGCCTTTCATTCACTCCAAATCACAGGTCACGCCCCAATCCACATTCTCCATGGCTTCATTCAACTTCATAGTTCCATCCAAGTTAGATATGACTAACTACAAAACCTGGAAAGCACAGATCATCCCTCCGATTAAAGCTAATGATCTGGAAGGGTACATAGATGGAACCAAAGTCATCCCAAACAGATTTATTGCCTCAAACTCTAGTAACACTGAAGATCTATATAACCCTGATTACATATTATGAAAGAATTATGATCAAACTTGTTGGGAAATCTAGTCCGGATCTGATCCGAACCGCAGCAGAATAATCACGAAATTTTTCGTGATTTTTGATTTCTCGAAAATCAAGATCTATTTAATTCTATAAAATGATTAACACGAATCAAAATAAAGCGGAAATTTAATTCGTACCTTATTCCGAAG
>JANIIA010000004.1:49113940-49132345 GCA_027478495.1 Erythroxylum alaternifolium
TTGAGAAACTTTAGGGATCAAATATGAGATATTTGATTTTATTAAAATTAAATTAATTAGAATTAGAATTTGATTTTGATTATAATTAAAGATATTTAATTTTAATAAAAGACTCACGATTTTTCTATAAATACGAAAAAACTTTTAGAAGCTAGCACTTCTGTTTTTCCTCTCAAAAACTATTTGGGAATTGCTCTGTGGATACCATCAGAGGCTGGACGCTTGGACAGCTCATGATTGATCGATTGGAAAAGTTCCAAAGATTTTTTCAACTGGAAAGCGAACAAGGTACGATTTCTAAATCGTTTTTAGTTTTTATTCAAGTTTTACAATTATCGGGATCCACTCAGAATCCGTAAAATTTTTGTTGTTTCTGCTGCGTCCGTGATTCGATCACGGTATGAAGCTTTCAAAACCTTGCTGGGTTGGCTATTTTCAACCATCTCGGATAGTGTTCTTCGTAAAGTTTCTCTATCTAACACTTCCTATGAGCTACGAACAACATTTGAACGAATGTACGAAACACAGTCACAATCACGCATCGTGCATGTGAAAATGTAATTGCAAAATCAATGTAAAGGATCTGTGAATATCTCAGATTATTATAACAAGATGCATGTATATGCAGATGAGCTGAACCTTGCAGGATATACTGTGTCTGAGAGAGAATCGGTCCTACATATTTAGGAGGACTAAGCATGGAATATGAGACAATTATCTCCATTGCAGCTCCCTAAAGGAACTTCCCTCCTTACAAGAGATATACACTCTACTGTTAAATCATGAAGCTCGATTAGAAAGGTTACATGCTAATTCAACTCCAGATGGACACAACACCAACTCTGTTAAAGTAGCATTCTCTCAAAATCAGCAATCAAGAAGTAATTTTTCACCAGTAAATCAATACTATTATGGAAGAGGAATAACAAAACCAAAAAATTCAGGGAGAAGGTAAAATGCTAGAAACAAGTCAATCTGTCAGTCATGTTTGAATTATGGACACTCTGCTAACTTAAGTTGGCACAGATTTGATTGGAACTTTACTCTATCATCATAGAGAAACCAACGTCGAAACAACTAGGCATATGCTGTCAATATCCTCAATTAGAATTTACTACTAATTTAAATTGTTATTTATATAGTGGTGTTTCGACAAATATTACCAGTGATGTCAACAATATGAGCCTAAAGGAATATTATCAAGTAAATTGGTATTTAGATAGTGATGTGACACATATCACCAGTTATGTCAACAATCTGACCATAAAGGAAGATTATCGAGGTACTGAGAAGGTGACTATAGGTGACAGACAAGCACTTCCTATATCTCATCATGTTAAACTGAAATTAAGTACTCTTGACCTGCAGAATGTTCTAGTTGTTCCCTCTATTAAAAAATCAGCTGAGTATTTCAAAGCTTGTTTCTAATTATAGTGTGATAGATCTATTCATTAACAAATATTGCTTTGTGAAGCACGAAAAGGGGAGACTAATGCTTCAAAGAATAGCTAAGGATGGTCTTTCTCATGTTGAAAGAAAAATGGTCCGCTCAAAAGTCAGTCTCAATCCAACACCACTCTTTTAGCTTTTCATGACAGAGCTAAGTCAATTTCTAATTTTCCAAATTCTGAATCTAATCAAGTTATGTTGAACCAACCTAAATGTAAGAATTTGGTTCTCCAAGTTAATGAAAATATTGATTTAGCTCTCGCACACTCAACTAGTTGTTCTTCTCTTGATATATACATAGAAGACTTAGACACCCAAATAGAAAAGTACTTCAGCTATTAATAAAATCAGGATCTATTAAGAATTATTCTTCAAATAAATAAATTTTCAGTTTCTGCAAATCATGTCAGCTTTACAAAAATCACAAACAAAACTTTCTTAGCTCACAAAATACTATAAATCAACCTTTGGAACTCATTCATATAGACTTGTGGGGTCCTTCACCTCTACTTGGATATAATAGTGCTAGATTCTATATATGTTTCCTTGACGATTACTTTCGATTCTCTTGGATTTATCCTCTAGCTTTAAAATCCCAAGCTCTAGTAGCTTTCCAAGACTTAAAAAAAAACTAATGGAAAAATAGGTCAAAACTATTCAAACAGATCACGGTGGAGAATTGTTGGCCTTCACCAGCTTTCTCAAAGAAGAATGAGTAACCCATAAATTCTCCTGTTCTTACACTTAGTACCAAAATGGTAAGGTGGAAAGAAAATATCGACATATAATTGAAACAACCGTATCACTTCTTGCCAAGCTAATTTACCCATGAATTTTTAGTTTGAAGCTGTTCAAACAATCATGTTTCTCATTAATAGATTACCCACACCTGTTCTTAATGTAGCAACATCTCACTACTATAGATTTCATACCGGGATATCCTGATGATATTCTAGTATATAATCTATAATAATGGCGAGTTAACTATCTCACCTTCACTTTATAACATGGCAACATATCTAACTTAATCATGACATCAACTATATATGTAAAAGTCACCAAACACAATACTTAAAAAAAAACTCAACTTCTCATTTCATTCATTCATAATAGTTTACATTGAAGTCATTAAAACCAATATTTACAACTTTACACAAGTTCTACATGACATATGTAAACTACTTAAGACAATTATAACTCCTTAAATGCCAACTAACAGACCTTTGAGCCATATCCTAGTCCAAAATGTGCTTCTAGAAAATCTTAGGAATCTAGGTCTCCTATCTTGTACCTAAAAAGTCACGTTGCAATTTTGGATGAGTTTTGCAAACTCAATGAGTGAACCATCATTAATGATCTCACTCCAGGTTACACACAAATATCATACAACCAATCAAATTCACAACATTCACATCACAATAAGACATAATAAATACCATACACTTCACATACCTTCCTTCAGAATTTGTACAACCCAATCAGTCACATTATTATGACATATCACTGTAACATCACAACTTCAGAAAGAATTCACAAGCATAGGTTTCATAATCATAAATATACAAATGCAGATGCATATGAGACTCTAGATTCGTTATTATTTGTTGTGACCGAGTGCCTTTTAGAAATAGAAATAGATACTAGCCCATTGGGCTTAGTAAAAAACAAAAATCACATAGTAGAGCTCTATATGTAAAATACTGAGCTTATAGCTCTTTCAAACTGGCTACTTTGATCACAACGCCTTTATTTGAACATGCGCTTTATGAAATACATCAAATAATAGAATATGCCATGAATAACATTCACTTATAAAATATAGACAAATTCTTATAATTCATCAGACCTTAGCCCAACATTCAACATTCAACTTTCGTTAAGCATTCAGAATTCAGTTGCAAACATATGTCATTTAAATTTCAGATGCAAACATAACACTTCCAATACATTCCTGACTATTAAACTCCTAGGACTATTAAAGTCCATAATTCACATACAGATCACTAATAGTTTAATAATTGGAAGCTAAACAAAATCAATCAATCCTAGGAAGATCAGCTAGGTTGACTCATAAATGCTCCCTTTCGCTTGTTACCTTGAAGTCCCGGCAATGTCTGGATGCTGTCGTTCAATATGTTCCTCTAAAACATATCATACATAGACATATCACAATTTTGCATAAATATAAATTTATTTATGCACATTCATGTATACTGAATACATACAATGCATGTTTATGACAATTCCAGGTTCCTTATCATTATTCTTGTCACAATATTCATTCATATATTAATACTCAATTTAACCATCCAGACTTGTCTAAAAACAAACTTCTGGGTCTACTTTGCAAGATTATTATCATCAGTAAAGTGAAGTAATTTGGTAACACTTACTTTTGGAAAATTGTTAATCCCTGTCTTAAATTTCTAATGACATAAAAATCATCCAATTTGATTCAGTATTCTATGAGTTATGTTCACAATACCATAGACTATGTACATTTGAACTTTTGGCTAGTACATGATCATACCCTCGAAGGTGTACAACTCATATCTCTCAATTCCAATATCCAAAAATTATAAACGTTACACCAATAAAAAGATAAAAGAATAAACTACAACCTTTGTGAAGAAACCTTTGTCTAATTAAGCTTCTATCAATAAAGTTTATTCAATATCAACAAGACATGATTTCTGTCTCGGGTAGTACTACTGTCTCAGTCAAGACTCAATTTAAATCTAGATTTGAAAGGCTTAGAGATAGAATTAGAATTCGACTTCTTCAAGAAAGTTGTATCCATATGACTCTAATTTAATATGAATTAAGAATAAGCTCATGTAAAAATCTACAGATGAAGATATACTCAAAATACCGAAGCATGTTCAATGAAAATATTCTAGTTCACTTCCTTATTTTCATCCTAACTTCATCAATCAAATCTTTCCCGAATGACTTTATATGGATCTAAATTTTCATGGAGACGAAGAACAATGTGCTAGGAATATATTGGTTTAAGTTTCAAGTCATTTGGTGGTTGGATGAAAAAGTTTATAGCCAAAAGACTCAAAGATGTTTAGTAAAAATACTCTAGTTCATATGCAGACTTCAAAAAAAAACAAATTCATACAGGCAAACCATCACCTTCTTCTTCCTTTCCTCTTTTATCCGAAATTCACATACATTTTAACACCAAGTTCACTCCAATTTTCTAGATTACTTCACAACAAACACAACATCATTCCAACTCATTCACTAACTAATTTGTTTTCATGAAATCATCAAACTCTAATTAGTTGAATAAACCTTTTCAACTATATAATTTCATTCATGAAATCTATCCTTTTCCATAACATGATATCCCTTTTATCAAACACTTCATTATAAAATTCTATTATTTTTACTTAAGTTTCAAATCAGTAACATCAATACACATTTCAACAATTCATGATTGATCATAAATCTGAAAATAGTACCTATTCCATATCATTTTTTCTGCAAATTTTTTTCCAGATTTTCTTAAGTAGATTTTGGGTCAGATTTGTATGACCATTATGACCTAGACAATGAGGTATTTAGGCAATAACTTATACTAAACAAATGTTCCATAATGTATTAAGTGTCTAATGACATCAATTTCATGCATTTTGGTTCAGTATCGTGCAGGTTATAATCAAAAATCTACATACTATTCCCAAACCACAACAGAACACAATTTTCAAATGACAAATTTCAAATTAGATTCCTTCATGCAAAATGTAGCCCTATATATCTAGTTTACTCTGAATCAAACTCCATCCAATTTGGATATTCACAGATCAAGTTATGTACTAAATACAGATGTATGTTCAGTATGTAGTAACATGCTCCAGCTCACTTCAATCTTTTATCTTGTTAAGCATATCACCAAATCTACTTATTCCTTCACCACCCACACATGCATCAACACCATTCAAGCATACATTCATTTATCTTCCTACACCACTCATGCATGAACCTATTTACAAACATTAAAACATCATCAAAATGTCATTTACACTACCCACAAAACTTAAAGCAATAAAACATCACTTACTTGATGAAACTTCAAATCCTCTAGCAAAAATTTCAGAAATGGGGAGAGCAAATAATGGGTTTCAGTGATGGCAAAGCAAGAAGGAAGATGGTGTGTTTGGTGGAGACAAAAAAAAGGAGCTACAGAAAGTTTCTTACTCAAACATGACTTAGGTGGCTTCATCATACAATGCCACATGTCATCTTTGCATGTAGCCCATTTGTCATCAATGTAAGGCTAACATTTGTCACTTAGTAATTTGTCTAATTGTAAATTCTTAATAGGTCCATTTGTCAAACTTCTATTTGTCTCTTATTTCTATATTTTTCCTATTCTAAATTCCTTCAAATTTTCGATAAATCTCTAAAATATTTGAAATGTCTCTAAAAATACAAAAATAATTCTATTACACACTAATTAAATTTTCAAGACAATTTAATCCATAATTCACCAAAAATTTCAAAATAATAACTATTATCACCAAATAAATGTTCAACATAAATAATCCACGATTCGCATTTTAATCACATTTATACATCAATCATACCCGAAAAATGTCAATGAATGCATGTACAATATTTCATGAATAACAATATTATTTACATTCATGTGTATAGCATATAATGCATGAAATGCATTTCTAAATTCTCAATAAACTCTTATATATAAAACATACAAGGGTTCTAACCCTATTAATGGGATAATGGGATGTTACACAGCGAACTTCGGAGCACCATTCCCTATTTATATCGAGGAGGAAGGTATTCATTTTCGATCCCTTCGTTCTAGGCAAATTTTAGTTCCTAAATACTTTGATGTTGACATACTAGATGGGTTAGAATTGCGTGAGTGGGTAGAGAACCTAGCTGAGAGAATTCAGTGGGCTAGCTCATACGGTTCCAATTCCCTGTTTATGAGGAACTTACATTGGAATTCTTTACCACCTTGACCTTTCACCCTAAGAATAATAAGGAATTGTGGTTTAGATTGGGAGGAAGAGCATATAAACTGACTGTCAAAATTATGTGTGAAATGTGTGGATTCCCCAAATCCACCATCATTGATCAACATGATGACTTTCATCGTTCCCAATACTAGCATGAGCTGACTGGAATTGAGCAATTCCATGCTAAGAATGTGCACAATAACATTATCTGATCCCATGAACACTTACTGCTGCACAAATTTATATGTCAACTGGTTTTTGACAAGTCATAAGCCAACAAGTGTTCCAATAAGGAACTTTTTATATTGTGGTGCATGGATCATGGTATTCCGGTATGCACATCCAGGCATATGCTGAATGCCATTGTTGCGACTCCGTGCAAGTGGAACAACCATCTTGGAATGGGATACATAGTGTCTACCATTGGAGAACATTTTGGTGTTGAATGAAGGGGTTAATAGTTCAACTCCCTGACTTCCTCAACCATCATCACTGCTTTTGGGCAGAGATCATCCATTCCACAAATATGAGTCTGTAGGATATCAACGAGAAGACACATGGGTGGACTAGGGTAGGTCAAGCGACCTCGATAGGAGGAATCAACTAGTGAAGAATCAGAAGAAGAAGAAGAGGAAGAGCAAGGCTGGAAGAAGGTTATGGATGCAATATCCCAAACCAACAGAGCACTTAGAGATGGCATGCACACAACGATGCCAAAGTCATGATATTCGACAAATCCATTGATATTTCGAGTCTCAGGGCGTTCAACTACCACCTTCGACACTATCACCACCTCCATCTCCTTAGTATTTCTATCTAACCTAATTTTTTCCTTTCCAAATTAGCCTTCAATTCTATGTTTTCTTTATTTTTGTTTTTATTTTTATTTCTATTTCTTTGTTAATTTTTTCCTTTTTTTACTTTAATTTTTGTCTTTACCCTTCATTCTTATGGTTGTGTGTGCTTCCTTCTCATATTGAAGACAATGTGTTGTTCAAGTGTGGGGAGGGATTATGTGTTTTGCTTTTGAATGTGATTTTGATTGTGTGACGTGTGTGAATGTGTCAATGGCTTAAATTGAGTAAAATTCATTTAATTTTGGACATAGTCTATTAGGTTGTGAATGATCATTAGCCTACAAAATTAGTGAATTAGGGGGCCTTTGGATAAATATACATCCTAATTAAGATTTATTGTAAATTTAGCACCATCTAGATTGTCACATTCATTCATAATTTGAGGTCTTTTAACTTAAGTAGCTTAATGATAGTTATGTAATTGCATGTGTTTTAGGGTTTAATTTGTTATGTATTTATTCTAAATTTGAGTGCTAAGTATGCATTTGGGGTTTAATTATGTTAATTTGAGTGTTTTAGTGTTTTTTATAGGTTAGATTAAGTCCTTGAGCTTAAATGTTATATTTTTGAGGCACCGTGAAGCGTTTGTTAATGTTTCAGGGTAAACGGGGGTGAAGATTTTAGGAGTTTTGGCCCAAAGCCATAGGCCACAATCGTGCACAACATCATGACAAAGAAAGAAGAGCCAACAGCAGCTAGGCCACAATCGTGTACAAAGAACACAATCGTGACAGAGAGCATTAAATTAGGCCACGATCACACACATTAGGCCATGATCATGACATAAAGGTTAAACATTGGGCCACGATCGTGCCAAGCATCAGACTGACAAAAAAACTCAATTTTCATGAGATTTTATGGATCATTTCGACCCCAAATTTGACCTAGGGCTTCCACAAAATAAATAGAAAAAGATGTGACAGCCACCAGGAGTTTTTAGAAAGCATAGAGAGTCGTGCAAGAGAGCATCATTCCGTCAATTCTGAGAAAAGCCTAGAGAGAGATCAAGAGATTAAGGAAGGAGATAAAGGAAGAGAGACACAGAGATAAGTTTGACGCAAAGTACTTCCCAGAATAGGTGGTTTCCTGTAGTTGCTGCCTCCGAGATCCACTCTAACAGTATTTCTTATTTTTATTTCTATTTTATAGATGCATGCAATTGGGATATTCATTGGAAATAGTGTTGTTGAGTGTTGATCTACTGTCTATACTCATCTTCAGGTTTTTTAGTTCTTGAGATTAATAAAGTTTATTTGATTGTGTTTTCTTTCGATTTAATTGTGATTCAAATTTTGTTCTTACTAACTTCGCGATAAACTAAGAGGGTGAGCTAGGTAAAAATCATCAATTTGGGCTAATGAGAGTTAGGTCAACCGATAGTTAGAGAATTAAATCAAACTGGTAGAGTTATGTAACGAGAGATCGAGCATAGATTCCTGGTAGGTTTTTAACTAACTTAGAACTAATATAAGTTTTAGGACAATCACGAATCGAGAGATCACGATTCCATAATTTAAATTAGGGATCATCAATTAGGGCCAAGAATTATAACTCGAGAGAGAGTAATTCACCCTAGGATTGTCTTGGCCCGTTGAGTCAAAAATTACATATTTGGTTTGATTTTCTTTAGTTTTGAATTAAGTCTCCCTTCCTTTCAATTGGCTATTTCTAGGTTAATTTCAGATTTTTGAGTGAGTTGTTATTTTGTGACTTTTCTGCACTTTAAATCCTCATATTTAATTATTGTTTAATTTAATTTCTACATTAGCTAATTGTTTAGACTTATTATAGTTTAGGCCGACCTTAGATTTAGGACCAGTTAGCCTTTGTCATGGGATCGATACCTTAGGTACTAAGTGAACGACTCGTGCATTTGCAAAATTTACCAAAGTTAAAAATAGTAAAACTTAGCACCTATAACCTTATGAACAAGTTTTTGGCATCGTTACTGAGGAAGACGACATTTAGTCTATAGTTTAAAGCGTTAGCATAGATTTGATTTTCTAGTTTTCATTTTTGTTTTGTTCATTTTATTTCGAAATCGTGCTCTTGCATAAACACAAGAATCATAAGAGGTTCAAGTCATACGGCTGAAATGATAGATTTTGATATAACATGATTTGAAGGAACCTTGAGGAAAGCTCAGTAAGAGGAAGAAGAAGAGATCGAAAAATCACAAATGGTCGAGAAATTTCAACGAAATATGGATCAAGAAGTTAAACCTGGAAGGCAACAATAGAGGACCCTCATGGACTTCATGAGGCCAGGGTTTAACCCAGCGAACCAAGGAGTGGCTAGATCGCCTGTTTAAGCAGTCTCATTCGAAATCAAGCTAGCCCTCTTGAATATGCTTTAACAGAACATCCAATTTTATGGAATGGCAAATGAAGATCTAAATGCACACATCGTTAGTTTCATCGAGATCTGTGATACTTTTCGATATCACCAGATGTCAAAGAATGCTGTTAGGATTAGGTTAGATAGAGCGAAGGATTGGTACCACTCACTGAGCCCCGCTAATATTACAACGTGGATGTAGCTTGTACATGCCTTCCTAGATAAATACTTCCTATTAACGAAGACCATAAAGAACATAAAGGAAATTACCAATTTCTAATAAGGTGACAGGGAGTGGAGTCAATTTATGAAGCGTAGGAGCGTTATAAAGACCTATAGAGGAGATGCCCCCACCACAACCTACCGAAAGAATTACTTCTATAGACATTCTACAATGGAGTAAACCCACCTACTAGAGTCACGATTGATGTAGCATCAGGAGGATCTTGATGCATAAGATGGTCGATGAAGCGAAGGAGTTAATTAAAGAGGTGGCGAGTAATAGATATTTATAGGCGAGTGAGAGAAGTAGGCAACCTACAACCTTTAGAGAGCAAAAGGGAGTTGTCACAGTCAATCAGATGATGGAGATGCAAGCTTATATTGACAATCTAACGTGACAACTCAACAATACGAAGGCATCATCTTCCGCTCTAGTTAAAGCCATATAAGTGAAGTGTGAGTTATGCGGTTAAGTAGATAATGACACTATGGATCACTACCTGATGAGAAAGGACGACTAGGAGCAAGTGAATTATATGGGGGCATAATTTGGATGAGGAGGGGGTTAATAATCCCTACTCTAACACATATAACCTCGAGAGGAAGAATCACCTAAATTTTTCCTGGTCGAACAACAATAATGGAGGGTAGTTTAGGCCTTAAGGGCAATCAAGCTTTCAGCAGGATAAGACAAGCTTGATGGATTTAAAGTTAGACAGGAATTTGGAGAAGGTAGGAGGTATGGAGGAGTCACATAGAAGGCTCGAAAGTAAATTCAAGCAAGTTACAAAGAATCATGCCTCGTCTATATATAATTTATAAGTCCAAGTAGGGCAGCTTGCAGAAGCAATGTCGACTCAGAATGTTAGAACTCTTCCAAGCAACACCAAGTCCAACCCAAAGGAGCGCATCATGGCTATAACTCAAACTCAGGATGAAGAAACTGTATAAGTGCAGGAAAAGGTAGACGATAGAGAAAAAGGTCAAGTAGTTGAAAAAGACATTTCGATTGAGCCAGCAATGGAGTCAATTCAAGTAACTCGACTAGTATTTCCATTCCCTATTGCACAACAGCAAGAGTTATACGCAAAGAGGGAAGCAGAACAATTGCTAGAAATTGAGTATAACAGGATCAAGGAAGTGACAGACCGAATACAATTGAAGCTCAAACTACAAAAGTCTGTCAAGAAGAAGGTTGAGGAGCAAAAACTAGAAGCAAACCCCATCATAGTGACAAAGAAAGATGACCCAGGGGACTTTTTCATCACCTATAGTATCAACAACATTATTATACATAGGGCATTTGCAGACTTAGCTGCAACCATAAATATGATGCCCTATACTTTCAGTCTAAATAGGAGAGTTAGTGCCCACCAAGTTTTTGGTCAAAACGGCGGATAGAACTTCGCATAGACTAATGAGAATTATTGAAGACAAGCCAGTGAGGATCGATAAGTTTATCTTTCCCACGAACTTCTTTCTTTTGGACATCAGCGAAGATGAGGACACTCTGATGATTCTTGGACGACTGGTCTTGGCCACTATGTGCTCAATTATTGATGTGGCTGAGGGTGAACTAACTCTGTGACTAAGGAAGGAGCATATAACCTTCAAGGTGACCATTAGAGAATACGGGACTTCTTCAACTCCAGCGAATCTCAAAGAAAATGAACCTCGAGGAGGATGGGAGGACATCGAGGATCCTGCAAATGTTTCCTAAAAGAAGCGTTCACAAAGTATAAGGCAAGGCAAAGAAAATCGCAAGGACGGGGTAATTGCAGTATGGTAGCCAAAATACAGACGCTGCAACTAATGGCAACACTACCATCGAACCATTCATTCCAACCATCTTGAGCATAAAATGGGCATCGACCTACTGACGTAAAAAGAAACGTTGCTTGGGAGGCACTCCATAGAGAAAAAAATTAAAAATTAAAAAAATTAAAATTAGTTTAGTCATTTAATGTTGTTAGACCAGTTGAATTTCGTAGTTAGGTTTATATTTGTTTTGTTTTCGTTGAATAAAAGTGAAAAAATAGGATTTCGGAATCACAGGAAGGTTGTGCAAACATAAAGAGAGAAGTGAAGAAGGGCTAGGGATGGCAACGGGGTGGGGAGTACCTTCCTAGCCCTGTCCCCGCTTGGCACCCCACTCCCCGTCCTCGATCCCCGATCTCAGAAGTGGGGATATTTTTGTTCCCCATACCCGAGATTCCTGTGAAGTCCCCACCGGCACCCAAATCCCCGAATCCTCACCCTGTACTCATATAAAGTTTATTCATATGATTATATCACACTTCCATAAAATATACTATAGTGAAATAAAAAAAAGCCATTATATTGAAAAATTCAACAGGAGTCTTCCTTAACCACAATCTCAAATTCTTAATTCTTAGTATATTCTTAAATTCTCAAATTTAATAAAGAGTATAAAATTAAAAATATATAATATATTTCTAAAATTATTATGAACGGGGATCCCTACGGGGTAGGGATTATTCAACCCGTCCCCATCCCCGACTCTATCTCGGAGGTTATATTTGCCCTATCTCTGATTCTACGGGATGATTTTTTTGCCAATCCCAGACCTAAACAGGGAATCCTCATAGGAATCCCTAAACCCAGAACCCCGAACCCAAATTGCCATCCCTAAGAAGGGCTATAGAAGACTTATAAAGTGAAAGAGAAAATATTGGAAAAAAGCAAACGAAGGACTTTGATGTTAAAGGATAGCCACTAGCCACGATTGTGGTCTGTGAGTGAAAATGCTCTTGATGGTACGCCGCATGCCACGATTATGACCTATAACTATGTAGAAACAGGGTAGGCGTGAGTTTTAAATGAAATCTTTTACCATTTTACCCTTCTTACTACCTATATATTCAGTTCTTACTTCTTTTTCACTTTCACTCTCATTTTTTTTATCTCTCTAGAATTCAAACGTCCAAACACTCTCACCTCTTACTAAATTTTTAACCTTCCTAAATTCTTCCACATCCCACCTCAAACATGCCATGCCTTAAGCAATCAGCCCAAAGGGAGCCATATGAAAGACAACAAGTTGCAAGTCGAGGGCGAAGGAACCGAGCAACGAACTTTAAAGCACCATTTCCCATCTATACTAAGGAAGGTATTCGCTTTCGATCCCTTCATTCTAGGAAAATTGTAGCTCCCAGGTACTTTGATGTTGACACATTAGATAGGCTAGAACTGCGAGAGCGAGTAGAGAACCTAGCTGAGAGAATCCAATAAGGCCAGTTCATACGATTCCAGTTCACTATTTATCAAGAGCTACACTAGAATTTTTCGGGTGCTTAACCTTTGACCAAAAGAACACAAGATAATTGTGGTTTAGATTAGGAGGCTAATCTTATTTACTGAATGTCGAACTCATGTGTGAGGTGTGTGGATTCCCCAAATCCACCACTGTTAATCAACATGATGATTTTCATGTCTCCTAATACCGGCATGAGCTGACTGGAATTGAGCAATTTTATGCAAAGAATGTGCACAACAACATTATCCGGTCCCATGAACACTTGCTACTAGACAAATTTATGTGACAGTTGGTTTTTGACAAGTCAGAAACCAACAAGTGTTTCACTAAGGAACTTTTCATATTGTGATGCATGGACCACAGTATTCCAGTCTACACTTCCACCCATGTCTTGAATGCCCTTGTTATGATTCCGCGCAAGCAGAGTAACCATCTTGGAATGGGATACATAGTATCTGCATTGCTAAACATTTTTGGGTGGAACGAAGAGGGTTAACATTAGTATCTGCCATTTCAGAACATTTTGGTGTGGAACGAAGAGGGTTAACAGTTCACCTCCCTAACTTCTTCAACCATTATCATTTATTTCGGGCAGAGATCATCCATTCCACAAATATGAATCTACGGGAGATCTATAGGAAGACACATGTGCAGACCAAGGCAAGTTAACTGAGCTCGAGTTCAGCATTGCCTCGACAAGAGGAATCAATGAGTGAAGAATCAGAAGAAGAAGCAAGGTTGGAAGAAGGTATTGGATGCAAGCTCTGGTCCAACGAGAAGCTTGCAGAGAACACCAAGACACTTATGGATATGGTGTGCACACAACGACGTCAAAGCCAAGATATTTGATGAATCCATTAGTATTTCGAGTCTCAGGGCATTCAATTGTCACCTCCGACATCGTCACCACCTCCATTCCCTTGAGATTTTTGTCTAACCTAAATTAATTTTTCTTTCCCACATTAGCCTTCAGTTCTTTTTTATCTTTAAGCTTATTGTTATACTTTTATTTTATTTTATATTTATTGTTCAGTTTATTTGTTCTTAGTTACTTTAATTTTTGTCTTTATCCTTTGTTTATGTGCTTGTTTGTACTTTGTTCTCACATTGAAGATAATATGTTGTTTAAGTGTGGGGAAGGATTGTGTATTTTATTTTGAATGTGATTTTGCATACTGTATGATAGTTTTAGGTTACATTATGTGAAGTTTATGAATATGTCAATGGCTTAGATTGAGTGAAATTTATTTAATTTTGGACATAGTCTACTAAGTTTTGAACGATCATTAGCTTGCGAAATTAGTGAATTAGGAGGCCTTTTGATGAATATACAGCCTAATTAGGACTTAACGTAAATTTATCATCCTTTAGATTGTCACATTCATTCATAATTTCAGGTTTTTTAGGTTAAGTAGCTTAACTAGCATTTTTCATGAAAATGAATAGCCAAAAGCAACAAGGTAGGTAATAAAAAAAGTGTTTTGTTAGTAAATCACTATTCCGTTCAAAATATAATGTAGCTGAGTAACCGGATTGACACGCACCACAAATGTGTGCCTTCGCGTAAAAAGGCTATAATGACGTTTCAACCAAGCTGTTTAATTAAATGACTTATTTGAGTAACCGAATCGAATTCATCATAAATGTTTGCCTCTGAGTAAAAGACTAAGTCTGAAAAAAAACTATCGGACTTGTAATAAGGTCGAATTTTCATGACAATGTACTTAGGAACAGGTAGAAAGTTTGAGGGACCAAAAATTATTAATGTGCAGGTACAATTGAAAAGGGTAAATAAGTTAATACTTAGGTCTCGATTAAGATGTATATTTAATGCAAGCCCCTAGACACATATTTTGTTAATGATTTGACATAACTGAATGATTGTGTTCAATATTAAATTTGTTTCATGAAGCTAGAGCCATTGCTTCATCATTGCATTGTGTGTTATATGTTACTATGTGCTTTTATTTTGTTTGCTTAAGGACAAACAAACGTTTAAGTTTGGGGATGCTGATAGTTGTGTAATTACATGTGTTTTAGGGTTTAATTTGTTATGTATTTAATGTGAATTTGAGTGTTGAGTATGCATTTATGGTTTAATTATGTTAGTTTGAGTGTATTAGTGTTGTTATGGGTTAGATTAAGTCTTTAAGCTTAAACGCTATATTTTTGAGGTGTCGTGATGCTTTTGTTAATGTTTCAGGGTAAACGGGGAAGAACAACGAAGATTCGAGGAGTTTCGATCCAAAGCCATAGGCTACGATCGTGCACAGCAATCTACAATCATGACAAAAAAGGAAGAGTCAGCAGGAGGCAGGCCATGATCATGCAATAGGAGCACGATCGTGACAGAGAGCGTCAAGTTAGGCCATGATCGTGGCAAGTAGGGCCACGATCGTACCCTTCATCAGGCTGACAGAAAAACTCAATTTTTTTGAGATTTTATGGACAATTTCGAACCTAACTTTGACCTAAGGCTTCCACAAAATAAATAGAACATAATGTGACAACCACTAGGAATTTTTGGAGAGCATAGAGAGTCATGCTCGAGAGCATCATTTAGACAATTCTGAGAAAAATCTAGAGAGAGATCAAGAGATTGAGGAAGGAGACAAAGGAAGAGAGACGCGGAGATAAGTTTGACGCAAAGTACTTCCTGGAATAGGTGATTTCCCGCAGTCGTTGCCTTCGTGATCCACTCTGACAGTATTTCTTATTTTTATTTCAATTTTATGGATGTATGAAATTGGAATATCCATTGGAAATAGTGTTGTTGAGTGTTGATCTACTGTCTATGCTCACCTTCGAGTTTTTTAGTTCTTGAGATTAATAAAGTTTATTTGATTATGTTTTCTTTCAATTTAATTATGATTCAAATTATGTTCTTAATAGCTTGGCAATAAACTGAGAGGGTAAGTTAGGTAAAAATCATCGATTTGGGTGAACGAGAGATAGGTGAATCAATAGGTAGAGAATTAAATCAAATCGGTAGAGTCGTGTAACAAGAGATCGAGCATAGATTCTCGGTAGTTTTTAGACAACTTAGAACTAATTTAGGTTTTGGGTCAATCATGAATCGAGAGATCGCGATTCCATAATTTAAATTAAGAATGATCAATTAGGGTTAAGAATTATAACTTGAGAGAGAGTAATTCTCCCTAGGATCTTCTTGGCCCGTTAAGTCGAAAATTACATAATTGGTTAGATTTTCTTTAGTTTCGAATTAAATCCCCCTCTCTCTCACTTGGCAATATCTAGGTTAATTTCGGATTGTTATGTGAGTTGTTATTTTGTGACTTTTTTGCATTGTAAATTCTCACATTTGATTATTGATTGATTTAATTTCTACATTGGTTAATTGTTTAGAATTATTGTAGTTTAGGCCGACCTTAGATTTAAGACTACTTAGCTTTCCTCATGGGATCGATACCTTAGGTACTACGTGAACGACTCGTGCGCTTGCAGAATTTACCAAAGTTAAAAAAATAGTAAAACTTAGCGCGTATAACCTTGCGAACACTTAATTAGTATTTTTCATGAAACCGAATAGCTAAAAGCAACAAGGTAGGCAACAATAATAATAAATAAATAAATTTTGCTTAATAAATTACTATTTCATTGACCTTCAGGTTATGAATAGAGCTAGTAGCCAGTTGAAAACGTAAGGTAGCTGAGTAATCGACACGCATCACAAATGTGTGCCTTCGCGTAAAAAGGCTATAGCGACGTTTCAACCAAGCTGTTTCATAAAATGACTTAGTTGAGTAACCTAATCGACATTCATCACAAATGTTTGTCTCTGAGTAAAAGACAAAGTTCGGGTTAAAAAATGTGTGTTTCCTAATAAAAACCTACCGGACTTGTAATAAGCTTAAATTTTCATGAAAATGTACTTAGGAATAGTTACAAAGTCTAAGGGACCAAAAATTTTCTTGTGCCGGCAAGACTCTTGCAAGACCCCAGTTGAACTATACTACCATAGAAAAGAAACTACTCACAGTACAGTACGCGTGTGATAAATTTAGGAAATATCTTTTGGGATCAAAGGTAATTGTATTCATTGACCATGAGGTGCTGAAATACCTTTTCAATAAGAAAGATGGAAAACCTAGGCCAATTTGATAATTATTACTTTTGTAAGAATTTAATTTAGAAGTGAGAGATAAAAAAGGAGTTGAAAATGTGGTAGCTGGCCATTTCTCAAGATTTAAGGGGAGGAATGCAAGCTAAGCAATGATATTAACAAGAATTTCCCTGACGAAACTATAATGTTACTTGAGAGTTTGACTATACTGTGGTTTACAGATATCGTCAATTATATGGCCAGTGGTAAACTTCCATCAGATCTTTCTTACCAATAACAGAAGAAGTTCTTGCATGATTGTAACAGTTATATATAGGACGGACCAACCCTATATAGAGCGTGTACAGATGAGTTAATTCGACGTCATGTTCCAGATGAGGAAATGTTAGACATCCTTAAGCAATGCCATAAATGGCAGTATGTTGGGCATTATGGAGCTAACAAAATAGAGACTCAGATACTAGAGAGTGGATTTTACTGGCTATAGTTGTTTAAGGATGCACAAGCCTATATAGCACAATGTGATCAATGCTAGAGGATAGGTAACATCTCCAAGAGGGATGAAATGCCTTTATTCAACGTTCAAGAGGTAGAGGTCTTCGATGTCCGGGGCATATGAGATTCTTAAGAGAGTCAAACCAGTAGCTTATCAATTAGCTCTTCCTAAAGAATTATCCAAGATACATGATGTATTTCATGTTTCTATGTTGAGAAGATATCGTTCTAATGATACACATAAGATTCATGTGCAAGAAATTTAAGTACGACCAGATTTGTCTTATGAAAAGGGGCCTATGTCTATATTAGCTAAGTCAGACAACTCAGGAACAAGAAAATACCTTTGGTGAAAGGACTCTGGCAACACCATGGACTTGAAGAAGCAACATGGAAACCAGAAGAGACCATGAGAGCTCAGTAGCCTCAACTATGTTAATCAGGTATGAATTTCGAGGACGAAATTCTTTTAAGAGGGAGAGAATTTTAAGGCCCCAATATATACCCTATATGAAATGTTACATATTTATGGTAATACACATATGATTGGCTTGTTCTTTGGAGTTGGAATCTGGAATTAAACATTTGAGGGAATTTTGAACTTGATAGCATGTATTAATATAAGTGTTATGAGATTTGAATTGGCATGAATATGTGTTAAGATGATGAGAATTGAATGATGGAAAA
>JANIIA010000004.1:49132445-49142495 GCA_027478495.1 Erythroxylum alaternifolium
CTACGTGCAATCACTACCATACTCCACATGGCATCATATCAATTGAATAATAAAGCAGTAATCATAAACCACAATAATTTTTAAAATCGAATTCTTCCTCTTTTCATTACTCGAAATCAACAATTTATACAACATCAAACTGTACAGTCTGTCATGAATGCATGTACAATCATTTACATGTGCAAAAATTCACTATTTACTATTTATGTGCATATATGAATGCGTGAATATGTCAATACACTTTTAAGTAGTCCTAACCCGTTCTAAATTACCATATTGCCGTTCCCATACGTGAGGGGATGTTACAGTAAATGACATTATAATCAGAGGGACATTGAATTGTATAATAGAGGATGTTGTCACAAAGTTGAAAGAAAGATTTGCATTAAAAGATCTCGGAGAACTTAGTTACTTTCTCATAATAGAGATTTGTAGAGACAACAACATCATGGCTACGTGTCAAAACAAATACCTTCAGGATGTGCTTGAAGTAACTTAGATGACAAACAACAAAGCATGTAATATTCCAATGGCAACTGGTCAAAAGTTTATAACTCAAGAAGAACCTTTCTCTAATCCTACCTTATATCGCAGTGCAATTGGAAGTATACAGTATCTTTCAGTAACCAAACCTGATATTACTTATGCTATGATCAAGCTGAGCCAGTTCATGCAAACTCCATCTCTAATACACTGGCAAGCAATCCCGAGTGCTAGGATATCTTAAAGGAGCTTTTGACATGAGTTTACATTATAAGAAAGGAGGGATTGTCAAATTGGAGTGCTTTACAGATGCTGATTGGGCTTGTGATCCTTCGGATCGAAAATCAACTAGAGGATATGTTGTCAAGTTCTGTGGAAATGTGCAGCTTGGAGCTCGAAGAAAAAAAAAGTTGTTTCAAGATTTAGTATTGAAAGTGAGTACCGAATGCTAGCTTAGGGAGGAGTTGAAATTGCCTGGTTCCAGTTACTATTGAAAGAACTACAGATAAAGTCAGACACTATTCCAAAAATGTGGTGTGACAATTGCAGTATTGTCTCTCTATCTCACGACCCAATTCTTCAAAGTAAATCCAAGCATATTGAGATTGACATACACTATATCCGTGAAATGGTGTCAAATAAAAATGTTCAGATTTTTCATATTCCTTCTGCAGATCAAGTGGTAGATATCTTTACAAAAACTATCTCTGTTGATCAATTCACTTACTTGTGAAACAAACTCAATCTCCAATCAAGGAACTTGAGTTTGAGGGGGTGTCTTGAGAAAACCGATGCGTGAGCAAGTACTAGATAGCTAGCGCAAAAGGAGGTTGTTAAGGATCAAAGACCAAGATGAAGACAAAATATTTATTATCTATAAGTTTGTTACACCAACTGTATTGACAACTATTACTATTCTGGAATCTTATTCTATCATAATGATGTATAAATTTGATAATGAATGAATGAATTATTATGCTTTTCCAAGATGCCACAAGACCACAAACCGCTTATCATCACATATCCTCTCACATACGTTAAGCTTGAATTTTCCACTCTCATCTTATAAGACCAAATGGTCACTTCATCTGGATGCATCAAAATTTGAGCATCATTACGGACCCCTGAACTTTTGTAGATCTAGTTGGTAGTTTGAGAGAATATAGTTATATTGCGTTCCATCACGTGGGGATGTAGCTCAAACGGTAGAGCGCTCGCTTTGCATGCGAGAGGTACGGGGTTCGATACCCCGCATCTCCAAACCTTTTTTTTCATATTTAAATAAATATAAATTTCATTATTTGTTTATTGTTTCACACATCGGATCGTCTATTTTTACATCCGCATATCGCGGCGACAACGTTCTCTCTCTGCTCAAATTACTAGCTCAGCTGCCCACTCCATTCGCTAGAAAAGCTTTTTTCTTCTATTATTTCCAAATGGCTACACTACACAGCTCGTTCTCTACGATTTCAGCTATCTCCTCCTCTTCTTCTCCTTCTAACACTGCCTCTACGGTTCGCTTCGGGTCTCCGGCCAAGCTGCCCGTGATTCGCCGGAGGAAATTAAATGGGAGAATGGCCTGCAGAGCTATGGTTCAGCAGGCTGTTCAGGGATCCCCAGCCACTTACGCCAAAGAGATGGAGCGACTCTCTGCTAAGGAATCACTGCTTCTCGCTGTTAAGTCTCTTAATCTTTTACTATTTCTTTGAGTATCCAGTTCATTTTGTTTTCGTGAAAAGGAAAATTTTTGCCTTTTGTGTCATTTGTATTGTCCTTTTAATGCAGTACCTAATTTAATTGAGTTATTTTCTTACTGCTGAAATGCAATCGTTGCTTAATCAAAGTTACAACATTTGCATTGTTAATCAGAGTCCTTGTTGGAAGTTCTGTACTGATAGCTAGCTATTGATTCAGTTCAAAGATGCTGGGGGTTTTGACGCTTTAGTTACTGGACTTATCACAGACGTGCAACGGATTGATGTGAATGAAAGGATAGTTGGTCTTGAGCGTCTCAATCCTACTCCTCGACCAACTACGTAGGTGCTCATTTGTACTGAGCATTTCATATGCATATGCTTTTTCAGAAAGATATGTCTAAATGTTTCTTAGTATTCAGGTCACCCTTTCTTGAAGGTCGTTGGAATTTTGAGTGGTTTGGTTCTGGAAGCCCTGGTTTATTTGCGGCCAGATTTATGTTTCAGTGAGTGCTATTATGTCAGTGGATCTGTTTCTGTTTTCTTTCCAAGTTTCCTCCAGTACTTATATGATTTTTCCTGTTGTAATGGATCCTGCCATGGGGTAACTTTCACTTGATTGGATTTGCTAGTTTCAATTACTATTTATTTTTTATCATTGTTATTATCAATTTTCCTTTTTTTTTTGAGTCAGTCAGTGTAGACAAAGACAGTTTTAGGTTCTAATCTTATGTAAACATTCTTTCAGGGGATTTCCCTCAAATTTGGCTAGTTTATCTAAATTGGATGTGGTGATCAAGGATGGTATTGCAAAAGTTACGGCAAATATGAAACTACTCTATTCGGTACATTTCTATCTTTCATTATTTTCTTTGATATGCTTGCACGAATGTGCTGTTTAGGTGGGATGAAACCATTCCCTCAACCCCAAACCCTTTTCCTCTCCCCACACCTTAAAAGGCAATGCAAAACTGTGCAAAATTTGAAATGTCACTCTTACCTTACTTTGATGCTTTACATCTCTATGACGTTTCCCTATACTAAAATAACATAAAGATACGGACAAAAAAAGTCTTTTGCTTCATCTGGATTCATACTCAAACCTTAATATTTCTACCCAACTTACAAACTTATAGCAGTCATCAACCTATTTCATTCTTGTCAATTTGAATTCCTTTGACTTGATATGGGATGAGTAAAATGTTTCATCTTTTTCTTTATCTCAAACTCGTTGCTGGGTTTGACTATGTGTATGATTCTTTTTCTTTCTTTTTTTTGCCTCATTCTGTCAAAGTTATGATATGTTTCCGTGCAGGATTATGTTAATTAATGAAAGAAGAACAGTGAAAGGCTGATTAGAATTTGTGATTTGACACTGCATGATTTTGAAACTATGTATACTTTTGAAAAACTATGCATGCTTTTGAAACTATGTGGCATACTCAAAATTTGAAGATTGTTTTATACTTATGCCTAGACTTTAATTTAATTGTTAAATATGCAATCAGGTCCCAATCTACCAGGTCATACCTACTTGTTTTGCATGTACAACGGGAACTGCAGTTGCCACAATACTCTGGTCTTTGCTGATGCATGGTTGAACATAACTTCTGTAATGGCATTGTAAAATGTTCTTCTGTTACTCATTAGCTTTTTTTTATGGCTTCTCAAGCTTTATTGTGAATGCATCTTTCTTGTTGTAATGCAGATAGAAAGCAAATTTGTTCTGTCATCCAGGTTATCTGTAGAGGGACCTCTTCGAATGAAAGAGGAATATGTTGAAGGGACTCTAGAGATACCAACGGTCATTGAAGAAACCTTGCCAGAACAGCTAAAAGGTGTACTTGGTCAGGCTGTTAGCACAATGCAACAACTACCTGTGCCTATATGGGATGCAATTTCTAGTGGACTGAAAGTTCCTTTAGGTAAGCCTTCTGTTATTTTTCTTATATAATTTCCTTTGCATCTCACTTAATCTATTTGAGGTCCAAAGGTCCCTCAGGACATGTGTGAGCTTTGGGTATGTGAACTTTTGTAGCTGGGCATTTGTTCTTGTTGTGAGCTGTCGTAGTTTGTCTAAAAAAATCGGTGATAGTTTATCGGAGACTCCTTCGGTTGCTGATAAGATTGCTTTCCTCTTTCTTGCATGTCCCTACTTGATATTTTCAATATGGTTAGGTATCTAAAGGATTTCACATTTGTGTTCTCATTGAGTTGAGTTGTGTTTTGACATTATAATTTATGTGGTCTATCTTTGTGGCTGCAAGTCTTCTCTAATTAACTGATATTGTTGTCTTACACAGCTCTGACATTTGTTCTGGGATTGTGGTATGACATTTGGTCTGGGATGATGGTATGGAACATTTATGTTCTAGTCAAGAGAAGAAAAGTCTATTCAAACTGCATATCTTTCCTTTTTCCCTTCTGTTTCTGTATACTATTTAACATGAATATCTGAGACTATTTGGAGGATGGAATATGAAATCTTGAAGGAGGCTTTTGGCACCTACAGCTAATATTAAAGTTCACTGGAATGCATGCATTACAAAAAAAAATTTCTGTAATAGATGTTTAAGGGGTTGTAGATAACCCATAAATTATACTCTTTGTTTAATCAAATTATAGTTGAAGTGATTTGGCCCCAAAATAGTAAGTTTAGACCATTAATTGTTGTTAGCATGGTTCTCCCTTTCGAATATCCCGATATGAACTTAAGTTCTTTGGAATAAGTTAAAGATCTGCAGAGTTCTAATTGTGCTGTGTTTCTTTCTATTTATGTCTCTGGAGTTACCGTAGTGAATCCATTCTAATTTGCTTCCCCTATACCTGGTTCATTCTTGCAGCTGGTACTTTTCAGAGACTCTTCATGATTTCTTATCTTGATGAGGAGATACTAGTAAGAACATTTTTAAGTTTATTGCCTCTGACATTAACACAGTTGTATGTGCGGTGCCTTCAATTTTTTGTTTGCAATCTCATTTAATAATCGGATGAAATCTTGTTTTATACCTACATGCCACATGAACTGGTGCATTAGTGTTTCTATGATGGTCATTGTGCAACTTGCTAGGAGGAATCAAAGATAGAAATCAATAAACATTGGATATCTTGTGGTGGGTGCAAGGCAGAATTTTGATTGATATTTCATTTTGAAATATATATGGTGCTGAAAGCCCTTGTATTGTTACATCACTGCCTTCAGTTATAGGTTACTGCATACCAGCATGGTCCATGGAAGTATCGAAAATACATCAAGGATTATAAAGAACATTTGCAGCATATTCTAGAAGGGAGAAAACTAACTAGTGCAGCTCCTGTTGTATTAATTTCCTTATGGATTGGGAAGCATTAGGAGAAAAAGAAATGTAGGACTGATGAAGTTTGTTAGCAGTGTTTAGATTTTTCCAGGTAAAGATTTGAAGGATCTTTCTTGGACACTTAGAAAAGCATTTAGTTTTTTGTAGCTTCTTTTAGTAAATATTTTAATGGGTTTTACTTTCTTTAGCATAAGTGGAGAGCTTTATTTCCTTGAATTAATCTTTTTCTCGTAGTTTGACCTGTGGAGGATGCCTTTATGATAGCTTGGACTATGTTAATGTATTGAGTGCTGGAATTTAAGGATGTTAACCAATAATCGTCTACATGCCTCAGGCTGTGAGGACTGATACATTGGGATGGATCTGGATTTAATAATCTAGTTCTTTGCTTGACTTTTTACACAGATAATAAGGGATACTGCTGGAGTATCGGAAGTTCTGACGAGGTTAGATGCACCAGCATATCCACTAGCAGAATCCGTCCCAGAGTACGAGAGCTAGTGATAGGAAGTGACATTTAGTTTCTTTTTGACCTCTAATTACCACGTGAAGACTTCATCTTTTCATGATTGTTCACAATAAGATGGGTACTTCTTCATATTGTTGTTGTTTGCTATTCCTCCATATACATCAAATCCTAATTCGAAATACTTAAATTAAAGGTGGAAGTGGGGTGATTAGGGGTCTCCTTCCATAATGTCAACTTGTTTAACTTTTCAATAAATGCAATCTGTATATTCGGTTTTGGTTACAGAATTATTGACAGGGGTGATGTGATAAAAAAAATATTGAATTAATATATGTAGCGTTAGTTGACTTGAAAAATGTGCTTTGTTTAATGATGACATTAATAGTTGTCTGTCTTGTTGCCGGAGATTAGATTTTTCACTTCACCTCCGTCTAAAAAAGCATAACTCTGCAATACAATGTCCATATCCTGGAGAATTACATACATCAAATAACATCATTGTACAATAACTTCAAAATACAACGTTCTAATTAGGGAAAATGACATTTATTTTATCTTTGCAATGCAATTGCAACGACATTGAGAATATAGAAGAGGGTTTCCACTTCCGATTATTTAGACTTGGAACATTGAAAGTAAACGGTTAGAAATGAAAACGAGTATTTTCTTTCTTTTTTTGTTTTTTTAATGTGCGGGGAGTGGTTAAGAAGACCTTGAGTTACAATTGTCAAAGTCTTCCTACGTTTACTTCCGCCTTTGAAAGCGCAATAATGCATCCATTGATTAGCTATGATGATTAGATAGTAATAATAAATAACATCATACATTTGCATGTTTCCTGCTACGTAAGATTGTTATGGAAAGGCATGCATTTTGCTATTTTCGCGCAAATTACATCATTCATCGGGATATTAAAGAGAGGAGTCTGAGTTACAATGCTGGTGGTTTACAAGAGATGAGACTAAAGATCTGTTGTTTGGCTAGCGTCTGAATTGTGGTAAAGCATTTACGACCCTTTAATGAACCAGAAAAGCTTTGCTTAAACAATTAATTGACCCAGGGTTTCCCATGAGTGTTTAAGACTAATAAAATAACGTCATAAAGGTACCTCTGAAATAGCAAATGGCAGTGAAAGGATTGTAAGCTTTAATTAATATAAGCGGTGAGAATTCCTTTTAAAGTTAATTTTGAGGGGTTATTTAGTTATGATACTAAGGATGTAACAGCATATGAAAGTATTTTTATATATCATCACTAATCTTTGGAGGGTAAATCTTTGAGCAACTAGTAAAATTATTCCTTTGTAACTATAAAATTACAAAGAAAAATAAGACTAACGAAAAATAAAGCTTTTCTTTCAGGAAACAAATTTAGCGACAGAAACTATCAACAGAAAGAAACGTTGGAGAAACGACCGTTGATAAATAGTGATGAAAGTTTGTGTATGTGTCGGTACATGTAGCAATAGAATTTTGGATTTTTGTTGGTAAATTAAAGAAAATTTACCAACGGATTTATAATATTCCGTCGCTACTTTGTAGAAGTAATCCCAGTATTCCATTGGTGAATTTGTTGATGGTAAATCGTAGGTCTATTGCAGAAGTTACTGACGGATATATAACAATCCGTCGCTAAACTTACCGACAGAAACATGAACCGTAGCTAAATTTTTACCGACGGAGTGATATATTCCGTCGGTAACCTATGGACGGATTTATTTATTTCGTTGCTAGTTAACAATGTAATGGTATGCTCCTTCGGTAATGTACCAACGGAAGGTATCATCCCGTCGCTAATCAATGACGAAATATTGTATTTCTCTCAGAAAATTTAACTTTAACAAATTTTTACTCCCATTTCTCACTTCTATCCGAGTTTTTTGTTCATAATCTTATTATTTTTCTGTATATTTAATTTTGTAAATAATATAACATTGATTGACAAATATAAAGTAAACATTATCCCGATTGTTAATATAATAAAAAATTAAAATTTACACGAACAAGTATCTTGAAAATAACTGTAAATTAAGAATTTATACAAAAATTTAAGAGTAGCAAAACATCTAATACATTCACTTATCTATCTAAGCTATGCAAGTGGTGAAGGCGGATACTCTAACTACTGCAATGAGGTCTTGTCCCTCCCTTTAACTAATCCATCTCATTACGAAGTTGGGCTATCTACTTAATCAACTATTGGAACGAGTTGTCAGCCTCTTTACTGTGTTTTCAAGGTGAATGACTCTTTCATTTGATGTGGACCACCTATTAGATGCAGCTGTAGTAGATGTGAAGGATTGCGAATAATATGTATTTGCAAATGAACCTAAACCAAAAATCCTTCCGCGATCGTCCTTACCACCCATTGCATCAAGATATGCCTGACTCTCATCAACAGTTTCAAAGTTTTGAGATTATCGTTCAATGCTTTCTTGTATTTGGTCATATCATTATAATTGCTTATGTTAATAAGTGATACTTTTAAGAATTAATATAAAAGTATAGATTTTACATACATGAAGTTGTTTGCATCAAGTGTTGACGAAGGTCACACCATCATGCTTCTTAGTGTGAGTGTGTAAAAAGAGCTGACATGGTGCAGGCTTCCTGCCCATAGACTTTTCATGTATTAGAATAAATTGTTATAAGTGAACTATAATTTACAAAAATATTTGGCAGAATTTCCTCTATTTTTATAATATTTACCCCCTGTTAAACAAAAAAGTTTAACTAAATAACACAACCATTAATAACACCAGACATTTATAACATTATTATTCTCCATAATGCATATATATTTTCATTTTAAATTTTATACATCAAATTACATTGAAATCAAATTTCATACGTCAAAGTACAAAAATCAGAATATAAGTGTAAAGTTTTGATACTTACAAGTTGAAGTACATGCTCCTGGTGGGTCAAAGATCCTCTAGTATTTACTAATAGACTCTCTCCGTCTGGTCCTCTACATCTATTGGCAGAATTGCGCTCTGAAATAGATATTGCCTCAAGTGATGCCCAATAATGCTGTCAATGACTCCATATTTCTTTAGATATATATGGTGGTCGTATACCATTATTGTGTATAGAATCAAGAAAGTCTCCATAATGTGTATGCGATCGTCTCTCCCATATATTATAAATTACATCATCAACTTTTGGATCCCAAAAAAATTCTTTCTAAAGAAAAGAAAAACATACTAAAATAAAAAAGATTAAAAAAGATATTTTGTGTACCTCAAACTCTTGATAATAAAATTCCTTTGTCAACTGATAGACATTCTTCCATATATAACCCTTAAGATATATCCTCTCCTTGAACTTGGATGAGATATTTCTTGAGCATGTTTTAGACGGAACCAACCTAATATATAAGGTATTTTAGATTATTTTCAAACTAAAACCTATAACTTCATCATAAACCTATGGCGTTATCATGTATTACAAAATTTTTAATATTTCACTTACAAATTATTGACAATTGTGATGTACGTTCTTCCATCAACCCCCTTAGCTCCAGGTTGGAGGTCGCCTCCTTCATCACCCTGATATCTCTGTCGGTATAAGGGTGGTAGATGGTGTGGCAGGGCTGCTGGATGGTATAACAGTAGGTACAGAAGGTGATGCCTTATTTGGATGTGCAATAGCATCTGTGGAATATGATGCTTCACCTAGAAATGTACTGGCTTCTCCAAATCGTTGTAACCTGAACTGTAGTGGCAAAATATCTTGTTTTCTCTTTGGTGGCATATTTTTAACCTGAAATTCACATTTTATTGAATTTTCCAGTAATAGATAATATAAATTCAATATATAACAATATGTTGTTGACGCAATAATAGATTTATTCATATAATATTGTATTACAAACACAAATTAATCGTTATCAATACTTAATTGTAAATCAAAATCATCATCATCTTCTTTTTCTGAAGAATTATAATCAAACTCAGGCCCCTCTTTAGATCCCTCGCCCTCCTCATCCTCTCCGGATGAAATTTCAACATATTCATTATTTGGATCGTTTAAAGGTTCATTCTCGTCATATGTTACACATGCATTTATTTCATAAACATCTT
>JANIIA010000004.1:49151221-49174790 GCA_027478495.1 Erythroxylum alaternifolium
AATTAATTAAATATATAATATATTTAATTGATAGTAAATTAAATAATATATGTTTTTGTTTCATGTTTCAATTCTACGTGGTTGTTTCCTTATCTCAAACTCTTGTTATAAATTATAATAATTTGAGAGTTGAGGATATTTATTATTCTTTTTATTAGATATTTTGATGTAATTATTATTTATTATATAATGAAAATTTAAATTGTAATATTTAAATATTTTATATTGTTCTTAATTTTATATTTGTGCGATAATGATTGTCATTTTTCATAAAAATTGTAATTATTATTTATATGTGAAATATGTGAAAATTATTATTATTTCATATTAATTGTGATTATTATTTATTATTTTGATTTTTGGAGAGAGGATTAAAAATTCAGGACTATTTTGCAATTTTAAAAAAATTCAAGGACTATTTCATAAATTTAAAAAATTATTCGAAACGGTACCCGGTATTGACCGATACTGGTATAGTACCGTACTAGAACCCAATCCGATACCAAGTCTAGTACAGTATTCATAACATTGTTGTAAAGTATTTATAACTTTGTTCATAAGTTAATATAAATGAATCACTTCTTATGACTATGTTGATTTAAGCACTTCTTATTACTGGGTTGATTGAAGTATGAAATGCACATTACTAAATAATTGAAAGCTTACTTCTTTATTAACTTTCATTTTATAAGCATGTAATAAAATTTGTAAACAGTTGGTAACAATAGTACCAATACATGTAACAAATTCCTTATTGAAAGAAACTACAACCATATTAAGGTTAATTTATGAAATAAGATTCAAATTTTCTTTACATTTGTCAAATGTGTTATTTAGAGACAAAGAAAAGTCAATACTTGTAAATTTTGAAGTTATACATTGTTTCTTTGAACAAATAATGAACAGAACACGTAAAAAATGTTTCTAATGTGATTCAAACTGTAGAACCAAAGATCAAATCATCTTCTTTTTTTTTTTGAAAATTGAATAATATATTCCTATAGTAGGAACTAATACAAAATAGTAACAAATTTGCGGCCTAGAAGCCTTTAGTGGTCATTACAAAAGATTAGTAGAAGAAGAAATAAGTAATAAGAACAAAGAGTAACTTTCAAGCCAAAATGATTTGTTAATGTTTTGTCAAATGCTCCGAAATGAGTTTAGGAAAATTTTGACAAGTTCTTTATATTGTTATTATAGTTAGTTTTATTTTATATTGGAAAATCATAGAGAAATAATTTAATAATATTATATTAGAAAATCATTGAGAAATCGTTATAGATATTCAATATAATGGCAATAGACGAAAACAAGGGCAAGAAGGTGGCAACTAGTGAAGATGTTCCTACCCCACAATAACAAGATCAATTTGACCCTATCCAACAACAACAACAGACTTCATCCATCAATAAAGTCAGTCAACAACAACCTTTATTTACCTCAACTAGCACTTAGGGATCTTTAGATTTGTGAATCTTTACCGCCTATAATTACACTTATCCTCAAATATATATTTATATTTTTTTGATATAATAATTTTTTTCAAGTTCCAATATGGGCATCAAAAAAAGAGATGGAGGTATCACTAAAGGTTATGGGTTGCAACGGAAGAATATTCCAATGAACAGCAAGTTGTTCGTTCATATTGACACCTCACAAGGTCGGCCTATTGATAAGATTCAATCAACAAAATCATTCAGTGAGTTAGGGGTCGTTGTTAAGACTGAATTGCCTTGCTTTCAACATGCCAAGTAGTTGAAAGAAGACAACTTGCTACATAATGCTCTAGACAAAGTTTTAGAAAATTTTTAATTTATTTAATTATATGCATTTTAAACTTATTTAAAGACTAATTTCACTTTTACTTATTATTCATAGATAAAGCTCAATATCGTCGATATTAAGAACCCTGAAGTGTCAAGTTGTGTGAGTTCATTGTTGAAACAAAGAGTTAAGGATCATCGTTATCGACCACATAAATACTACAAATTTTTTCCTTCGGATGAGGAGGCAAGGAGACATGTTTTCAAGTGAGTGGTTCCAAAAAATTGGATCCAAATGTGTGATTATTGGTCCTCTGCCAATGTTAAAGTTTGTCTTCTTTCTCTTCATATTTGCTTCAATTAATCTTGTTTCACAATTTAATGACTATTTCTTTTATTTATTTAGGAAAAGTGTAAGAAAGCCAAGGTTAATAGAAGAAAAATGAAAACTCCTCACATCTAAGGCTCCAAATCATTTGTTGTCGTAAGAAATGAATTTGTAAGTTATTTGTTTAGAAGTTATAATTATATCAGTAAATATAATATTGTTTATTATGTTTCAATTCTTTTTTTTTTCCATAAAGCAGAGTTAGAAGGAATTACATGGAGTGTGATAGGATTACTCTCTACAAGCTCACACACTACAAGGAAGGTGAAAGTTGGACTTCTGAAGAAGCGTAGAATAATTATGTAAGTATAAAATTTTGTTTATTTTTTATACTTATTTATATATGTAATACTAACTAATAATTTTTAAAATTTTACAATAAGATGTAGGAGTTGTTGGAAAGATGACTGTCTAACGAAAATGAGCCAAACATAGATGCAATTTGCAACAACATCCTTGGTATAAGATCAGGGTACATCAAAGGTCTTAGGTATGACCCTAAGCCAATTGATTCATTATTGTCACGACCAGCATTTATAACCACACTTCAAGAAGAAAACCGGTTGCTTAAGACTCAATTACAATGTAATAAAGAAAAGTTAAAATGTAAAGAGCAAAAGTTAGACTGTACTGAATCAAAGTTGGCCAAACTTGAAAAGATGGTGAAACAAATACTTGGCCCAAATTATGTAAGTAGGAGTGACGATAAGCACGAGTCTTAGTTTGTATATAAATTTTTTGTTAACATTTGTAAATAACATTTTATTTTTATATAAAAATGCTTCTATTTTTAACTATATTTTTTGTTTAATTAATTATAGATAAAAATTCTAAATATTACAAACAATAAGATGGATTAAAATTTTTACCATTTATTATAATTAATTGAAAAAATTATTAATAGGATTGTTTAGATAAAAATCAAAAATAAAAAATCGTCACCGAAACTTTTTAACTACATTCCTAAAAACGTTGACAATAATTTTTAAAAATTATTAAAAATTAAAAATTAGAAAAATTTTAAAAATTAAATCAAATACGTAGCTAAAAAGATTTGCCTAAATCGTCGTTAAAACATTTTAGCTACGTTCTAGAGACCGTTACAAATAACTTTTACCTACTTTTAGGAAATCATTGTTAAAGATAATTTTCTACAAAACAAAAGAGTCGAAAAAGTTTATCACCTACAAATAGGATAACACAGCTAATAACTTTAAGCCATGAAAAGCAAGCGCCCCAAATTATCTTTTGAGACGTTTTTCCTTTTCTTCACGTATCACTTGTTGCGACGTATCAGGATCGGAGCTAGATATTATTTGCGACAATATTGTAAAAATGTTGCCGATAATAATTTGATACCGCAATTTTATGACAAACTTTCTTTGTCGGTAAATAGTATTGGCAATGAATTTTTAGCTTTTAGTGACAAAAATATTCACCACCAAAGGCCCATTATGCTGTAGAGCAAATTCAAGCTCTTTAATTTTCACATAAATACTACATTGGAAAACATTTTGTCTCCAAATGGGCCATTTGACCAAAATTTATTAAAAGGTCAAATTCACGAAATTGACCCCATGTTTGTTTTTTCTTTGATTACTAGTTTAAGGTTTATTGTACGAGACAAGTTAGAGATGTTTAACATTAATGGGAAGTTAAGGAGAGACAAGATTTGGATGATGCAGATATGGTAAGAAGAGATATAGTAAGACGATTATCCTTAGGGACTGTGAAAGAAGATGAAGAATTAAGAAGAATTGAGGGAAGTCGATCATGTATGATATGATGTTACTAGAGTTTGTCAAAGACTTGACTTTTAATCGTAAACTTTGATGAACTAGAGTAAGAGTAGAATCATTTCTTGTGTCTTGTATTTATCATGAATACTTTAGTTATTTTATTTATTTATTTTATATTGTTTTCTTTTAGTTGCTTGTTTATTTTATTTTCTTATTTATTTCTTTTTGTCTACTTATTTATTGTCTTACTTTTACCTTTATTTTGATTTTTATTTTACCTTTATTTTCTTTACTTTTACTTATTTTTATTTATGCAGCCATTTGTTTATATATTTGGCTATTTTTTTAAAATCATTTTCAAAAACTTTTTTTTAAGGTCTATCGGAAATAATATCTATACTAATTAGATATAAGACTGTGTATTATTGGACTATTTAGAATCTGCATCTTAACGAGATTTTTACTTAATTATTGTTATTATTATACTTGTTTAAGGTTTGTTAGCTCTAAAATAATTAATAAAGGAAGTAATTGACCATCTAAATTATAGTTTAGGATCTTTTGTTAATAAAATTAATGATTATATATATATATATAAGAATGTTTCAATCATTATGCCAAACGAAACTGGTGTTATAATTTACAAATAATATGACCCGAACGCAGCTATTAGTTATTAAAATGAAATTTTCTGTTATAAGAATATAAATCTTGATGGTTGAAATGAAATTAAACTCATTTTTTTTAACTTTGACAATCTTTAATATTATTTAATTTTAAAAAAACTAAAGTGAACATCAGGTGCACAAAGAATAATATTTAGAACAAAATTTCAAGTTAAGAAACGACGATTGGATAAGCCCAAATGTAATTTACTAATTAGATTATAAAAAAAGTTATGGGATGATTCTAGTCTCGCAGGAGCCCAAGGGCCTAAGGAAACAACTAAAATCCAGAAATTTAGAGGAAAAAAATGCATTATCTAATTTCATCGCTATTTTCCAAACAAAAAGTTTAACTATCCAATTCACCAAAAATAAATAATATGTAATTAAAGTTTGGTAGCGCATCAAATGGAACTAAAACATAGCTGTGTAATAAAATTATTGAAGGAGTCACACTAAGAAAAAAGTTCGATCGGAAACAAGTAAACCACCCAGATTACTACAGAAAGGGGGAAAATTGAAACTTCCCACTCCTGAATCTACTTTAGTTATCGACATCATAGTTTGTTTCTGTACCAGAACACGCCTTTGCTGTTCATCTCACCTTCATCTTGCTCAACATAAATACATTCTTTACCCTCTCTCCATATTGCCTTGTAGATTGGTGTCCCATCAAATTGGTAATATTCTCCCAATATTGGTTTGATAGCCTTGGTGGCCTCCATGGCATGATAATGAGGCATAGTTGAGAACAAATGATGTGCTACGTGGGTGTCTGTTATGTTGTGAAAAACCTTGTTCAAAATCCCATAGTCTCTGTCAACTGTGGCTAGAGCTCCTCTTAACCAGTCCCACTCAGAAGAATCATAATGTGGCAATGAAGGGTGAGTGTGTTGCAGATATGTGATCATTACAAGGAAAGCATTTACCACTAACAATGGTCCTCCATAGAAGCAGAGAACCCAGGCTAGCCCCTTTGCTACTGCTAGACGATAGATCCCATAAGTGACAGCAAGAATACCAACATCAGAAATGTATATCTCAAGTCTTTCACGGTCAGTATAGATAGGACCATGAGGGTCATAGTGGCAAGCGAACCGATCATAAGGCCTGCCTGAGACATTGAACGCCAGGTAAAGAGGCCAACCAAGGGTTAAGGTTATGGTAAGAGTTAGGACACGGCCTGGTTGGTTGTTAAGGTACTTGGAGTACCAATGCATATCGGCTTTCTTCTTGGGCACAAATACTTCATCTCGTTCAAGGGAGCCGGTATTAGAATGATGGCGACGATGGCTGTATTTCCACGAAAAGTAAGGGACAAGGAGAAAAGAGTGAAGGACAAGGCCAACTGTGTCATCAAGCCATTGGTAATCACTGAAGGCGTGGTGGCCACACTCATGGGCAATGACCCAAACGCCGGTGAGAACACAACCTTGAAATGCCCAGTAAATTGGCCAAGCTAAGTAGGAGAAAGGGTGAGGGAGGAGAGGGAAGTAGTTGGCAGCAATGTAATAGAAAATGAAGGCAATGGTGAGGTCGTAGACAACATACGAGAATGAGTGGATAACAGAACGCTCGAAACAATGAGGTGGGATTGCTTTTTTTATTTGACCGAGTGAGAATGGTGGCTTTGAGTATGGAACTCTTTTCATGGAGTCAGATTTTGACTTCTTCGCGGATGGTGGGATAGACATGTTGCCACCGGCACCCATCGTGCTTCTTGACTACATGAAAAAATAAAAAAGAAGAATTAAAAAATTAACCCTGATTCATATCAATCAAGAGAAACGCAAATCAATAATAACTTATAGGATGTATTTGATCTAGAACCCAGGTTAATCTCAGCATAGCTTTTGTCGGTTTTCTAGGTTGTAGCAGCCAACTAGGTGTAACATTTCAATACAATGATAACTCAGGTCTCTTTTGGACATCAGAAACACTCTGGCAAGCAAGAATTACACAAGGATATTTTTGCCAAACCAAAATTGGAAAAAGTTGGGAAATCCTTCTTTTTTTTTTCCCCTTCCGCAATAATCAGTAAAACTCATAGATAAGGTCCACTGTACTAAGTAGAAGCAATGGCACGGTAAACAAGGTGTAAGCACTAGCACAATTTGAGCTATAGAAAAGGACATATAGTATATCCTCATCCAACCAGACAATTCTGGAAAAATGCAAAATAGGATCATATGATTTATTGGAAATGAGTTCTAAAAGGAAGAGATAAAATAGAGTAAGTCCCATGTGAAAAATGTCAAAAAAAAAAAGAAGAGACAGACAGACAAGATCGACCAGGTCATCTGGCATTTACATCATGTGGTCTGCCAAGCTGTCATTATACTTAATAAAAAAGCATGGATGAATGAAGGCGGCCGTCGCAGACAATTATTCTTGGGTCAAGCCTGCAGCAAACATTGAACCAAAGTCCGCAATAGGCCTCGTTCATTTTACTAGTCATGTGCTATATGTAGGGACTTAGTCTACATGTAGGCCCTACATACGTATGGCTATACTGATGACTTTCATAAAGAAAAGGTGAAGCAGATGCCACCGTTCCGAATGCCTTCAGGACAGGGACAGGAGAAGGGGGACAGAGGATCACGTCCCATTCCGAATCCCTGTTCCTCTTATGTTTAAGCTTTGAATACGGGAGAAAAAAAATTAGGGAACTGAAGAACTGATCCCCATCTTTAATCGTGAGGCTTAGTCCACGAAATGACCACTACATGTGGTCATGGTGTTGACTCTATTGTTTGGCTTATCTCATCTCTTTATTTTCAGTGGTCGGACATTTTTGAGTCCTATAGCACAAACGTTAATTTATTCGGAACAACATACAATGTCAGACGGAAGGGAAAAAGAACACTATTACCAAATAAAGTAGTCTGAATTCAAACAATTGTAAAGTCTCCTAGTTAGCAGCCCACAATATTACCGGTGCTTGAAATTAGACAACCACAAAAATAATTAGATAATAGACCAACATTTGCATCTATCACGAGCTAAACGTGAAAAATTAATCCTCTTCTCAAACATCAAAATTTCAGGAGTCGGTCCTTTGACTGATGCGAAGATATAAGGACCCACCAAACGGTTAGGTCGAAGTCCACATCAATTGCATCGAGCATGAACTGCCCAATAGATTGAAAACTACACAAAACTGTATACGGAAATCGCACAATTTGAACTTATTCGCAAACGCCATCGTTCTGGCGTCTAGGCGAAGGCGGCTAAAAACACCCTAACTACTGGCGGATCTGTATTGCCAAATTACTAGTCACGTGCTAAGGACAGCTTTTTGGAAACTTCAGCCAATACAATAGAATAGACCAGTGTTTCCCTGGCCTGCACTTGAATTGGAAGGCACGGGCTTTGAAGCTATGTACCGGTCAAAACCAGTACATAACTAATATATGTATTTATGGAAGAATTGTTTTTTCTAACACATCCACAACAGGAGTCGTATCAGTTACTAGGAGTTATTAAAATTAAACTAGAATCCAAAAGCTGTTCATATTCTATCTTACATTTTATTTTTAAAAAGCAAACAGCATAAATGTTAAAAGGTAATGAACAGATTCATCTACACAACCCAAAAGAGAGGGAGAGAGAGAGAGAGAGAGAGAGAGGATGGAAGGAACATGAATATGAATATCAACATGATTACTAGTACTGATTTTTATCCATATTACTATCACAATTACCATAAAGAAGAAGAAAAATATTCGTCTCAAACTTAACAAGTACGAATGCAACGAATCTACTGTTGATTGAAACAGATCTAATGTCAGCTGGATCTGAAAATGTCGACCGTAAATTTGCAAAGTTAAGCGACAAAAATCACAGGGAAAGCAGGAAATGAGATTGTTAATCACAAAAGAGAAAAGAAAAAAAAAAGGGCGAAGAGATTGAAGAAGAAGTACCTCTTAGACTTCTCCACCTAGAAGAGATGCAGAGAGGAAGAGAAGAACAAAACACTCTTTCTCTTTCTTTTTGTATCTGTGGTATGGAAATAACCAGCCGTCTGCTCCTCCTCCTTTATATAAGCTTTTTCTGCGAGACCCAGACATCCTTTGCGTTCCCTCCTCTTTCCCTTTGGGTCCCACACCCACACCCCTCAAAATGTCATTTGGACTGTTGCACCTCTTCCCACTTGGCCACTTCCTACACCAAATCACTAACACCCAATCACAACCGTCCCTCCTTTTTCTGGTGTTTCTCTTATTTAATATGAACTTTTTCCCTTCCAGTTGCTCTGAATTAGTTAATTAATCGTACATAGCAGCTTCGACGCCTTTCCTAATCACATTAATGGCGTAATCTTGGTTGGTTATCCGTACAATTAAGAATGTTGAAAATCTAGCGAATGAAATTATCCGGATCAAATAATCCTATTTGATTTTATTGCTGTGTTATTATTACTTATTTTATGAAAATCTATATTTATTTATTAAAAGAATGAATACTGATACAAAAATAGGGTAATAAAAACGTATCCTCTGCCCGAAACCTCCTTGAAAGTACGTAAACATGGACCTGTTTCTGTTTGAATATAAACCGCAAAAAGACGCAAAAACCTAAAAAGTTATTAGTTGTAACTTTGTTAATCTATACCTTGTCACTCCAATATCATCAAGTAATTTAACAAGCAACTTTTGAAATTAAAAATATATTCCATAGCAAAATCTCATCTGTGTAACACCACGTTCTGGCAGTTGTACATCATGAAAATCATGGACCCGTTGATCGAATCCAGGAACAGTACAGAGGGCGAAACGGTAGTCCAAGAAATTAAAGAAATATATTTAACAGATCTTGCATTTTTAAAAATAATAAAATAAGATCAGATCACTCGAAGTGGTAGACTACCCTCAGCCCAACAGGTCTGATTCTTTAGTCTGATCAACCGTCTGCAACTGCAAGCAGAGCTTGAGCTATTAAAATAGAATTCACGTGATCACGCCCTTTGCTCTACAATTTTGGAGATCAAAAAGACGTATTCAGAAAGTAAGCCTCTTTTGGGAAAATATCTTAACGATCCTCCCTCACCACCTAAGCACATACGGTTAGATTGGAATTGGATTCTTTTGCTAGCACCGAAGCAGAGAATATCATAACAACATCAGCCATTTGATGACCAACATATCTTTTTTCCGTTGTAACCTGTGACCTGCCTTGAAAGGATATAGCTTTTAAAACGGCAAGAATTAAAGCCATCATCATTCTAAGTTATTGTGTCAATCATTCAAGTTTTAATGGCTATTTAATTTATATAAATTTTTTATGTACCAAAAGAAGTAGAAATCTTACAACATAAGCTACTAGTTCTTATTTTGGAAGCCAGTTATAAAAATTTGGAAGTGAGTTATTATTATTTTTTGGATGCAATTAAACGAAGGTAGATCCAATTCCACATATAATTTTGATTAAATTGATTGTGTGTTTGCTATATTTTACATTTTATATAGATTAAAAAAATACCTAATTCAATTTTTATCTAAAATTGATAATATTTTTCAATTATCTGTTTTGTTATATTATTTATAATGTTATCTTATTCCTCATATCTCAGTGTCAAGAAAAAGAAAACTTTGTGTTTGAGATCTTTCTGGTAACACAAAAATTTGGATGTTGAACGGAATTTTGATTTAGGATCTGTTCAAATTTTGTTTTAATCATTATGACTGTTATTTTAGTTAAACTTTTTTAATTTGGTACGAATATATTATGTTATGTCCGTTTTATATTTGAAAGACTCGGAAATTGATTTGTCGTAACAAAAATAATAAAGAGTCATCCGTCCATTTTCCTCCCCCGTTTCCGTCTCTCAAATTGGTCATAACATGTTTATATAAACATTGGAAGTCTGACTTTAATGAATTCCATATTAACAAGTTAGAAAATTTGTCGACATCAGCAGCCTAACTTTCAACCTACGGTCATAATAGTTTAATGATGTTTTATTATCAAAGGATCTAATTAAGTATTTGACTGAAACACCAATTACTTTAACTTTAAGCTCATTCCGTTGACATTCTCAACTTTGACAGCTTCGTATCGTGCGAAAGTAAGCAGTCGGTGATTGCCAAGATTTTGGCAAAATATCTTAAAAGAGATGGACGGTCAGTAAAAATATTACATCTTTAAATTGATTTATTAACTTAATTAAAATTTTCATCTCAAATTTATTGTCCTATATAAGTAGGATAACATTTGTATGAGTTTGGAAAGTTGTACGTATGTTAACTTCCAATTAATATTCCACGTTTTCAACCATCCTTACCGCCACAAATACAACTAGAAGAAATATTAGTGATTTACACTAATGACTACTTACCTTTATCTATCAATTAGTTACATAGTAACATAAAGCACTAAAACAAAAATGACATTTGCCTAAAAAAAATTCGTCATTAAAAGTTTCAAAATCGTCGCTAATTATCGCCAAAAATATCGTCAATTTCTTGTAAATGAAAACTACAGACAACAGTTTTCACTAATCATCGCTAATAATTTTTGCCTATATTTCATTTTCGTAGTAAAAAAACTATTAGCGACGTTTTGAGAAATCGTCACCGATACATTTTGGCTACGCTTAGCTTTCGTAGCTAAAACTTATTAGTTACATTTTTGGAAATGTAGAAAAAAAATTTTAGTTACGTTTCCAAAAATATAGCTAATTTTTCTTAGCTATGTTTTGTAAAATGTAGTTAAATTTTTAATATACACATTAATGAAATGTTATATCATGTTAATTATAATTATTTGTACATTTTTAATCCATATTATTATACATAATACTTATATTTTTTGTTAATTTATTATACAAAAATATAATACAAAAATAATTATTAATTTGAAGCATTGTTATAAAAAAACAAACTATCATTGTTATAAAATAGTCATTGAAAACCATTAAATACCTTCCAAAGTATAACTTCTTTATCATGTAAGAACTTAATAATCCAACCTGAGAGTAAAAAAAAAAGGCAAGTGCTGTAACATTTATGCATTGGGTGCATCCATAGCTTCAGCAAGGTTAAGAATACCTTAAACAATAAGAATAAAGCTTGATGAAGAAAGACAAACATGACCGTTTAAAAGCACTTCATCTCTAGATCTCCAGGACCATCAATCACTAACTTGAGTTGCAAGTGAATCTAAATTTCTTAAAGATGCTAACAACTAAATATCAATTGTAGAAGTCGGAATTGTTGGCTTTGAATGTTTAGTTTTAGCACTCGTACATAGCCAATGGACTTTCCAAGTAAATATAAAACTTGAAGTTACATACTTAACAAGAACCAATAATAGAACTTTCTCCAAGTATATGTGAAAGTAGGAAAGAATTGTAAACAACACAACAGTTGAAGCATCACTGCCCACACCTTCTTCAAAGACTATACTGTATAATATAGGTGTTTCTTCATGGTTAAGTATCTGGCATATAAAGTATAAAACTAAACAACAAAATAAAATTAATTTTATTTTGTTGTTTAGTTTTATATTAAGTTTATTTTCTTCTCAACCTAACAAATAAAGCCTCGAACAAATGCATACCTGTAAGGCACAAATAGAATCCATAGCTAAAAAGATTGCTCCGAGTGCTAAAACAATGAAAGGTAAAGCAATAATATTAAAAACAGGCCAGTAGAAGTGCGATTCAAGTTATAGATTATTCTATTAACTATTTTTCTTCTTTAAGATAGCTCATTGACAATGATAAGTGTCAAATCCAGAGAATAAATTAGCATAAGGCTTTATAGAAAGGGACTAACTAAATGTCTTTCATCTAAATGTTTTCCAAATTAAAAGGGCATTTTGACTTAAAATCACCAATTCTTGAAATGAGATGAAAGCTAAATTTTGAGGAGAGACATATACTAAGATAACCCATCGTCTCTAGTACACCATCATCACATTTTTTTAAACAACTATGTTGCACTTTAATCAATGATCAAAAGGTTACCAATTGTTTCCATAAAGCACTTGCATGTTCCAAAATTAAGGTATGTATTTTATGGTTTGAATTTTATATATGTACTTCCCCCTATATGAAAGCAAAAACAAGAAGGTAAAGAAACCTTATAAAACTTAGAGTTACCTGTTAAAGAGTATAATCTTGTGTCTTTTTATAAAGCCCATCTAAGAGCTCAATAACTTTTAACTCGTTGACTCTATTTAAAACATACACATAAATGGGGTGGAAGGAAATTGAGATTGGATAACAAATTTGTCTCTAATTTATCAGGAGTACCCTTCCATTATATAAAAGAAAGATCACACTTGAGAGGAAAAAAACATAAAAATAGAGAGAGAGTCTCTTCACTATTAGGCAATTGGGAATAACGAAAGTGATGGAAATAAGGTTCAAAGAAACACAACGAAGGATATAACTTAAATTGAGGGAAACAATTTCTCTAGTAATTTTTCTGATTTGTTGAAACAAAAACATATTGAAAGTGATAGGAAATACCCTTGAATAATCTTGGAATTAATGTGTAAAGCAATCTTTAAACGCAGAGCAAACCCAACAACACAAGTTAAAATATTTCATATCAAATATTTTATAATAAAACATTGTAGAAAAAACCTAATAGAAAAATAGTACATTAAACATATTTTTAATGAGAAAGTCTCGAACAGAAGTCTCGTCTCCATCATATATAATATAAGATCAAGAACAATTAGCTGAAAGACTAGACATCGATGAAGTGTTAAAAATTAATTCATAATGTGATATGTATACATAAGGGTGGTTAGATGCTGCCTAAGCTGGGTGAAGTCCCTGAGAAGAGGAATATTTGGTATGAACGGGACTCATGGGAATGTGGGCTTGGGTAATTTAGGATATTTGCTTTTGATTTTGGAACTGGTAGTTCAAGTTTTGGAAGTTCTAGAACTTCAGATTTTGTTAAAGACGGGAGTTTTGGTTTTAGAAACTCTGACTTTAGAATTTCATGTATCTCAACTTTTGGTGGCTCAAGTATTTCAACCATCTAAAATTAATGAAACCACAAAAATATTAACAGATAGAAGAAAGAAACGTAAAGGCTAATTCACTAAATAGAGTGAATCTATAATCTCAACAACGAGGATCTCCTAAAATGTGTTTGTCTTCTTAAAGTTATAGAGAAATCCATAATCTCAAACATAGGCATATTCTAAATAGTTTTCACTAGCATTAAAACATTTATAAACAATACATCTTGGTTCATTACTATATCCCATTCAACACAAAATCCTAATTTTTAAGGTGGTGTCCAAGTTATCTTTCTTTTCAAATTTATTTAGTTTTTAACATCTTTATTTATTAAGAGCCATGAATGCTTCTTTTCTTATTTTTAACTGAATTTCAAACTTATCAAATAAATATATTTTTGTGATAAATTTGGTTCTTGATTCATTATAATTAATGGGTCAATCCTCTTATACATCTATTTATAACTTTCTTAGATTTGATTGAAACTTATTCATAGGCTCTCTCGGCTATGGATTCACATCATTTAGTATTATAAGTTGACTATGTACTAAGTATGATTTTGCATTCATTTTCATATTGTTAAAATAATATTATATTCTTTTAGAAAAAAGAGAAAATCAAATTCCTTGTAATTCCTTTTCATTTTATTACATCACATTTTTTTTAGAAAAATCCAATTAAAATTAAATTTCATCATCTTCTTATTTTAGGGTTTATTTGTTTCTACTTTTTGTTATGTTTTTTCTTTGTTCAATTCCTTTTTTCCGCATCACTCGTACCAATTATTTATTTGGTAATGAAAGGAAAAGAAAATAAAAATAGTATAGGAATTATGACGTAAAGAAATCGTTCCTAAATACAGTTTAGAATTCTTGTTAGGTTCCTTTTTTATTCAATTTCTTTATTTGCTGCTTAAATTATAAGTATTTTCTCTTCCTAACCAATATTTCTTTTATTTTAGAAGTTTACAACGTTGACTTATTGCTTGAGTTTGTTTAGTTCTTTAAAGAACTTATAAAGGAAGCAAAGAGTGAGCAAAAGATGAGAAAGTATGAGATTAGCATCCAAAAAAGCTAAACAAAGAGTGAAAATCAAGTGGTTTACCATCTTTAAGAGTAAACATGTGAGGAAGTGCGCGGGGAATTTTTCTTTACTAACTTTTCTTATATCTTCTAGATATGTCTTCTAAAGGTGATTCATCATTGAAGAAGGAGAAAGAGAACTCATAATTTATGTAAGCCATGCAATAACAGTTTGAGAGGATGAATATGGTGTATATTGAGATGAGAGTTATAATGGAGAAGTAATCCTAACAAATTGTTGAACTGTAAAGGAGATAACAACTCTGAGCAAGGGGAGGCATACTAGGCATAATCTAATGGTTCTAATAGAGGTTGATGACAAGAATGATGAACTTAGTACTAATGTTATTGGTTTGGTCTTTAAGGTTAGAGAGTACATATTTAAAATTAGAAGAGGATTTATAAGTGAATAGGAGCAAAGGAAATAATCTAGAGTTTGAGAAGGACTAGATGAGAATCTTGGCAGTATCAAGTTGGCCTTACCTTCTTTAAAGGTAGGAAAAATCCTAAAACTTATTTAAAGAGGGAGACGAAGATAGAATTGATCAACAACTACCAGAATTATTGTAATGAGAAGAATTTAAAGATAACGGTAGTACAATTTATCAATTATTTCATCATTTTGTGAGGTTAGTTAATAATAGGAGGAAAAATCTTAAGTGACCCATACAGACTTTTAATGAATTTAAAGGTCTCATAAGAAGCAAATTTGTGCGAAACCACTACTATAAAGATTTTTATCAAGAGCTGTAAAGTCTTACCCAAGGATCAAATGTGTGGAAGATTATGATAAGAAGGCGTAAGTAGTTATGAACCAATGTAGTAGAGTTATAACAATATCTAAAATTAAGAAAGAAGGTGTATATAACTATAAAGGTGCAAAGACAATTAAAGAACAAAAGAGTGTCAAAATACCCAACAATCTAAGTGATTTTTAGAGGCCTTGGTATAAAAGGATGATAATAATTATTAAAGTAAAGACTAAATCATCCAAAACTAAAGAAGATATAATACAATTAGTGAAAATTTAAAATTGAATCTTAACCCTCTAGAATAGAGATATTAAACATGTTTTATGTTTGGAAATATGGCATATTACATGATAATGTTGAAATAAACGGATCATGATCATGAAGAATGTTGGAGAAAGGAGAGTGCGAGTGTTTAGATTAAAAAAGGAAGTTAAACTATAATTTAAAGATTCTAATGATGAAGGCATTGAGTATGTTCTTAAAGGTAAGATGTTGTTACTAGGGGAGCATTGAGTCTTCAAATCAAGGATCATGAGCTAGAGTAGCAGATATATGATACATTCATGATAAGGTATGTAGTATGATAAATGGTGAAAGAAGTGCAACTAGTGTGGCTAGTGGTACCCTTGTAAAGAAATTGAGTTTGTCTATATGAAACATCCAAAGCCATACAAGTTCCAATGCTTAATAAATGTGGGAAGATCAAGGTGAACAAGCAGGTACTAATTTCTTTTTGTATTACAAGTTATCAAGATGAGGTTCTATGTGATGTTGTACTTATTCAAGCTAGACACATTTTATTTAAAAGACCATGATAATATGATAGAAGGGTTGTATATGAAGGCTTCAAGAATATGTATACATTCTTAAAGAACAATAGATCCATTAGCCTTGTTCCTTTTAACAACTCATTTGGTAAATGAAGACTAATTAAGATTAAAAAGAGAATGAAAAAAAAGAAGATTGGGAGGGAAAAAAGAGAGTAATATGAATATTTTTCTTTATACTAACTAGGCCATGATTGTACCCTTGTATAAAGAGGTTTGTTTCTATTTTGATATGGGTGATGATTTGAGTACGAATCCATTTAAAGTGTGGGGGGTATGATGTGAGTACGACTAGCACAAATAAGGGATCGGCTTAGAGGTAAAGCTTTAAAGGTAAAACACTATATTTAACTCCACTAGTGTCTAACATAGATATAGTCTAGATTACGTCAATATCGTTTCGTAGACTATGCCTAACTTAACAAAGTTATAACAAAATCTACGTTCTCACCCCTCAAATGCATACTAGACTCTGTGCAATTTGTAAAGTTATAAAGATATTCACATTTTTAGACACACACATTTCCAGTATTGTGCCAATTGGAGTTGAAATAACTATAATCAACATGGTTTGACTCATAGTCGTTTCTTAGGCCATACTTGCTTAACATTGTAATTTATAAACTATGTTTCTTTCTAGTTTTTGTTGGTTTTCGCGTCTTTGTTTATTAAGAGTCATTACAGTTTTTTCCTTTAAACTTTAAACTGATCATATAATTCTTTCTTTATGTTGTTCAAATACTTAGCCAATTTAGTTTTTAATTTCTTATACTTAACAAGTCAATTCTTTTATATATGTATATGTATATATAAATCTGTCTTAACCTTCTTGAGTCTAATTCAAATTTGTTTCTAAGTTTTCAAAGGTATATTACTAGGTGAATTCACATAATACATCTATAGTGCAAATGAGGTGAATTAAATGATGCATAAAAAAATTGATTAACATGTTTAGCTTTTGTCGCATAAACTTTATTGGTAATTTTCACTACAAGAAAATAACAAATTACTGATGGTGTAACACCCACAAATCTCCTAGAAGAATATGTGGATATTACCCAAGACAAGATTTCAAACATAGCAAAATAATACAAAACATTGCCATTATTCAAAACGGGACTAATATCAGAGATACCATAATCGGTATTACAAAACAGGAGAGACTTATGTCTCAATATCAGGAGACACCAAAGTGTCAATATTAGGAGAGACGTATGTCTCAAATACCGAAGTATCATTATCAGGAGACACCGAAGTATCGACACCTTAAATGTGTCCAGGAGTAGCTGCAGACCCTTCTAGGCATGCCTATTTACCCACGACTAGGACTTAACAGTTTTTAGAGCAGAATAGGTTCATTTTAGAAATTACGTATTTCACAACATAGAAAGCACTTCCAATACAATCCCAACTATCAAACTCCTCGGACAACTGATGGTCCAAAATTATCACAATATTATAGCAGAAATTCCCAATTCACAAACATCCATGTCCAAATCACAATACATAAGTCTTTATAGTTCATTCATTTATGATCACACCAAACAATTCAACATTGTAAATTATACATCCCTTAAAATATCATCTCAATTAAGTTAAATTCAACCATTGTTGAAATTCTTACATATGTCAACAATTACACAATCAAGTTTAGCATTGTTTTCCAGATTTTCTTAGGACAGTTTCAGGTCAAATGTATATGGTCATTTTGACATAGAATTTGACCTTTTTAGATAATAAGTTTTTCTAAACAAATGTTCATGTGTGTCTTAAGTTTCAAACGCAACAAAAATCATTCAATTTGGTTCAATATTCCATGAATTATGCTCAAAATACTGAAGACTTTGCAAAATAGTGTGACGGGCTGGTGCACGGGTGTGCACCACAAATGCACGACCATGCTTAAGATGCACGGCTATGCATTTTGTAAATGCACAGATGTGCACATAGGGAAGCATGATCGTGCAATCCTAAAAAATATGGGGTGGTTGCGATCGTGCACGTGCACGATCGTGCACGCTTACTGCATTTACCAACTTAAAAGGAGCATATCTCTCCAACCCGATGTCTAAAAGTTTCAAACTTTATACTGTTAGAAAGATACAAGAACAAGCTACAACTTTTATGAAGACATTTTTGTGTAATTCTTCCTAAATCAGTATAGTTTAATCATTGAAAAATAGGACACAAATTTTCAGTACTGCAGCTAAAGCCAGAACTCACTTTCGAGGTAAATTTCAAAACCCTTAGTGATGGAATTTAGATTCTACTTCTTCATGAAAGTTATAGGTAAATGAATCTAGTTTAATATAAATTTAAAATAATCCCATTTAGATGTTTACAGGTCAAGATATGACTGAAAAACTGATGGCTATTTAGTGGAAACACACCTCCTAATGAGTACACAACACCTATCATATTCCTAACCACAATTCTTCATAAATTTTGTACATATTATACCCACTACAAAACATCACACAGGACATGTTCTATCATGATATCAAGTTTAGTGCTCCCTTACATCTTCTTAACTTTGAAAAACAACTCCAAATTACTCAAAAAATCAAGTCAACCAACCCTTCCAAGCAATCAGCACATATCTAGGTTTCATGTGCAAATTTCATAATTACAAAACAATGGCACAAAAAAATAGTAGAACTTATGTTTTTCTAGGTTCAGTAATTTACCAAGACTTCAAGTGAGGACAATCCAAAACCCAGCAAAAATTCTAGAAGTTAGAGAGAAAAGGGGAGTTTCGGTGGAGCGAAGAGAGAGGAATACAACAGAAATTTTGCTTAGCCAAAGTGTTTGGTGTCTTCAAATTCCTTAAACATGTGTCACTTTGAACATAATGTCATGTATCGATGGATTAGGCTGCCATTAATCCACACACATTAATTTCCATTTGACTTCTTGACTTCTTATCATGCTGCCATTTGTCACACAATGAATGATGCCAAATGTCAATGCATTATCTATACAACATGTCAATAACTCATAGGCTTAATCATTTTAATTTTTTTTGTACAACCTTAACTTATTTCTTAGCCATTTTTCTTGTCCAAATATACATTTAAATACCTCAATTCTCTAATGGTATCAATTAATTCCAATTTACTAACTATAGTCCACCAATACCGAAATTCAAGTCACATACCTTTTACATTCAACTCATAGCATAATTTTAACTCCTATCTCACATGTACTTTCATGAACAGGTATCGTTTCAACTAGGGTATTTTTAAGGCCTTACATGGTTTATCCGAAAGGATCCTACTACTTATAAAGGTCATATATATATTAGCCCCGTGCGTACTAAAAGATTTTTGGCAAAAATGACATCAAAGTTATTTATATTTAAATCCATCTAGTTGACTAAAAATGCAAGTGAAGCAACTACTAGTTGAAGAAATTGACAAGGATGAGCAGCAGCACTTATAAAAAGTATAAACATACTCAGACTTTTGAATTATTTGAACAACATCTATATTCTTGAGAGTCATCATTCTTATTGTGCCTTAGAAAGTGAAATCACTCTATCAAAAGAGAAATTGTTAGTTTATTTTTCTGTGAGATTTTAGAAGCTTGTTATACATTTTGAGTGTGGAAGGTTGGAGAATCTTAAAAAAATATGTACTCGTAAGCTTAAAGAGGCTTGTCAAATTTAATACTCAGATTTTTATAGTGAAATACTCAAGTTGGATACTTAGGGATTGGACATAAGCTTGAGTTGTAAGCCGAACCAGTATAAATCGACTGCATCCTTCTTCTCTCTCTCTCTCTCAATATCTTTTATATTTCAACATTATATTGTATGTGTTAATTTCAGCAAGAATTTCTTCACTTTTATAATAGGTCTCTTCCGTTTTCAACTTGTTGATGGTTCCTTTCAATTTTAATAGGCACTTTCTGTTTTTAAATTGTTTTAACAAGATTATCATTCAGTAGGCTCCTTTCATTTAAGCAGGGTCCTATTCTATAAAAGGCTCCTATCGCCTAACAAGTTCTTATTATTTAAAAGACTTTAACCTCTGACAGGCTCCTACTATTTTTATTCGTTAACTAGGATCTGCTTATTGTAAGAATTGAAGGAACTTGCAAAATTTTTATGTCACTCACAATTCACCACCATCTTGTGTTTGTTTGCTTTATCAGGAATAACTTATCATTCGTAAGTTACATAATTCATGTTCTAGTTAAAATGTGATGAGAACCATTAGAGTCATGATAATGAATGCGAATCTAAATGTGGTAGAGAAGGTGGAGACATGAGGCAATGAAAATACTTCAATCTCCAAACACGGTCATAACCATTCTCTTTGACAATACAAACCTTTAGTTCTCAGTTCTCACCATTAAATGTTAATGCTCTTCTTGAAGATGGAGCTCCAATTTCCTTCATTTATGACGCTTATCATCATATTGCTAATTTCCTTCTCTTTCATGGCAATCGTGGTATGGAAGCAATCAAATAAAAGCCATTTACCTCCTGGGCCATGGAAATTGCTTGTTATTGGAAACATTCACCAGTTGGTTGGGGGCTCTCTTCCCCATCACCTACTTGTAGAGCTGGCAAAGATATGTGGAAGCGCTATGAAACTTCAACTTCGTGAAGTTACAAGCGTTGTAATTTCATCACCTGAATCGTCTAAAGAAATGATGAAAATTCACGAAATCAACTTTGCTTAGACACCCTTTAATTTGGCTGCTAGCTTTTTTTTTATAAGATGACAAACATTGTCTTTTTAACCATGTGGAGATCATTACAGACAGTTGCGGAAGATCTGGAAACATGAATTGTTAAGTGCGAGAAGGGTTCAATCATTCAGGTGGATCAAGGAGGAGGAATATCGCAAAATTTCAAATTTTCTTATTAACATAACTATCCATTTCATTTATTGTTTTATTGCATAATGATTAACAAATTAGAATTCATCATAGGAATGATTCCTACTTTCTTATACTACATTTGTTTCCGTTGCAGGAGTTTAAGGTTTAATTCGTGTATAGATGACAACTGCACCAAATTTTGGCACCATTGTTAGGAAATTCTTAGTTTATATATTTATTACTCTATCATGAAAGCAATCACATCTAATATAGATAAAAAAAAGACTATGAAAAGTCTAAGGAAAGAAACTAAAATTCAAAAGCTACGCACTACTTTAGTTAGCAAAATAATAGAAATTATGGTCATTAATCAAGCTTTACGTTAGGTTACTGCTCTAAATTTGGACCAATAACCTCATTGCCTTACATTTCTAAATTTAGATCCTAAAGCTACTTTTGAGTTAAAATCTAGACTAATCTATCTTTTGTCTACTTTTTACGGATCTGTAGTTGAGGACCCTCATGAGCACTTAAAGGAGTTTTACATGGTATGTATAGGTGTGAAACCAAATCAAGTAACCAAAGAGCAAATAAAAATGTAAGTATTCCTATTTTCTTTAAAAGATGATGCATAAGATTGATTCTGTTATTTCCTTGTAAGAAGCGTCATCTCATGGAACGAGATGAAAAGATTGTTCTTGGAGATGCTTTTCTAACCTTAAGAGTTACCAACATCATAAAGGAGATTTGCCAGATTAGATAACATAACAAAGAATCTTTGTATGAGTATTAGGAGTGTTTTAAAAATTTATACACAAGCTGTCCCCATCACAAATTGGTGACCAACTCCTTATTTAGTATTTCTACAAATGTCTTCTATCAATTGATATAAATATGATTAATGCCACTAGGGTGGGGCATTAGTTAAAAAACACCTAAAGCAGCGTAAGACTTGATTGCCAACATGGTATCTAAGTCCTAAAAATTTGGGACTAGACCAAACCATTCATCTCGGTATGTAAATAAGGTAAATATTTCTTCCTTTGACAGAATATTAGATGAACTAACTTCTTTTTTTTGCACCAATTAGGTATAGGAAAAGTAGAAGTAGGAAAAGCTTGCGAAATATGTTGGTTGTAGGACACCCAACTCATATCTACGCAATTCTTTAAGAAGATTTAGTGAAACAAGTAAATATAGAAGAAGGTTTTTTTTTTAAGAAACCCTCAATGTAATTATATTGGATAGACCATCCTAACCTTTGATATGTTAATGCACTAATTCACTAACCAATGACTAATTTTTAAAATTCTTATTTAGGTATATCTCTTAAAGAAACATCATTAAAAGTTTGCTAGTAACATTAAATTTCAATAGGTGATTACTAGTAGTATTTAAAATTGAAAAGTCAGATGGGTCAAATGGCTATTGCAATCAATCATTTAGAGGCAAAAAATTTTAGTAAATTGCCATCATAAATGTTGGTAAACCTAAAGGAGGATGCATATGTAAGTTTTAAGAAGTGAAAAGGAGTTAGAGCTTCGAACTAAGACACCACACGTGACATTACAAAAAGGAAAGGAAAGGGTGGGCTAAACTCCCAAGAAAAAGAAATTAATAGTGAAAAGGAAGCAGTGTCTTAAAAGATGTAAGAAGATTAAGGTAGGAAAGAATGTTTCAATAATCATCTAAAAAATTCTTTCAAAAAATGTAAGGATCTAGGGATGATTTACATCCTATGCTTAATATTGACTATCTTATTTATGCAATTAATTTATATTGATTCATTGGGAATTTGTGTAATTCATTATATGTAATATAATGAAGTACCTTAATGTTGACTATCTTATCTCTACAATTGTTTTATTAGTGTAGGATGTGTTTGAGTTGGAAAAAAAGAAAAGTTGGAAATAGCCACACGTGAACATCTTTTTGAAAACAAAATTAAATTAAATTTTAGCTTTAACTTGCAAGAACATGTGGTAGTTTTAAATTAATTTGAGAAGCTGAAATTGATAGGTAAGGGGCTTTATATTGATATGAAATACAAAATCAAAGACTTCTACCGTTGATCTGATAGGCATCATTGCTATAATTAAAGCTACTTCTAGGCCATTTAAAATATGAGTATCTTAGAGATGGAGAGACCCTACTTGTGATTATTTCTAGAAAATTAAATGTTGAGCAATATAAAAATTTGTTACAAGTGTTGAAAATCACAAAACAATAATTGGATGGATTATAATTGACATAGAGGAATCAATTCTTTTAATTGTATGACCAAATTTGCTAGACTAGGGAGTAAAACCAGTTATGAAACCATAAAGGAGGCTAAATTCGATTATAATGGAGGTGGTGCAGAAGGAATTTTAAAGCTCCTTCAAGTAGGAGTCAATGTTGTGAATACCGTACCGGACTCGGTAACGGATTGAGTTCTGGAATGATACTGTACCGGTACCCTATTTGCAAAATAGTCCACTGATATATTGTACAGTTATATACTGTACAGTTTACTGTTTACAAGTTTACATCAACCCTAT
>JANIIA010000004.1:49174890-49188606 GCA_027478495.1 Erythroxylum alaternifolium
CAAATTAAATGTATACTATTAAATTCATAACTGTTTAAATTATGCATCAACCATAACATCTTCAAATAAAATTTATTGATGGTATATTTTAATTTTTTTAGTTCAATTACCGACAAAAATTTGTTGTACCGTGAGTAAAATCAATACTATTTACCGACAGAAAACTACTGACTATTGATAATCACCGACGGAATAACCAATTTCGTCGCAAACTTTACCAACAACAAAATAACCGTCGGTAAATTCAACAACAGAATAAATGTAACTATAGGTAATGTTTTAACAAACTTATCGAAGAAAAGTAAAAAAACTATCGATCAATATGCCAACGGCCGACGGAATCATATTGACCGTCGGCATATTAACCGACGGTGAACATCACAAAAAACTTTCGGTATATTTATCAACAAAAAATTAAATATCTGTCGATAAATTTACCTACGAAATTCTGTTTTTCGTCGATAATTATTACCTATGGCCGTTTCTACGATGCCTTTGCTCGCCAATAAAGTCCATCGCTAACCTGACTTATCGACGAAATGTTTACAATTTCTATTGGTAAATGACATTTTTCTTGCAGTATTTTTAAACTAAAGTCATTGAGAGGGGGTGATTCTAAAAATAAGGATGGCTAAAAAGAGTAGATTTCATTGCCAGTCTCTTAAATAGAATTATATATGTGAAGTGATTATGAAAGTGTAAATTATAATAATTTAAAAATATTAAATATCAGAAAATTTTTTAAATGACATAACGGAGACCTTTATCTTTACCCTTTGTTGATACAACACTCTACATCAAAGTTAACGAATAGAATATTAAAAAAAAAAAAGAATCGTTTCCTTCTTTCCTTTTTTTTTTTTAACTTAAGATTCCGCTCTCATCAACTCTGAGACTTCTGCGTTGTACTCTTTTTCTTCGTCGGCCTGTCCGCAACTCCAATAAAAGGTACGCTGCGTTACTGTCGTTGACAAACATCTTTTTGTTATGCCTTATCGCATACAGACAAGGATGCAAGCAGCCTAATCCAGTTGAGAACTTCCCAATTTGGAATTTTGAAAATGATCAAATTTTTTATGATTATGACTTAAACAGAGTCTCATTGCAAATATAACCCAAGGTCTAGGCTTCAGCTTTTTTCCTAATAAACATAATTTCTCTATGTAGTAAAACCAAACTATTTAACCTTTAGATCATATATCTACTTTTCTATAGAATTTATTCTCTTTAACTGATTTATTTATTTTACATATCCATAATTTGACAAATATTGAGAATGTACTTTTTTCTCACATTGACATAACGTTGCTAATAAAGAATTGAATTTATGTAGATTGTTTCCTCCCAACAACTACAAACTCGTAAAAATGGTACTACGATTGGTAAGACACGTAAATTGAGTTCGGTCATTCGGAGTCAGACAAACTGGATACGGCCCCTGTAACAACTGCCACTTCTTGAATCTTGACACCAAGGCCACCCAGGTAAACAACCATACACTGCTCCCTAACCTAAAATAACCTCCTTGAATGCTTATCCATTTGCCACCTTTCAAAATCCAAACCAATAGAAGCACAACGACCCATATTAACATTACACGTTTCCTTTATAAGTTACGCGTGTCAGTTACCCAGAAAACCCCGCCAGTCACCTTGGTCTATATAAGGCGAGGGATGAACCGAAAACTTATCATGCAAACTTAACACTTGAAGGTTCCAGATAAAGTGGGACAAAATGCAGTCTATTAAGGAAACCGCATCCAACATCGCGGCCTCTGCTAAGGCTGGCATGGAGAAGACCAAAGCCACTGTCCAAGAAAAGGTTTAATCATAATTTCAGGGGTTTTCTTTCTCTGAATTACCTGAGCTGTTAAACATCTTTTGTAGTGGCGTACTTTTTGAGTTGCCTGATTTAGTTATGAGGGAGCATTAGTACCTCATTAAAACTATGTTTCCTTCATGGTATGTAGATGCGATATTATTTTCGTGTTTAAATGTACACGGTACTAGCTAGCAATGCTAGGTGATATGACATTCAGGTGTGGCCCCTCAGCCTGTGATTCTGTCTAAAGTACATTGAAGAATGTATGAAATGGGGCGTAAGCAAAAATTTCATTCTAGCTCCTAACCGTCTCTGGTGCCATTAACAAGGAAAGCAATGGCATAAAAGTTGTGGCCCTTGTTGCCCTCATTTATGATTAATGTTGCAGTCCCTCGATCTATTTATGCATACCCGTCACTTTTCACTGAAAACATGAACACTTTACGCCCACCAACTCCTAAGCATTGCATTTATGGTTTCGTCTGCAACTGGGGTCACGAAAAGTGTTACAATTTTAAGCTACCTTAAACCATCGCAAGACTATTAATATCCCTGCCCCATGTAGCCCATGTTCGCATAACAATGAAATGTGATTTTACAGGTAGAGAAGATGTCGACGAGCGACCCAGTACAAAAAGAAATGGCAACCGAGAAGAAAGAGGACAGAAAGGCGGAAGCGGAATTCTACAAACAGGAGGCGCGTCTGCACAACGCGGCGGCTTCTGCCCGCGGCGGTCACGGACATTATACCAGGGGCAGTGAGCTGCATGCTTACTCAACAAGTGGGACTCCTGGCTACCCAGATGCGACCCGCTCGACAAGGGTTGGCCAGTGAGATCACGGCCCAGAACACCCGTGTGGATGAATCCGGGTTTGGGCTCAACAATACCGCATCGGGTCATGGGGACCCGACGACCCGTGAGAATACCGGGGGTAACATGTTTTAGTTAGACAAAGCACCCATGCTTTTATGTAATGTTAAGAGTAGTAATGTGGTTTGCTATGGTAATAATGTTTATGGGTTTTCATGTGCTTTCCTTTTCTCTTTGGATTAGATAAAAATATAAACCATCTTAGTAATGACCAAATTTTTTAATTATTTACAGCGGAACTATTTTTTTTTTCACTTCAATTGGTGAAATTGTGGTAGCGAGGGAAATTACACAGGGTCCAACAGGAGCTGCAAATTTGGTGTTATTTCTCTATTGAGAAAACGTCAATATTGAAGAGCCTAAAGGTCTCCATGTAAGATGATGATAATTTCCTCCGCTAGCTGGACCTTGGATGGCTAATCACCGAGAAGAGAATTGGAAGGGCATCGACTTGCCTCGTCCTGGAAGCGTTTTAAGTGTATTGGTTTGCCCTTTCAGCAATTCCTAATTCCTACCGCTTTTGCAAATTGCAATTGTTCTAATCCATTAATCTTACATCTAAACCTTCCGCCTCTCTGCTTCGGACAATAAAGTTTTACTGCTAACATTGGCTGTCGGACATGTTTGTGGGGCAATGCTCATGCAGTGAAACTGTCTCTTCAGCAACAAAATTTTGAGCCAACACACCCCGAAATGATGCTCATCCTGTAAATCTCGATAGTCAACACTGACGGGGTGCGATTTGTTGGATGCTGTCGTAATCACCATAGGGCATGAGAGGGGATTCATGAAACAATCAATAGTAAAAGCTTTAAACTAGACGTCCGCGAAATATGATCTGAAAGCTGAGACAGAATAAGTAATACTCAAATGTCAACCTTCGCTAAAACTAATGCTCTAAGCGCCAAAAGTTACTGCACGTTCAAGTCACTCAACAGAAACACTATTGTCGAAAGAAGTTAATGTTTCCAGCACTTCTCTTACATTAGTCAAACCACCGTCTGCAACTCAAAACACATTCACTAAAAACGTATTTGCACAGCTCCAACTTAAAATACGGCTCCCATCAATACACGACTGCACAGTTAATATTCCCAAATCAGCTGAAAGCAACCAAAGCATTTAATCTCAAAGTCCTGTCTTGCGTAGTTCAGCAGCACCATGAGCAAAGTGACATCTCTGACCAAAGCTGCAAGTACCCTTGGAAAAATTATCACATAATTTCGTTTTAAAGTTACTTCCAGGATGAGCATGGGCACCGGGCAAGCTAGTAGACTTTTTGGGTCCCAAACTGGCAATCAGCTCTTTTACCATACCACTTGCTTGCTTAATCTGATCAAATGTCCCCTCAAGTTCAATGTTCCTGAGGTTGGGATCTGTTTCATGCTCCCGAATGGATAGCTTAGACCCTGTTTGGCGGTAGATCTGCTTGGAATTGACACCACCTTTACCAATTATGGCTCCAGCAAGAGAGGCATCGACGCTGATTTTTGCAGTGGCTGAGGCACCGAAGCTAGAAACTGGGCTGGGTAATGGTGGCTCCATGCGGCTGCCTATACGGCTGGGAGTAGTTCCGATAGCATGAGGGTTGTCATGGGAAGAAGCAATGGGTTTACCTAGTTCCCATTCACCATGCGCGAAATGGCATTTGTCACCAAATTTGCAACCTTCAGCAGTATTGTATTTGCTGCACATGCGACTTTTAACAGTAGGCAGATTGGAGCCACTTGGGATGGCTGGTGTTGGTGCCATGTTTCTGGATGTAGAAGTGATAGGAGGGCCTAGATTCATCATCTGGGCCACAGCATTATAGCCACCTGGAACGTAGTGCAGAAAATGGCATCCCTCACCAAATGGACAGCCAGCAGTACTGCAAGCAAAACATAACCACAAAATCAGCTTCATAGATGGATCCCTCAAGCTTAAGAACGTATGCTCAGCAGGACCAAGCTCAGTTCATCAAATAGAAAAACTGTTACACATATGAGCAAAGCTTATTACCATTACTTCTAGACCAGTAAACTAGCATTCGTGAGCTTCAGATCTCTAAACTTCAAATAATAACTAGAAAATTGATAATAAAACAATAAATTCAGGGACGCATAGGTGTCCTAATAACAACGTGGAACAACAGCAATGTTGTTCAGACAAGAAATTAAGAAAAAGAAGTAATGTTGAAGCACTCTGCTCGTATTAATGTGCCTTATGTAATAGAATTTGCAACTGGACATTGCATGTCTAAGTATCACCAGCTATAACAAACACCAGCAAGAATAAGATAGCACTAATTAAAATATTGGTTTATTGAAAAATCTAAACATAAATCCATGCTCCAAAATTTGCTGTTTCTCAGATTTCGGCACCATACCTGTGGAAAATTCATACTCTTTCACAAATGACCTCTTTAATCAAAACTTATGGATGGATGGTTCATTTCAGCAGCAGTAGTCCAATGCAATTCATCTTACTGTGACAGGTTGGAACTTATGACTTACCCATAGTTTTGTTCAATCGCGCCGTAAAACTTAGTGCTACGAGGGAACTATTAAATAGGTCCTTTGTAACCAACAAATCTATGATAAATTCCATTAGTTAACTTGGCATGACCAAATTGAATCTATGTTTATGTACCTGTATGGTAGCTATAAATGTCCACTTCTGTTAAAGGATTGTATATTCTTACCATATGAAAGAGAGTAGATCGAATTATTTCAATAACTAGTACATATTACAAATTAAACAATCAGATGCAATTAAAAGACAGTTACTTAGGTGAGTAAAGATTTAAACCTGAAAAATTTGGTGCATGGCTTGGATTTGCTTCCTACACCCATTGATAAGGAGTCCATTTCTGTTGCAAACATTAATTACTTTATCTCAGTTAAAAAGTTCGATTTATTAATCCAGTTCGTCTACAATATTTCAACCATAGTGAAGATTTTCGTCTCAGGTTACAATTGACATGAATTCCACCATTGCACATGAGATTAGAGTTGAACTAGTCGAACGAATAATTATATATCTTAAAAGTTCGAACTGCATCAATTCATGAATTCCACCATTGCAAATGAGATTAGAGTCGAACTAGTCGAACAAATAATTATATATCTTAAAAGTTCAAATTGCATCAATTTCCCTACATCATATCCCTGGAGTCTAGCTGCCAAATTTCTGATACCAATTCTCTAACAGAAGCATAGATTTCGTGCTACTAAAAAAGTGGCTAGTTTAGACCAAAATAAGGCTTTTCCATACTGTTTCGTAAACTCAATAGGCATGCAGGGAACCCGTGACAATAAAGGACACAAACAAGTCACCCTCCATTCCCAGTTCAAATATTAAAAAGAAAAAAAAAATCACATTTAATCAACCAAAGACATGGCAAGTTAATACAAATAAGCAACAAGTTATCCGTCTCTTTTTCTAGTAAATTCACAAAAAATTGACAAGTAGAAAAACGCAAGGACCTAATAAGCGGTTAAGTACACAAGATATCCGTCCGAAAATAGTACTTTGCTTTTTCAAGCGGTAGCAGTTGTTTCAAATATATATTCAAGCATCGGAGGCTCAGATATATCCCGAGAAAAAAACATCATTCGAAAACTAAAATTTCAGATTGGAAGTGAAAATTCGTAGTTCAAATATCCCCGTCACACCTCACCATGGTCGAAAACTGTTTAGAAAAACCAAAAATACGAGCCTATTATTTTCGCGTCAATTTCCCTTTCGAAATATCAACCCATTTCATCAAGTGAACTAGTCGAGCATATTCATATGCCAAAAAGAAAGGCGAAACCGAGGACAAAAAAATCAATATATAGGCGAAGCAAGAAACTGACCTTGCTTAGATTTCTTAAACCCGCCATTGGAGTTGAAACCTGCTTCAGGCCTTCTCTTTCTCGCGTCCATAGATATAACTTGAGAACCAGATCCAAGAAACGAAGCCTTTGCGAGAAAGCGAAATGGAACGAGCGAATCAAAGAATACTCACTAATAAGAACCTCAAATATCCTATACCCAGGTTCTCTAAATTTTGACGGGGTAACAAGATGAACCAGTAGTCAAAACCCTAATCCTAGATAAGGGTTTATGGTAGAAGAGCAAGGAAGTTGATGGGGTTCTCCAACACAGAAGCTTTAAACCTTCTGTTGTCGCTTTATTAATTATTTTTCTCACCTAATAATTGGAAAACTTATCTCTCAGTGTCACATGTGGCTTCTAGTGCGATCCAACAACATCAGAGCTGAGATACGGCAGCAGCCCATTCTCTACTATGGAATATGGATGAGACGACCTGCCGTTGCGATTTGGTCTCCTTCATTATTATTTTCCTTGGGCGTGTGCACATCTTTTTATCACATAATTAAAATTGACTAGAAAATGGAAGATAATTATCTAAGCACACTAGATTTAGCATTGTTTTTTATATTTAATTATAAATAAAAATGAAATTTTGTGTTAATTATATAAAAATATCTTTTGTTAATAAAATATTGCAAACAGACACAACAAGCATGTATCATTTTTAGAAGAAAATAATAATGTGAAACAATTGCCTTTAATCTCAGTATGAGCATGTTTCTCATAATAATAATACTCACATTAGTTTTATTCCTTCCAATAATATTTATCTTTATGATTAGTTATTCCATAATATGAGCTATTAGCATTATACCTAAAATTTCTTTACTTCTAGTTGCTTCCACCTCTTCCTCTGCCACAATTTGATCTTCACGCCATTAATTCAAACTGTTATCTCTTGCATCATTTAGCTTTTTTCATCATATATGTAAAGTTTCAATTGAAATGATTGTTAAACCGAAGCTTTTACGAATCAATTTAAGCATTGTTTTTGTGCTTGAAGTGAACTAATAAATGTATTAAAAAATATTTCTCCAAATCCTTTAACTCTTTAATAATTATACCGTACAATTAGACTCTTAATCTTATTCTGAATATTTTTTTTTGTAACGGATTGAATCTATTTTATGATTTAAGATGCCCTTGAAAAGAATTCTAGCATTGTTTCAATCATTTTCATAATCAAAATTTTGAACTCTCTTAATAAGTTAAATAGCTTAATTGTTGCATGTGAATTGGCTCCTCCACAAGTCAATGATTGGTTGCATGTATTCAATTGTGGCTGGCGATTTCTTCATGCGTTCAAATAATTTATGGCTGATTGTTATAAGTCAAATAAGGATGAACCTAACATGGCTAAAATCTTCAAGCATGCTTTGGAGGGATTTTCCCTGTGCGAGGATCACGGAGATTTGAAAATTTGAGAGAATAGAGCTTGGACGAATGCTCTCAAATATTACTATAAATAGAGGCTTCAACACAAGCACAAGATATAACCATTCTTTCCTTTCTGAAATCCTCCTATCCTCTCTGTATATTTATGAGTTGTTGAAAACCTTTTGTTCCAGCCTTTGTACTTGTATACATTCTCCATATATTAGTAAAATTGCTCACCCTCTGGCCGTAGACGTAGGTCACATTGACCGAACCACATAAATCTTTGTGTCCTATCTCATTTTCTTTTGTCTCTCTTTATTTTAGTTACTATTTTTCGGGCTACTAAATTTAACCGGTATCTGATCCACGGACATTTTCTTTCATATTAATTGTAACTAGCTTACTTAAGCCTTTACATTCTTCCTTAAGTTTATGTCATGTTTCCTTTAACTTTTCATATGTTATAATTATTGAAAAAATACTTTCATCCACTGCTTGTTGAATTAGAAAAGGGCTTTAGCATCTCTTTTTTATCTTTCTCTTAATTCATCACATTTAGCGATGTCAATGCGTCCGGCTTGGCTTGACTTAACCTTATATATATATATATAAATTAAAAAACAAAGCCGATTTTGATAAAGCGACGTCCAAGCTCAGCTAGTGACTTGATCGGTCCAAACAATTTTGACTCATGGCTCGCTCAACCCAAGCTAAAATCGAGTTAGGTCCGATCAAAATTAATATTCCTAATTGTACTGAGCCATTTTCACTCTAGCTCTTTGTTTTTTTCTAAGTCATTTTGTATTAGATTCCAAATATCATAAAAGATAAAGAGAGTTCTCATATTCACTCTTAAAAATTAGTAATTAATTCCATTAAAGATGGGTATATTTTGGTTTAATTTTGACGTGATTAAAGTGGTGGCCATATTACTCTAGTACCACCATATTATCGTAAGTGGTTTAGAATAGGGAAGACAAAGTGTTTGAAGCTAATAATTGAGGTACTTTATTAGCTCAATACTCTAGTATTTAAGTAGGCTTTGAACACCTATTTGTTACAAATATTCATAAATTTATCTAGTAAGAAAAAAAATTTTGTTAACAACTTCTAATATCATTGATTTGACCAAAAAACTATAAAAATTTTAATAAAATACGGTTGTTTAAGGGATTAACCATTTTTTAATTATTTTAATAGGTTTTTTTGCACTCATTATTATACAATTATCCAATCTTTTGATTATGTGAATGATAAGAACCTTCATTAAAAGTACATTTTAAAGCCTAATTATCTAAAAATATCTGATAATTATGGCATCAATTGCATATGAGCACACACATTTCATATATTAAAATAAGAATTTCTTTAGGTCATAAGGTATGCCTTCAGCACATTTAATTTTAATTACAAGTGTAAAGATGACTCTTGGATCAGACTTGCAAGTATCTCCCACATCTCACTGAGAGATCCATCTTTTTAGAGTTATATCTTCATGCCTAATAAATTTTCAAAATTAATTATAACAATGACAACTTTAGCTAATGAGAATGAGATCTTGCGAAGATTGCTTATTAATTTAAGAGCTCATGCTTTAAATTTGTTTTGTCTGGTATTCAAAGTATAAGGAACCTTATTGATTAACTTGTTAGTGTTACTTTCTACCTTTACATCCAATTGATTAGTTACATTTTATGTATTTCATTATTCATTTATTAAATAAACATATTTTTTATCTCTATATATTTTAACAATTATATCTATTTATTCATACTAAAGATATAATAACATAAAAAATTATTGTGTAAATTAAATTATGATGTGATTATAATTATAATATTCAAATTGCATTTGTGTATTATTCTTAAATTGATTTTAGTAATAGTTTCATCATTATGGTATATTTAAAGCTATAAAACCAGTACACATTATATTCCTTTCTTACAAAGAAAGTAATTAATCTTATAAATGAAAGTATGAAAAATTTGAATAAATATGTAGATGCTTATTAGAAAATAAGTTCACTAAACTGACCCACTAATGAGGATCCCTAATGTATATTACTTGTGTTTCTATAAATATCCTTATTGTGATAGTCACTTATTACTATGCTTTGATGCTACTTATGATCTGTCCTATTTAGGGTAGCTTAATTGGTAATATTTGGATATAGTATAAACTATATAAAGATAGCTGAATAAGTTAATATTGATTCGTCACCCTAAAGTAATTAGAGAGAATATTTTATTATCCTTAATCTATAATGGTTTGGGAATTCTCTAGTCAAAGTGAATTAACATTTAGAAATGTTATTTTCCAACATCTATTTTAAACTAATTACTAATTTATAAGAACACACATGATTGAATTTTATGTAAAATAGACATTATTTTCACATTATATATCCAATTAGAATAGTGGATCACAAAATGACTAAATTAAACAATATAACCATGTCTGGATAGATTAAGTTAAATTACTTGATAATTCTTAATATTTGGGCAGTCATGATTTGTTGCTAAACATCAATCTTGATAGATGAATATAAATTAGTTAATTAAAAATTAAAAATAAAGTAATTTTTAATTTTGATTATAATCATAAAATTATAATGATAATATATAATAATTACCAATATATCAAGAGCCACGAGTTATTTGAAAAAATGATTTACAAAACTATTATTTAAAAAAGTGATTTCATAGTTAGTATCCTTCATTTTCCCTAAGTTTACAAAACATTTAATCTTTACTTTACACAACATCCCCTAAATTTTTACAAGTCTCCGAATATTTCCCTTCCAACACTTCATCGAGCAATCACATTGAAGTTCAAGTATTTATGTTTGAATTAATCACCTACAATTGATTTTAATATTATGGTACATAACAATGTTTACACCTATGAATCAAGAAAGTAAGTTATCGCTGTGACTTCTAGGCTCGTGGAGTTTTTCATCAATAAGTCTCATGGGAGCTGCATCACGGGTTTCTAGCCTATATACCATTGTAGGGGTTTATTATGCAAAGAAATGTCATGCTCATTAAACCTATGAAGTTCTTATGTTAATACTAAGTTTGAATTAATCACATTGAAGTTTAAGTATTTATGTTTGAATTAATCACCTACAATTGATTTTAATACTATGGTATGTGGCATTATTTACACTTGTGAATCTAGAAAGAAAGTGCTCGCTGTGACTCCTAGGCTCATGGAACTTTTCATCGATAAGCCTCATGGGAGCCGCATTACGAATTTCTCGCCTATATACCGTCATAGGGGTTTATTATGCATCGGGTCATCTATAAGATCTCAAACTCATTCAATATAGAGTAAATACTTATGTAATCATACATCTACTCATTAATGATCCAAACAAAACCCAAACACAAATATTAGACTATTAAAGAAGAATCTAAAAACTCATCAATGATGATAAGAATATTCTAAACATCAGCACAAAATCAAGACCGTCTTTGCATTCACACAAATCCCAAACACAAATACTCATACTATTAAAGCAACACATATGGTAGATATTAGTTAGACGACTTACCTGGATGGATGGACAACCACAGATTACAAAGAAGAAGGATGAGTGATGCTCTTCAACATAGGGCATGCGAAAAAGAATATTTCGTATTTAATATAATACACTTGTTCAACAGTTTTGTATTTATATCTTTTGCATATAACGCCATATTTCACTATAAGCATTAACACTTGAAACTCTTACAATCAATTATTGATATAATGTTAACAAAAGCATGTGATATATACCAACACAAGCAGAACACTTCCAACATGTGATATAAACCTCAAGTCTTTAAAGGCAAAAATAACTATAATTCATATATAAAGACATAAAAAGGCATGCAACAATCATAATCTGGACCATACTAGCGTAATCCAATTGCAAAATTATCAACACTATTCTTCCTATGTAATAGGTCCAAGAAATTTGGTACCTAATAATATTATTTCATTCTATATATTCCCTCAATTATGAAGTGCATAGTAAAGGAACAATTAATTTTACTCACTGTTGAGTTAATCATCTTCCCGCCATTTTATTTTCATGGAAGAACTTTAAAAATGTATTAATTTTGTGTTGGGAAAGTAATAGGAGCTCACTTCTAGTGTTTATGTTTTAGATCTTTTCGTCTTTGTTCTGTATAGTTCTCACTTTTCTTATCTCATTTATGTATATTTTCTATAACACCTCCAATTAATACATAACAAAATATGTCAATTATATTTATTACTCCCTATATATGCTATAACTTGCATTACAGAAGGAGTAAAAATCAAAGAAATGGATATCTTGTAGTGATCTATGTATCAAATTACTCATTGGTTTGTTTATGAATGCATTTCCTTCAAGTAATGAATCCATATAATCTATTAACCAAATTGCTTTCCCTTGTACTTTATTCTTCTTCCTCTTCTACCATTATGTGCAAATATTGTTGTAGACACTTGAGAGGTAACTATTTATAGGTGAATATAAGCATGAACGCATATGAAAAATAGAATAGGAAAAATAAAAGAAAGGGAAGAATTACTATATTAGACATATCTTGCAATAATGCAAGAATGGCATTGATGGAATGGAAGACGATGATAAGGCGAGGCTAGTTTTTAGAAATCTGAGTATGGATGACGATCCCATATGCTGACCCACCATTGACGACATTGCCATCAAGAAGCTTCAAACAATGACATGACTAGAATGAAGAAGACAACAATGAAGATAACAAATTAGATGATTTCTTCTCTGTTAGGAGCTGCTTTTCATGTTGCTCAAGTGGTTTGCAAACTGAAAAGGGAATGGGGTTATGTCATGAAAAAATGATGTCATTTTATTAATAAGAGTTTTGAATATTAACCACTGCTGACGTGTCTGATTAATTAACGTCTTTGTACATGTGGCATTGCCACGTCAATAGAGACAATGGAAACACTAATGTCGGCTATAAATAAAAAATTGAAAGTTTAGGTATTTTATTGTTACTTTTTAAAGTTAAGGTTATAATTGAAAAATTGACAAAAGTTTGTGCTTTTTTGTAATTGATCCTATATATTATAGATTCGAGTGTTGAACATAACGATCACATGTACAAGAATTTCACAGAACACATATAGTAAGTTTAACAAGACATATCTTTGAAATTAGCTATAAATATTAGACTTTATGGTAGTAATTGTTACTTTATGATGCTTATAAGCAGTCCTTTATATGTAATATTTAATTAATTTTAAATTTAAGTTTATTTTTAATCTAACCATAAATAAAGACAAAAGACTAAAATTATATTTTTGTACAAAAAATGTAACATGTATTGTTGTGGTGATGTCGTCATAATACAGGGGTAAAAAAGTCTTTTAAATTCTAAGCTCTTGAGGTAATAAGTCCATTTTTAAAATATAAGGTGACATAACATACCAAGGGATAAAATACATAGGGTTAAATATATTTTAGCCTTAAATTAAAATTTGACACATGTTATATCTCCTTTAATAAACTTGTTTACGAGATTGTAATGAAAGCAAAAAATGCATATCCTTGCATTGTATCAGGTAATATACTTGAGGTCTTAAAATCTCTATGAATGACCTATTATTTGGAGCCTTAAAAAACTTATAAAGGTATGAAAATTATATATCTTAGTATTTAGTTGAATATTCTTATAGGAATATAGATTTTAGATATTTAATTATACAAAAATTAAGTTTATAACTCTAATAAAAAACATAGAACTAATAATAATAATAATAATAATAA
>JANIIA010000004.1:49188706-49226823 GCA_027478495.1 Erythroxylum alaternifolium
CTTTTGATCTGCATGTGCCAACTGTCTGATAAACCCCCTTGATTATTGTTGTTTTTGATCTATCTTGCTGGCTACGATGCCTAGACTAGCTCATATGACCCTTTCTGCTTTTGATCTGCATGTGCTGTCTGTCTGCTCATATGACCCTTTCTGCTTTTGATCTGCATGTGCCAACTGTCTGATAAACCCCCTTGATTATTGTTGTTTTTGATCTATCTTGCTGGCTACGAGGCCTATACTGACGATAATTACGTTTTCTGATCAACTGATTTCTTTTACCGCAGATGCGGCAAGTGTTCTGAGTTGAGCTTCACCGAGAAAACCACCACTGAGACTCTGGTTCTCGGCGTTGGCCCGGCTAAAGCCCAGTTCGACGGGGCTGAGATGGGCGTCCCTGCCGAGAACGACGGTTGCAAGTGCGGAAGTGATTGCAAGTGTAATCCATGCACTTGTAAATGAGACGTCGGTGATTTTATAGATCAGGAATGACCCTGATCCCGACAAAAGACTGCGTTTTTTAGTATATGTGTGTGTGTGTCTTGTCCGTTAATAAAGTCATGGCCTGTGTAAATCTGCGGATCTTAATAGCCTAGTATTCACGGTGGTTTATCCAAGTCATCACTTGTTTGTTTGGTTTGTTGTATAAAGGGTATTTGGTATGCAACTATACATGCGTGATGTGTGTGTACTTGCACCCTTTTCACTGCATGAATCTTATGTATGTACTTGGAAAGCCAGCTTTCCAGCTTTAATGAAAAACCTGATTTCGTTTCTTATCTTCTATGTCGGCTTTGGATTTATGCTGCAGACAGTTTTGGTTCTGGGTTTCAATAATTTTAGGTGAGTGAGATTGACCATGTGAATTGTGATAACTACTTAGGTGAGTGAGATTGACTATGTGAATTGTGATAACTACTCCCGAGTCGAGTAATTACAGTGTGGCTGTTGAGTGGTCCATGAAATTATTGACTCTGTTCTGTACGGGAAGACTATGAAAGGTTAAGCTTTAAGCCTATGACTGGTGACGAAGACCCCATTGTTCTCTCTCTTCTAATCTATGCTGTTATTTGGCTGATGGTACCACTAATAGAATTACTTTGAATACCATGTTCTGTGTCGATCTCAACTTCACGTTTCCTGGGAATTTTGTAATTAGAGAAAGTACTAGAATTCAACATTACACCTCAGCAGGGGCTCGATGAACGTAGAATATCAAATTATTGCAAGCATACATAAAATGTCATCTGTCATCTATAGCGAAACAATCATTTAGTTTTATCAGTTCCTCGCTGTGATAGAGCTAATCGACGGGCAAGTTTTGAGTCTGATGTACAAAAATAATGTTGAGGGGAAAATGACAGGATCTATGAAGTGGACCTGCGAGCACTGAATGCAAGAAGTTATGTTATTGTATAAGTGAGGTCTGTGCATGAAGCTTGTGGAGATCCGGACATCAATTCACATCAGGGAAACTGTATGGAGATTGTATCATGTTACTTACCTTAAAGCAAACTACATATTACATCAAACTTGTCCAAGAGGGATACCACATTGTCGCTGTAATCGACAAAGGTCGTGTTGAAGTTTTGAGCTCAGGGGGACAATTCTGATCTGCAAGTAGCTCTTAATGGTTAGATCTTTATTTCTATTCAAATCGACGGGGAAGAGTTTCTTCATTTCGATGGTCTTCCTGGTTGGACCATTGAACTGAATAATTTGCACATTTTTAACAATCTCAAAATACAGGAAATTTTCTCTACTGATCGCTTCTTCCCATGTTTTATGAAGCAAGAAGTCGCAGTACGTATTATATACGTGTGCTTTTCTACAATAATTTCAGTGGAACTAGTGCCGTGCTCTTCTGTGTTATTTTAAGTAGCAAAACCGAGTCTGCAAATCGAATCACGACTTTCTAAATTTGGTGGACAAGTCCTAGTTATTCTAGTTTCTTGCTTCCATGCTAGCTTTTCATTTCTTTCCTGCTCTCGAGTAGACCCAAATGTCCTTCAAATCCCATTCTGGAACAAGAAGATAGCTTACTTGTGGATGTATGCCGTTTGTAACATTGATGATGGCGCTAGGGTGTTGGAACAACAACAAATAAGGAACTTATATCCAAGAAAGAGTCATTCAAACCTCTCTGTGAACGTTCTTTAGCATTATAGGAACTTCAGTAATATCAATCTTTTGCTTTGGTAGATCTGTTATAGCTAAGGTTCTTCACAAAACTTGCAAGCTATGTATCAGAAGACGAAGAGTCTGCTTAGACTTGGACCCCGAAACTAACTTGAGCATCGGAGTGTACGTCAGAAGATCCTTTTGCACTGTTTTGCAAGCCTAAAGATCCATGTAGCAGGAGAATCCGTAGGAAGATTGTAAACAGAAGCATTGAACGAGTGTTTAGCCCAAGGATTTGGAACCTCCGAACACAGCAGTAGCATCTTCCCCGCTTGATTGAAGCTAAGCTCGCGGTATTATTTCCATGTCAACTTCTGTAGTCCAACTTTTGAGCTAAACCAACAAAGCATGAGTTATGCCTTAATCTAGCAGCTAAAGCTGACAGAATGAACATATTCATCATTCTGCAATTCAAAATGTGACTTCAACCAGATTCTGGACACATTCCAGGATTATGATTAAAGGCGATCATGATAGAAGATCTTTACCAGACAGGAAACCACCAAAGAATGGCTAGTTCCTCCCATAGAATCCATGAAAATGCGTTCTTGATATGGCGGACTGATTTGTTGTTCTTCAATGAATTGATCACATTACATAATGCCAAGATTTATTGATTTTAGCATTCTGTATTAAACTCATCCCTTCACTCTTAAGTCCTTTTGTTATCTCCATTGACTATATAATCGTAAAGCCGGACTAGGTAATTGGAGATCAGATATGAATCCCAATAGTTTTAAGTTAAATCAAAGCACATTTAATTTCAGGTAGATGCGAAAATCATCTACCAGGTCTGGTTAAGCTTCTCAGTAATCATATCCTCAGAACCATCACCAACAGGAGTTCGAGTACACTTATCACCTCACCCATGTGTACAATCATTTTACCCATCTGTATCATCCCGAATCACCATTTCTTTTGCCTATAGTCTTAAAAGATCATACTGTTAGATATATTGTATATATCTTCTAATTTTATTTTGACATATTTATTATTAATTAGATCTATAAAATATTAATTAGATAATGATAGTTAATCATATATTTTTGTTTAACTTGGATTCAAAAATAAAAAGACTATCTTGTAATATTTTAGATATGATAGAACTCTAGCTTAACTAAAAATTTGGTTGATTATGTAACGTGGCTGAAGGGTATTGTTGGAAGTTTATTTTGTGATTTAAGTTGATATACATAAAAGAAGAGGCAAAAGGGACACAGCCGTATGTTTATGTTTGTGAATTAAGTGACCTTACGGAAAATATACGATAGTAGGTTTTTGGTGTGCAAAAGAAAATAACCTAAGGCTATGTGTGAGTTAAAAAGGAATTAGACCTGCGTTATTGTTATGGGAGTTAAAAGGAATTACACCTACGACAGATGGGTGTGCTGGTGAGAGCGTGAGTGTCTTGGTGGTATGGATGTCAATGGGCCGGGCTGAGCCCAGGCCGATCTCATTCACGGGTCGACCACGGACTGTCCGGCCCGTCGATAGGCTGGGCCCTAAGCATCTATATTTTTTAAATTAAAAAATACAAAACAACATCGTTTTGAACAAAACGACCATGTTTTGTCTGGCCGTCCCGTGGCCCGTGGGGGCCGACCATGGTCAGCCCGTGGCCTGCCCATTGCTAGCCAAACCTGGGCCAAAAACGGACCAGACCGGGCGAGCCAGGCTAGAATTGCCATCCCTACTTGGTGGGCTGCGTTTTTTTATCTTTTGGGTGTGCAGCGTCAGTCCCTTGATTGTGTGAGTGCGCAGTGTGTGTGTAGTGCAGTGGGTGAATAAAAAGTCAAGGAGCTGCATCTATCTTATTAGGGAAAAGGCATAAGATGTTGGTGAAATAATTTTGAAAGGCTATGATTAGAGTTGAGCTACGACTGATTAGTGATTTAGTGTATGTGGCGTGCGTGAGTGTTAGTACAGTACATGTTTTGTTGTTGGCTTCAGTGTTGATATTAAATGTTGGTATAACACACGGCTGATGGTTTGGCTTCAGTGTTGATATTAAATGTTGGTATAACACACGGCTGATGGTTTTACACATGTGTGGGTGGCTCTTCAACTAAAGCTTCGATGATGATTTTGTTGGTGTAGCTGTGATTGATCTTTGACTCTTGCGTGAATCAATCATGCGGTAATGAAGTGTAGAAAAATTTGGGAAGTTATTGTTTTTCTATTTCTCAAGAGTTTTTATTTATGTTAAATTTTATTTAATCACTTGAGTCATTTATTTACTGTTCTTTAGTTATAAGATTGTTTAGCAAAATCCTCTGACGAAGTTCACACAAATCGGTTTTGTTATTGGGAGTGAAAATCTTTCACGAGAAGTGAAGTTGAGAGATAGTCTCAAGGATTTAGTGGTGTTGGCTCAGTAAAGCCTTGGGTAATTCTATTGTACTTCGGTGAAAGAATTAATCTGGGTAAGGGCCCGCAGACGTAGGCAAGGAGTGTCGAACTGCGTTATCAAATTTCAGGTATCATCTGTTATTTTTCTTTTGATTAATTTATGTTTTTATTTATATCATAAACGACCACGTAAAATCGGACAGTTTGTAAAACTATCTACCCCTTCCGGTTTTTCAAATACCATCTATCCAGGTATATTTCAGTCTTAAGATATCTCTGCTTTAACATGGACAGAATTGTGGACATACAATTGTTATAACGGTGATCGAAATAGATTGCTCATGGAGTGAAAGAAGGAAATTATGTAATTATACCCTTCTCCAAGCTCTTAAGCACAAAACAGTGGGTTCTTTGAATTCTAGATAATGAGTCTATCTTTTCTCTTCACAATTCATAAACTTTCGATGTATAGAAATTAGTTGTTATAAAGACAACAACCTAGAAAAGAGAGACTTGCTTCAGTTGAAACTTCAGTTCTCCCAAAAAAACTTTTCTTTTCTTCTTCTAAGATTTCTCAGCAGTCTGCGCAGAATAGTCAGATACATAACTTGCAGTATGTTGATATTAGTCAAAAACTTGCATGATATAGGCCTTTCCATTCTCTGGCCTCGAAATCTTGTAACAGAACAGAGACAGAAGACTTGGGACCGCCATATTTTGTAGAGATTTCGAAAATGGCTTTACCTTATAAAAACTACAACTTTGGCAAAACAATTTAGGGATTCCAGAAGTTTCCCATGAGAAGAAGATATGAGAGAAGATTTAGGTGTCTTTAACGAACTAGTTGGGCTTCTATGGAAAGAAAAGATAAAACTACACTGTAATAGCAAAACAAACATTCCCTTTTCGGCAGCATTTATTGATGGTTGTTTGTGTATATATATAGGCATACAATAGAAGAGTCTGGAGAGGGTTGTAAAAACATGCTGTAACTAATTGTGGTTTTGGACATGGGCTTGGGTATTATTGAATTAACCCATTAGGCCCATGTTCCAGATGTGTCATTGCTTCTGGAGGCTTCTTGCACGTCTATCTCCTTTCCCTTTTACGCGTTGATGCTTTGTTGGCTTTATCTTTTTATTCTGTCATCTACTAGGAACTTTTGAACTTTCTTTGCCAAGGTTTATAGAGAGTAGGTCTTTTCCTTAAAAGAGGAACAGCATGGTGCACGACAACCATGTTTGGCCTTGTGAGTGCAATTTTGCAAAGCAATCTATTCGTTTTATGCTCAAAAATCGTAATTATATGGGTCATGATTTGTAGTTAGAAAGCAGATATTGATCTTATAGGGATTGATGCCCAGACACCACTTAATTCAAATCTAACTTTGTTTAAGAAATGAAATTGTTTAATGGAAATAATCTGGAAAATTAAATTAAAATTAAAAAAAATAACAATGAACAATAGACAATACCAAAATACATAAAATTGAAATTCAAGGTTTTAATGACTAGAGATCACTTTCTCCCTATTTTATTTCCCTCCTATTTTATTAATCAAATTGTGTCTCATATAAGAAGTTCAATTGTATTAACTACCCTCTCTCAAGGTATAATTAATTGTCCCTAATTAAATTAAATGAAGTCAATTGAATAATCTCTCAACCTACTCAATCACTCCACCAATTTAACTAGATATTAAGCTATCTTACGGGTGATTAATTGAATTAGTCGAGATCTCTCTTCTAACTAATCAATTGACGCGATGATTATAAGTCTGTAGGTTGTTAATTCTCGTTGTACAATCCTACACAAATAACCTTACTCACTCTCTCGATTTATTGCAGGATATAAATATAATCAACAATCATCAAAGACAATTTTCTTTCAATTCAATAAAATAGGAGTTTGACAAAATAGTTCAAAAGTAATCCCTAAAACTAAATCAGCCACTCATGATCTCCATAACATCATCAACACTCAAATATTCCATTTTACAAAGATTAGAAGAGATAAAAACTCAGAAAATTGAATAAAGAAAACTTCTTCTCTTCTTTGCCAAAATCTAAAATTTTTTGACGTTGATATGCTATTTTCTCAATTGTTGTTGATAATCTTTGAATCTTCACCTTCCTCAAGACTCAAAACTTGTATTCTTCACTCAATGAGACTCTTTTTCTATAAAGGGTTTTTGTCCCTTCTCATCTATGGAGGTTTAATATGTTTTATAGTCCAAAAATCCTAAAGTTTAATTGAACCCTACAGAATGTCTCCTCTTCTCTTCTCTTCTCCTCCTTGTTCTTTAGGTCAATCTTCAAGTTGCTCAATCTTCATTCTTACATAAACATAATCAATTCTTACCTTAAATTAGCATCACACATAAAAGAATAACAATGAAAATCAAACTAAATGAAAACATACAAAATGAATCCTAAAATACAACAATAATCAACTATTATGTAAGAAACATATGCCAATTATTTGAAAAAACATAGACTAAAGCACAACTATTAGGTCTTAACCTAGAATGTTTGGTTTTTTTCTAGGGCTATAGCCCCTATGTTTCATGTTCCTACTTTGATCCTCTTCTTTATCTTTACTTTGATTTTATGCCTATTTTATTTTAATTTGTTCAACAGTTAAGAGAACTATTGTGATTACTTTATGTACACTACGATTAATCCAATCTTAAAGTCTATTAATGGTAGGAATCAACTTTAATTTTTGTAAATATGGAAAATTTGCCCCTCCCTCGAGTAATGTTTAAACTTAAGGAGACGTGTGATTTGATGTTATGCCAAATTTTATCTTCAATGCATATATTGTAGCCACATGCATGTCTGACAAGATCTAAAGGACTTAAGCAGCATCTGGTCGGTTCTTTTCTTTTATCACATATCTCCGTTCGTTTTGCCTCAAATAACGATCAATAGTGTAATTAATTTATTGTTATGGAAATTAATTAATTGTAACAACTCAAGCTTTGATGTTAGAAGGCAATATTTAAACATTTAAGGACAGTTATAACCCAACAGATTCATCAAGTTGTTATTAATTAATGGTTGTTTAAGTCTAACCATTTTGGCTCTTAAATACTTTTTTCTCCCCACGTCGGACCATGTTTCCACGGACAGGTCAAGAAAAGCTCACCAGTCACCACCTCTGGGATAAAACTTCCAAAAGATGTAGCATTTTTAATTAATAATCATATGCTCACATATATTACATAGTGCCGTTGATGTTCACAAGCAACTTTGTTTGTTTTGGGCGCTTGTACGCGTGTTCAAAGCTTCAAGGTAGGCATGCTCCAGTTTCGCATCACGTCGGAATTCTAGTACCTTGAGTGTTCCTTAAGAAGACAAGACCGTAACACCTAACTAGATGCTGATTACCCTCTAATCAGGGTTAAGGAAGTCATTACCAATTTACAAGAAAAAAAGAAAGCCAGAAAAAGGATTGTTAGAGATTAATCGTGTCTCTTCCAACATGAAGTATTATGAATTTCACACTTTTAATTAATTGTTTAATAGATGATATGGATATAATTTTTTTTATACATTATGATAATAATTTGAATCCCAACCTTAAAATTATAATTGCAAACCTATCTTGATTGATAACTAATAATAAAGAGATGAGAATGAAAATGCAATTACATTCATAACTTTTGGTTTTTTTGGTTACTCTTAATAGATAAAATAAGAAATGACATAACTGTAATGAATCTTAAATAATTTTGGACTTTTATTTTTAGGAGGATGTGAGTATATATCGGAAATAAGAGATTAAACAAATTATTAGAATATTATCAATTTATTATCAAAATATTATGAAGATATTGATACTTATCAAAATATTATCATCAAAATTATCTTTTATATTAATTTCTTTAATAATTATTTTATTTTGTTTCATAATTATTTCAAATTCATAATTTGATTTATCATTGAAAATTTTTATTAATTATTTATAAAATATAAAATATTTTATTTAATTATGTACAAAATAAATTATATAATAACTAAATATGAGTAAAAAATTGAATATTTTTCTCGTATTTTTCAACATAACTTCTTTTTTTCCCTTATCTTTTTCTTGTGTTTTTATTTTTTGTATACAAACATATTCATATTTTTATTAACATTGCACATTACTTTATCTAATAATTATTTTATTTTATTTCAATAATTTTACATCATAAAATAAGTTCATTATGAATTTTTAATTTTATTTTTATAAGAAAAATCATACACAATTATTAAAAATTAAAAATTTATTGAATCATTAAATTTGAATTATTTATTTATTAAATAATTTTTATTAATTAATAATAATATAAAATAATTAATTATTTATTTAGAATATCAATCACATAATAATTAAACATAAGTAAAAAAATTTTATTACCATTCTTAATATTTAATATCAATCACTGTTATAAATATCAACTTCTACAATCTCGTTCCTACTGCTTGCATATCAAACACACACAATAAGTAATTCCATTCCTACTTTTTATTCCGATTTCCTTTTGTTATTTTGAACCATTCATTACTAGTTACCAATTGGTAATTATGAATGAAGACATGAGAATGGGTATGCAACTTTTGGTAACTAGGAATGAAGACGTGATGACAGGTATATAACTTACATTCCTTAAAATTTGCTTTTTAGTAATAGATAAGATAATGATTAACATATCTAGAATGAATTTTAAATAATAATGAGTTTTTATTCCTGACGTAGATGTCGGTATAACTTGGAATCACTTATCGGAAACTCTTTATTTCTCTTCTTTTTTGTGTTTCCTCTCAACTGAAATTATCTATTCGTTCTTTCTCTTAAGATATTATTATCAACATTGCACATTATTTTATTTAATAATCATTTCATTTTATTTCAATAATTTTATATCTTAAAATAAATTCATTATTTTTATTTAAATTTTATTCTTATAAAAATCATACACGATTATTTTAAAACTAATAATTTATTCAATAATTAAAATAATTTTAATCATTTATTTATTAAATACAATTTTTTATTAATTAATAATAATATAAAATATTTTAATTAATTATTTACAAAATTAAACGAATAATAATCAAACATAAGTAAAAAAAATTTCATTATCATTGTAGTACTTGCATACAAAACACACATAATCGATAATCTTATTCCTATTCTATTTCTCAATTTCTCATTTTCATTCCTATTTTTTTATTTTGATTCCTTTACGAGCGGATTGCCAAATCTAAATGTTTTAGGTAATCTGTACGGGTAGATATCCAACTTTTTATTAGCATTTTACAATTCTTTGCACGATGGATTGTGATTGATTGAAACCTTTCTAGGCCTCTATTTGACTAACATACTCTGGTTTCCACTTCTTACGTGAAAATGAAAATGAATAGTACAGCGCTTAGCTTAGATGCATACTATTTTCGGTGTTCGAATTCCATTGAAGAACAGCCTTAACGTGCCTGCTACTTCTAAGTTCCTATTTTAGCCCTCTGTCCTTTCTCAGTTCTATCATTTCTTAAACCATGTTTTCCAAAGAGCCAAACACGGTTTTCCAACTCAAACCAATCTCCAACATTTGGACAACGAGGGAAGCAGTCAGAAAACAGACCAAGTTGGCCAATAATACACGTTATATCCCGAAAAGTTATTGGAAGTCTCCTTCAAACTTGGGTTCATGTCATTAAATAATAGAATTTCCTTGCTGGCTAAAAGATCCTACGCTAACTGGCCTTAAGTTAAGCCACTTCCCTTTGTATATATATACCGAACTCCAATGTTCAATCTCAGCATATCCTAGCTAAAACAGAAACTAGTTCGGTCGATCTTTTGATGAAAGCATGGGACGGTTCAACGCTTTGCTTGTCTTGTCAGTTGCTCTGATTTTATGCCTCTTTCCTGCTACCATATCAGCCCAACTCAAACAAAACTATTACGCCGGCATTTGTCCGAACGTGGAAAAGATCGTTAGAGATGCAGTTCGTGCGAAATTTAATCAGACTTTTGTCACAGTTCCTGCAACCATTCGTCTCTATTTCCATGATTGCATGGTCAAGGTAATGGTTTCAATGACACTGACAAGCCTATTAATTAGACCAACTTAATCATGATAAAATGAAGTTTAAGTTTGTGCACCTGTTCTGTATGGACAGGGTTGTGATGCTTCGATTATGGTTGCATCAAATGCAACCAATACGGCGGAGAAGGACCACCCTGACAATCTGTCACTCGCCGGAGATGGATTTGACACCGTGATCAAAGCCAAACAAGCAGTTGATGCTGTCCCAAGTTGCAGAAACAAGGTCTCGTGTGCTGATATTCTCGCCATGGCTACGAGGGATGTAATTGCCCTGGTTAGTATGCTTATTATTCTCGTTACTCAATTCCAAGTCATTTGATACAATAATCTTTTGGCTAATTAATTCATCTGTTGAATGTGATTTTCCATACAGGTTGGTGGTCCTTCGTATGCTGTGGAATTGGGAAGATTTGATGGTCTAAGCTCAACAAACACCAGCGTGAATGGGAAGCTGCCCAAACCAACTTTCAACTTGACTCAGCTCAACTCGATGTTCTCAGCTAACGGGCTCTCTCAGTTAGATATGATCGCTCTCTCAGGTACCCCACAAACCATTTTCCAGAGCCTGTGAAGTATCAATCATGCTGTAACAACGTGAACTTGAAAACACCTACTCAATCGGATTAATTCATTTTGGTAACCAAATGAGTTGTTCATTTTCTTATTAAATACAAATTTTAATTGTATAATGTTAATTTATTGAGCACGCCCTTTAAGATTATTCAAAGTGAAGATTTAGTAGTCATGTTAAGGAGAAGACTTCCTAAAAGCACCTGTTCTTTTAGAATTTGATGTATCTACGAAAAAGATTATACTTGACTAAAATACAAGTTTTCATTAAAATTGATTTTATTATATACCTAGCATTAGTTGGAAAGCATTAGGAAATGAATGTTCTCTTTGGAGATAAGTATATTTTTTATTTCAATATTTTAATTATTGAATTTCTAAATTCCATCTTTAAACTAATACTAATCACTCTACATTATATTAATGTTTACATGGCATTCATATTAGAAACATAATTTTAGGTACAAAAAGATAATTGTACACTTAATTTTAGGTACAGAAAGTTAATCGTACCCTAAACTTCAATTTTGTTCAAATTTAAAATTTGTTAATATCATATAGGATTTTATTTAAAAATATTAACAAAAAATTTAATATATGCTTATTTTCCTGCAGCCGCACACACCGTTGGATTTTCTCATTGTGACAGGTTCTCCAACAGGATATACAACTTTAGCACTGGAACTTTGGTGGATCCTAATCTTAACAAGACATACGCAAATGTGTTAAAACAACTGTGCCCGAAGAATGTTGACCCCAGAGTAGCAATTAACATGGACCCCAACACACCCAGAGCCTTCGACAACATGTACTACAAGAACCTAGTACAAGGCATGGGACTCTTCACATCGGACCAGGTCTTGTTCACGGACCTCAGGTCCAGACCCACAGTCAACTCATGGGCAAGCAATTCCACGGCGTTTCGAGTAGCCTTCATCGATGCTATTACTAAATTGGGTCGGATCGGAATTAAGACTAACAAAACCGGCAATATCCGGCGAGATTGCTCCGTTTTGGGTTGATAATCGAGATCTGTTGTCAATCTACAACTTGCTGATTTGGACAAAAGAGAGAAAAAAAAAAAAGAAGATTGTTAATTTTTTATTGTTAATTTATCAGATTGCGATCCCAATAATCTCTTCTGGTTGATTTAATTTTAAGAAGAAAATAATATTTGTCTCCTATTTTCCTCTTAAAACAATTTGGGACAATTTTGGTTAGGATATATGTTATTATATTATTGTTCAATAGGGAATGTTGCAAATGACTTCAATTTTTCAAATTGATCTTTCCTTACATATTAATTATCTTTTTTTTAAGAATAATTGATAATTGGAGAAATTCTAGCTCAAGTTTAAATAAAATTAAATTATGTTTAACACCTCATTTTCTATTTTTTAATACAAGCTACATTTAGAAATTTTTATAAAATTACATTAGTTTAAAACAATATAACAACAACAACAACAACAACAACAACAACAACAACAACAATAACAATAACAATAATACTACTACTAATAATAGTAATATCAATAATAATAAAAATAATAATTCAACGTTAAATTTTCTATTAATATGAATAATGTAGCAAGCTACATCATATTAGTATTTTTCATATAATATTATGAATTTTATTATTTAATAAATTAAATATGACTTATAAGGACGTGATTTAAAAAAATTTATAAGGTCATGATTAATATTTAATTTTACAAAACTTAAAATTTTGACAATAATAAAAATAGAATAAAAATTAAAATTTACACAAAATTTACAAATGTTTCTAACCTATAACTACATAAACCCCTCCTCACCCACTCATTAAAACCAAGAAAATGACTTATCCATACAAGAAAGGAAAAGTTGAATATCAGCTGCTTATCGAGAATACAATCGAGGGTAAGTTTGACTTTTAATAGTTAAAAGTTCAGTTGATTGTTGAAAATGCTCCTATATCTGATTACGTTAAATAAGTTGTTGGAGAGGCTGTCCACCAAACATGTTTTATAGTTGTTTGAAAATTTAAACAGCTTATGAAAACCAACCAGCTAAAAAAATAGCTGATTGGTTGTTTACCAAACGAGCCCATTATCCTACAAACTTAACAAGGTTCGAGTGTGACAACCTTTTCAGAAAGTCCACCTAGAGTACTGACCTTTGATGAAGAACTGTCAATAATTTTATCATAAAAGTCAAAAGTGCATTTTGAATCTTAATGTTTATAATAGAACACAATTTGAACCTTAACGTTTTGAAGCTTTCAAATTGAACCATAAAATTTTTAAAACAATTAGAATAAACCCTAAATGGATGAAAAATTTGACAGGGTTAACTCTCCATCAATTAAATGCCATATCAATAGGTTAACTATCACATAATTAAAAAATATAAATTAACTAGAAAGTAAGTCCCATTACCAAATGGTAATGGGATCAATTGTTTATACATTTAAGACATTAAGTCTCACTTGTCACGTGGCAGTAAAATTCACATTTATACATTTCAGATAGTAAGTCTCACTTTTCATATGACAGTAGGGTCTACTTTTTATTTAAAAATAAAAATAATGTTAGGTCAATATTGATATGACATTGTTTAACTAAGAGGAGTTAAACTTGTTAAAATTTTCATCCACTAAATGCTTTAATGGTTTGTTCTATATTATATTGTATAGGTTAAAGTTCAAAATGTACTGTTGACCTAAAAAGTTTCCACGTTTTCCTTACAACTCCTAGCATGTTCCATAAGTAAATTTGACTTTGTTTCTATAAAATGGTCTTAAGAAGAGGATTTCTTGTATCGAAAGTTTTGTGAACAATTATTTCCTATGTTTTCAAAATTTATACATCTACCAAGAGTGCATATAATTAAAAGACATAATAGTTTGTTTCAAAATTTTATACACTTCAGCTTTAAGTTCAATTACACTAAGTTGCCACCCCTCAAGGTTAAAAATCAAGATGTTTGCATACTTTATACTCTTTCTATTTACTAAAAATATATCAATTTTATTTTTTAAAATTTAAATAAAAGAAAGAAGTCTCTTGTATGATTAAAATATTAGGGTAAAAGACAAAAACCTCTCTTATAGTTTAAAAAATCTTAGAAAAACCTTATGATCTTTAAAATTCAAAAAAAAAACTCCCTATAGTATTTAATTTTCCAAAAAGACCCCTTCTATTAGAATTCGGATAAAAATAACAACAAAACACATGTAGTATAAACATTAGATGTAGACTAATTAAATGCTATTTATATGATGATTGAATGCAGGTTTTAAACTTGAACCGAAATAATTTAATCTAACACAAACAAAGAATTTATTATAATTATATTTAATTATTAATTTAAGTTAAATTTAATTCATTTACGTCAAGTTTTGGTTACCAATAATGATATTTGATTAGTCTATATTTGATATTCATACTACATGTATTTTGTGGTTCTTTTTTGACTAAAGTTTAAGATATTTTTAGAAAACTAAAAGCTAGGAGTTTTTTTGAGAATTTTAAATATTGGGGTCTTTTTTAAAATTTCTTAAACTACAAGGGAGATATATATTTTTTATCCTTAATATTAACCATAATCGTAATCATTTTAAATGGTTGATCCATATTTATTTATCAAGTATTATGAACCTTTTCAACTTCATCACTCATTTCTAATTATTTAAAATATTTAGCAAGCTTAGGAAAATAAATTGTAACTTTAGTTTAACTTCTACTTGCAATATTAATAAACTATAGAACTTTATAATATCAATAAGATCTTTTAAAATATGAAGAATTATCTTTCTTGAGTAATAAATGAATCTAAATCATTCATAACAATTTTATTATCATAAGAAACTTCTTTCTCATAATTCATATCATTGCTAGTGATAATGACAACGATAGTGGTAATAATAGAAGATTTAAAGGCTAAACCAAGTATGGATAGTAATGAAATATTGGCTGAATATTCAATTTTGCTATACCCTTTTTTCATTTTTCCTCATATCCCTAAATTAGAAAAGTATTGATTTTTCATATTATTGCTCTTATATATTTTTTTCATGTCCTTATAGTGATTTAGATGATCTTTAACTTCTCTTGATGCTTTAGATGATAAATTTTTAGCTAGTTGATCAAACTACAAATTAGGATAAACATTATCAAAAAGAAATATTCTGGATGTTTATCATCAAAATATAACATGGTTCAAGTTTTTAATTGAATAGAAAGTATGAGGATTATAAAATAAAAAATTAGTGTAAATTTCAATACAAAAATCACAAGAAGGTTTGACATTAGAAAGGTTGATTTTACAGAAAACCAAAAACATGTTTCAAGAATCAAATGTTAAGCTGAAACAAATAAGAATAAGAATTAAGAATTAAAGATTACGATGAAATAAAAAAGAAGAAGAGATCAATTTTAATATACAAGGAATGTTGATGAATTTGATCTTCTAAAAGGCACATCATTTTAATACCTACATGATACAAGAGAAAATGAATAAAAAGAATTGCAAGCTTATACATAAGCTACAATCCTTTATTGACTAAGAAATTGAGAATCGAAGTTACATAAAAGAAAGGTGAGAGAAGATAAAGAGAAGTTAGTATAATTGCTTAAACAATCTATAACTGCCATTATAATTGATTTTCCATCTTAATTTGGTAAGGCTTCAATGAAATCCATATTAATATCAACCCAAAATTGTTATGGAATATGTATTGGTTGCAATAACCTTGCTGTATCTAGTATGTAATATTTACATCTTTGATTGATCATACATATTTTGATGAACTCTCTATCATCCTTTTGAATTTTTTAACAAAAACATATTTGTATATTTTTAAGTGCCAGCGACACCTGAATGCTATCCTATTTGATTGTTATGGAATTATGACATGATTTTATCCCTCAAAGTAGAATTATACCCCACTATAAATCATACTTTTAAGTAAGGAATTTATTACATCAATTTTAAGTTGAAGTTTTAAACTAAATTTCCTTCACCTTTTTTCACAAATCTTAAATTAGTGGATCATTCTAACTATTTTTCTCCTCATATGAAATATATATATAACTTAGAGATAGATAGGATACATAAGCTAGCATTTTCTCTTCTTAATAAGGCATTAGTAGCCATGTTGTCACGTCCTTTCTTATGTATAATTTTGAAATCAAATTTAAGTAGCTTAGGTAACCATTTCTACTGAAGAGGAGTTGTTACCTTTTACTCTAATAAGTATCCTAAACTCTTTTCATTTGATTAAACTATAAAATGTCTTCCGATAAGGTAGTGAGGCCATTGTTTTAAAACCATTACCAATGTCAAAAACTCTTTCTCATACATTAACAACTCAACATTCTAAAGGATAAAACCTTATTTACAAAGGAAATCAAATGAATCTCTTAGGTTAATATGGTCCCATTGTAGTTTCATAGGGATTTGCTTTTAGAGTGAATGTTTTATGAAAGTCAGAAAGAGATAATTTAGGTGTTGGTATAAGCTAGCTTCAAATATGGAAATTCCTTCCTACTTCTTCATTCCATAAAAATGCATCCTTCATAAGAAAAAATGTTGGCGGTTGACTGATCACATCAAAACATTCTATTAGTCATTTATAATAACTAGATGATTTTAAATATCCCTTTAGCTGCTTCAAATTCCTAAATATAAGCCACTTCTAAGTAGCTTATGTCTTTTTGAACATATATAAACACCTTTATTGGCCCCTAACTTACAATTTCTGGACTTTACAAATAAAGCATGTTCCCTTAACACCTATAATACCTTCATTAGATGCTTTACATGTGACTCAAACGTTTTGATATATACCAAAATGTCATAAAAAAGACTAGTGCAAACTTCCTCAAATATGGTTTAAAGATGTTGTTGATAAGACTTTATGAGATTGAGGCATTTTTTATTCTAAAAAGCATCCTTAAGAACTCATAATGGCCATTATAATTCTATATGTTGTATTTGATATATCCTCCTTCCCCATTCTGGTTTAGTGGTATATAGATCATAAGTTCAATTTATAAAACCAGCATATTTAATTCATATAATGGATCTTCAATTAGAGGCATCATAAACGTATCTTTGATTATTTTCTAGGGTAGAGATTTATAAACAATATAGAGCCTTTATAAGTATCTTTTTTCTTGACCAATACAACTAGATCTAAAAAAGGACTAACACTATACTATATAATTCCTTACTTCAACATCTCTTATATAATCTTCACTATGACATCGTTCTATAATCTAGAATACCTATATGTCTAAAGTTTAATACACTTGTTTCCTCCTTCAATACGATGTTATGGTCTTGTATTCTAATAAGAGGTAGATTTTTTGGCTTGCAAAGACATATCTAAACTCATCTACTAAAATATTGAGTTTTTGTTATCAATCTTACATCATATCTTCCCTATAACTTGTTGTGTCTAATTTCTATTGACTTTGCTTGCCTTCATATCTTGATTTTGGTTACAAGTTCTTGTGTTTTGATCAAAATGAGAGATGAATTGAGTGAAAATGGTGTAGATATTGAATGCATGTTAATTGGATTATTTTGTTAATTTTGCATGAAAAATGAAATTTCGTATAAATGTTTGCATGAAAAAAAGAGAAAAGCGATGAGAAAACTTGTCACCACAGTGACAAGTTAGTCATGGTGGTGACTTAACTTGTCACCATTGTGACAAGTTAACTCATGGTAGTGACTACACCACCAAACATAGTCACCCTTGTGAATACTCCTTTGCACTCACTTTAATTCTGATACGTGGTAGCTACAAGGTTGACGGTTTGAAACCCCAAACCTAGAGTCATACTACAAATAGAAAGGGAATAGAGGGTGGCAGCACATTCCATATTCCACATTCCATGTTGCACACATTCTACACACAAACCTCATAAACTCATTCGTAGACACATATTCTGTTATTCTATATGATACAAACCCGAGAGACATTTGGGGACAAAAACAAAGAGAAAGAAAGAAGGGGAAGAAGAGAGGAGAGAAAGCGGAGACTAGTCAGGGTGAAGAAGAAGAACAATAGAGGGGTGGAAACAACTTGATCATCCAATCATCTGGGTGAGAACCAAGCAAGAGCAGAAGGCGAGGGCCAATGTGGAGAGCTTGAGAGTGCAGGAGACCATTAAAACTCCTTCATCTGATCTTTGCTTGCTTGTTTTGTTCTTCATTTGTTGTATTATTTCTCTATGTTTTACTTTTATGTTGTTTATTGAGCTTACAACCCTGTTAGCTTAACTGACTAATACTCTATTATCTTTTGATAGTTTATTTGGTTATTGACTTAGTTTATTGCTTAATTATGTCTTTTATATTGATAAAGATGGGATTGAAGTATTTGAATATAATGAATCTTGTTTCGATGGGTTGATCTCTTTTTCTTGAGGATTAATGTAGCTATTTTAGTCAAATATGCATGATTGAGGGACTTTGTTATTGTCTTATGTTTACTATAGTTTTTGAGATGAATGGATGTAATAATATGACCAAACTTTGCATCATTTTCGTATTAAATGAAGGATCGAAAGAAGAAGTTTAAAATGGAATGAGAAACTATAGATGCTTAGGTTAAGAACTAGAAATATATTAACTTAAGTCGTAATTAGTAATCAGGTTTCCATAATTAATTCGGATGATAACTTGTTGAATACGAAAGTTAGACATTTTTTATTATTCGAGTTGAACTTAGAACCTAACTGTTAATTTTAGTAAGACGACTACCCAATCATTTCCCCCGTAGTCATGCATAGGAGATTAAATTAGTGAAATTAATTCTCAAGAGTTTCGCACTTCGATTAATCTGTTCATTTTTGCTGCCGGTTGAATAAATTTGCTTTTTAGTTTAATTTTGTCATTTTCTTTAAAGTCTTCACTCAACAAATCAAGATATAATGTTTAGGATTGCATATGTTTTTATTTTTGTTCAAGTTTAATTTAAGTGGATCAATTTCACCTCCGTTGGAGATGACCCTGGGTAATCATCTACAACTACCTCATATATTTACGAGTAGGATAGCCTAGGTATCTTTTTATAACTTATTTTGGGCACCATAAGTTTTTGACGCCGTTGCTGAGAAGGTGTTTAGTGTTGACACTTAATTTAATTTTGGTTATTTTGTCAATTTTTCATACATACATTTTTGTCGTGTTATTTTATTGAGTTTTTTAGTAATTTTCTTATTAATTCACCATTTTTTTATTTGGTTTATGCGAGGAAGGATGACTTAGGAAAGCAAACTTGCTCCCTTTATTGACAAATACATCAAATAAGGGGGACTTAAAGGGACTTTGAAGATAATCTCGAGGAACTCAAGCTTGAAGATCAATAGATGGGTGAAAGGTGGCTAGTAATGAAGGAGTATTCCAGACCGGTAATTCGTAATGAAACTTCATGCCTACATTTGGGAGCAGCTAGAAACTGTGAATTAAAGAACATTCACTACAACATGCTGCCATCTTTCTATGGAGTTCCCAATGAAGACCTTTTGAATTTCATTCAGGAATTCTATACCACTCTATAAACCTTAACTTTGGATGGTTTAAATGAGATTAACTCAGAATAAGATGCTTTCTATACACATTGAAGGATCGAGTCAAGGCATGGCTGATGACCCTTCTACCTAGTTCATTGACTACACGGGAGAAGGTGTACAACAAATTCATGGGAAAGTTCTATTCCCATCAGAAGACTTTTGAATTGTGGACAAAGGTTGCAACCTTCACTTAGATGGAGGGAGAGCCATTCTGTGAGACATAGGAATGCTTCAAACTTTTGCTCATACAGTGTCCACATTGTCATTTTCTATTTCACATGCAAAACCAATTCTTCTATGATGGATTAATGTAACAGTGTCATTACACAATGGACAATACAGTGGGAGGAGCTGTGGGAGAGAAGACGGCCAAAAAAATTTTAAATCTTCCAAATGTTGGAGGCCAATTCTCAACAAAAGTGTGTGAGGAGAACAAGAGCTGGAGTTTATGAAGTGAGCTCGAATCAAGAACTGGCTATGCAGTTAGCTGAGTTAACAAGGCATATAAAGATGTTAACTGTAAGGGTACCCAACAAGCTCCAAATCAAGAGGTATGTGGTATGTATGGAACTTGTGGTGATGGAGCTAATGGTTGTTCATATTCTTGTGAGCCTTTTGTAGATGGGGAAGAACAAGTGAACTCACTCAATGATTTTCAACCAAAGGAGTGAAATGATCCATATTCAAACACCTACAATCTTGGTTGGAGAAACCACCCCAATTTCTTATGTAAGACCAACAATCCACCAGTATAGCCCCATCCATAATATCAAAATTTTCAAAGGACGAATTATTAACAAGGGAAATCCTCACTTCAAAACCCACCAAGCAAGCCTTCTTTGGTGGAAAGCCTAAATGCGTTTACTCAGGTCGGAACTCAAAGTCAATAAATGAACAATAAGAGATTTGATTCTTTAGAGGTGTTTGTAAAGAGGATTGAGATCCAAGTAGGGAAAATCGTTACTCAAATGCAAAATAATCAAAAGGGGAGGTTGTTCAGTCAACCTGACCAAGCCCAAATAGTTACTATTATAAGAAGTGGTAAGGTGATTGATAATCATGTCGAGATCCCTTCTAATATGTCTGGTGCAGGTAATCAGGAGGAAGAGAACCTCACTAGTGAAGAAGGTGAGTAGAATGAAGAAAGCAATGGGCACGATAACTTTTCAAGTCATATTCAAAAAGGTGAAAAATCGGGGCATGCAACTGATTGCAATGAAGGAACAAGATTGTATAAGGCGACTAATCCTTATAGACCACCGATCCTATATCTGAGCCTCCTTAAGGAATCAAAACAATATAAGCAATTTTATGATCTATATAACCTATTTTCCAAAGGTAATATTAATATGCCTTTGTTAGGTGTGATCAGGAACATTCCAGCTTATTTGAAGTTTTTCAAGGAACTAAGCACTAAAAAATGGAAATTTGAGCCAAATGAGAAGGTGATAGTTTTAGAAGTTGCAAATGCAGTGCTTCAGCAGCAATTACCCCCTAAATTGAAAAACCCAAAGAGTTGTCTTATGTAAGTATCAATAGGTAATGGTGATGAGGTTAAGGGTATGCTTGACCTTAAAGCCGGCATAAACCTTATAAGTCACCCTATTTATGAGAAATTGGATCTAGGACAATTGAGACCTACAAACATGTGTTTGCAATTAGCTAATAGTTCAATCCGTTATCTGAAAGGAATAATGGAGGATGTTTTAGTGAAGGTTAGAGGATTGATTGTTTTTGTAGACTTTGTTGTCTTAGACATGAGGGAGGTTAAAGAGCAAGGGAAGGAGCACACCATACTCCTAGGGAGGCCTTTTATGGCCACTTCTAATACCTTGATTGATGTGATGAATAGGAAACTAAGCATGACTATTTTGGGAGAAACAATAGAATTTTCAATCTTTAATGTTGAACCTATTCCTACTACTACTATTTATGAAGATTTTTCTTCTGTTGATCAAATTAATGCTGCATATTTTGATTTCACCTTACAGGAAGAAGAAGAAAAGGAGCTAGACTTGGTTAAAAAAAACGACGAATGTTGCCAATTGCTAATTAATGCAATTGAGGGAGAGGTTGGTAAATTCTTGGAGAGAAATCCTAATGAAGAGAAGGAAATAGTGGAATCAATCACTTTGAGTGATCCACCTTAAGTATAACGATCGACGTGTCCAGTTAAAAGACATTAAAGAATCGCTAAATGGGAGGCAACCCATATAATTTCCTTTTTACTTTTCAATTAGTTATTTGTTATTCCTTTTTAATGAAACTCAACTTAATATGTTTGCTTTGTGTGCACAGGCCTACTTTTCAATCTCTTCTATTTTTCTTCCTCACAGCTGTTCACCACTCCTCAATGTAGTAGCCATACTTATTGCCATGTTTCACAACACATCGATGCAGACACCACCCACACTTTTGTATCATATTTCTATCCCTTTTCTTTTTATTATTTTTACTACTTTTTAGTTTAATGTCTTTTAGTTTTAATGCTTTTCCTTGTCCTTGTTCGTGTTATTTTGTGTTTTAGATCCCTCTTTTACTTTTTTTATCACATTAGGCACAATGTGATATTTAAGTATGTATCTGTAGGGGGGAGGGAGTATTAGTTAAAAAAATTTAATAATTGTGTTGTGTGTTTATTTTCCCATTTAATATTTAGAGATGCATGGTCATTAAAATTTGATATGAATTAGAAAAGCATAATATGAGTGAATAAGTATACTTGTATGCTTAGGCTGTTTGACTTAGATTTCGATTAAAGGGACATTAGTTTGTTTTGATAGATGAATGACACTGTTCATTTGGTAAGAATTTGAGCCCTTTTGAAATATTTAACATCAAATTCAAGTATTCTTTGCTGAGAGTGTTCTTTCATGATTCAAGAACTCTAGAACTTGCTTACAAATACTAGTCAAGATCACATAGTCTTACATAAACATTGAAATGATGAAGGCAACTAGGATATACCCTTTTTACTTAAAAAGCCACCATAATTTTACCTTTAGTGAGCCCCCTTTGAGCTTAACATTAACCATTTCTTCTTTATAACCAAAATGTGAGCCTCAACCTTGATTATTTAACTTTTTCATCATACCTACCATAAGGATGAATTGAGCTTTTAAAAGAGTATGATTGGGTTCAAGGAATAATTGTTTGAATAAGTGTGGGGGAATCATAGGATATAGTTGGCTATTACATTAGAAATGGGTATGCTTGTAGTAATTATCTCTCCTCTATATTTTTCTTCTTTTAATTTCCTTGTTTTACACAAATAAATTAAAAAATAGAAAGAAATAAAAAGAGAGAGAAAGAAAAAAGAAAAAAGAAAAGAAAAGAAAAGAAAAGAAAAGAAAAGGAAATAGAAAAGAAAATAAAGGAAGAGAAGATAAACAAAAAACAAATGAAAAGGAAAAGGAGAGACATAAAAAGGGGAGTGCTAATCTTGTTAACTTGAAAGGAAATGATTGAGTGTTTTATGCTTCATTGTTCATATTACTTTAAATGCTCAATTTGTTTTGTGATTTTAAAAATGTAATTTTCCTTTTTCGTACCCGTAGCCCGACCCCATTACAACCAAAATAAAGACCTTTAGATTGACGTTTGTATTTGATATGAGTGGTGGAGATTGGATTAGTAAGCAAGCCTATGGTAGATGCCTTACATGAAATGAATTATGAGTGAATATATCCTACCTTTAAATGTTTGAGAGGATGGAGAGTGGAGTGGGTTTCTATCACACTTATTAATGGCTTTTTAATAATAGTACTTATTCATTTTGGATAAATATAAAAAAATAGCTTATTCATAGAGTATTATGAGTTTTAAGTTCTTAGGTTATGTTTATTGAAATGATCGTTGATATCTTTGACTATTATTTGGGAAAATTGTTGTTTCCATTGTTTGTTCTTGTATAATCTGGTGTTCTTTATTTTGCTTGAGGACAAACATAATTTAAGTATGGGGGAATTGTTGTGTTTAATTTTTATTGACTTTGCTTGCCTTCATATCTTGATTTTGGTTACAAATTCTTGTGTTTTGATCCAAATAAGAGATGAATTGAGTGAAAATGGTGTAAATATTGCATGCATGTTAACTGGATTATTTTGTGAATTTTTCATGAAAAATGAAAGTTCACATTAATTTTGCATGAAAAGAAAAAAAATAAAGGAAGGTGGTGTATAAACTTGTCACTCACTTTAATTCTAATACGTGGCAGCTTTAGGGGTGACGGCTCGAAACCCTAAACCTAGCGTCATACTACAAATAGAAACGGAATAGAGGGTGGTGACACATTCCACTTTCCATATTCCATATACACACATTCTACACATAGACCCCGCAGACTCGTTCAGGGACACATATTCTATCATTCCATATTCTACAAACACGAGAGACATTCAGGGGCAAAATAGAGAGAAAGAAAAAAGGTAGAGAAGAGAGGAGAGAAAGCAAAGACCAGTCGGATAAGGTGAAGAAGAAGAACAACAGAGAGGTGGAAACAACTTAAACATCTGATCATCTAGGTGAGAACCAAGCAGAAACAAAAAGGTGAGAGTCAATGCGGAGAGCTTGAGAGTGCAAGAGACCACTGTAACTCCTTTATTCGATTTTTGTTTGCCTACTCTGTTCTTCATTTGTTGCATTATTTCTCTGTGATTTACTTTTCTGTTGTTTATTGAGCTTACTACCCTGTTAGCTTAACCAAATGATACTCTGTTATCTTTTGATAGTTCATTTGGTTATTTACTTAGTTTATTGCTCAAATACTTCTCTCATATAGATAAAGATGGGATTGAATTATTTGAATATAATGAATCTTGTTATTTATGTGATGGGTTAATCTCTTTTTCTTGAGGATTAATATAACTATTTTAGTCAAATATGTATGATTGAGGGATTGTGTTGCTATTTTATGTTTGCTATAGTTTTTGAGCTGAATGGATGTAATAGCATGACCAAACATTGCATCATTTTAGTATTAAATGAAGGATCGAGAGAAGAAATTTTATATGGAACGAGAAATTATAAACGCTTAGGTTAAGAACTAGAAATATATTAACTTAAGAGGTAATTAGTTGTAGGGTTTCCATAATTAATTTGGATGATAACTTGTCAAATATGAAAGTTAAACTTAGTTTATTATTCGAGTTGATCTTAGAACCCAACTGTTAATTTTAGTAAGACGATTACCTAATTATTTCCCCTTAGTTATGCATAGAAGATTAAATTAGTGAAATATTCTCAAGAGTTTCCCATTTTGATTAATCTATTTGTTTTTGCTTTCGGTTGAATCAGTTTACCTTTCAGTTTAATTTTGTGATTTCCCTTAAAGCCTTCACTCAACAAATCGGGATAGAATGTTTAGGATTGTACATGTTTTTATTTTTCTTCAAGGATAATATGAGAGGATCAATTTCACCTCCGTGGGAGATGACCTTAGGTAATCAACTACAACAACCTTATATACTTGCGAGTAGGATAACCTAGGTATTTTTTAGAGTTGGGCACAACATAACTAAACCTATTTTCATTAAGGAAAACTTATGGTTGTAACATCTAATTTGTGGTAACATCACATTGTAACAGAAAGAATTATTAGGTTAATTTGGCTCCCTTTAGATGTCTCATTGTTCAATCCTTTAAAATTTAAGTAAATGTCCCCACTTTGTAAGTCGATCAACTTTCCTTACCATTTAAAATTCATATTCCTTTATTATATTACAAATGACATCATTTAATGATGATAGCAACTGTATAACCAAGACCATATTCAAACCTCCCAAAGAAATTATTAATACTTTAGCTAAATATTAGTAATCTTTCATACTCCATTTAAAATTTCTACCCCTTTATAGAACTTAATTTGCATTTTCGACTACCTAAAGTTATCAATACATAATCAATTTCTTTTATGGTACACCTTGCTTTCATCAATATTCTTTCCACTATAATGTTATATATACTTCCTTATTCAACAAGGATCTACAACAGTTTTCCATTAGTCACTCCCAAAACCCTTATATATTAATATTCAATAATTGATACTCTTGAAATTGTTTGTAATGAAATTATAGGTGATTAAACAATATCACTATCATTAGTATTTATGTCCTTTTCTTTTACCATCCTCCACTATATACATATGAAACCACTTCTTTTTACATTTATATCCTAACACAAATCTTTTGCCGCATTAAAAACATAAATATTTGGTTGTTATTTCCTTCATTTCCTTTCTATTAATTTTTTTCATTTTATTTTCTATAAGCAATGTTTTTACCTTATCATAAATGACATTCAAAGGATTAATTAACATCCTTTGTTCATTATTTTCCATCTCTGACCCCTATTAATTCCACCATAATTCTAGTAGTTACTTTCCACCTTACTATTCTTTATATACATCCTATAATAGTTAATTGACACCAATTATTGTTTATTTGCAAGATCATACACTTGTTGCATATTACTTGGATTAATAAAATTCATTGGTAATTATATCTCCTTGGCAAGGCCCTTCAAGAATAAGTTGATAAAATATGGTTTAGGAATTACCAATTTGAGATAATAAAGATCAACTAGAGCACTTTATTCTCTCACATATCCTAATTGTTTCAGATCCGTCAGTTCCCAAATTAGGTTGGAAAATGTAGCTTCCCTAAACCTTTTTCCTAATGCTAATACTTAAGTTTTTACCTATTCTTTATGTAGAGTTAGTGCCAATATTCTTCACCCATCAAATGCATCGTATAAATCTCATTTTTAGTTTTTGAAAGATTATCATCTAAGAAGAAAAATTGTTCACATTTGTATATCCATCCCCTTAACATTCCATCAAACTACAAAGACTCCACCTTATTAAAATGCACTATAACTAAGTACCTTCCTGTAATGGCCTTCATTATTTCTCTTAGAATAGTCCTCTACAACTTTCTTTAATTGATTTGGTTATTGTTGAAAACTAAAACATCCACTCTTTTAGTGCTACAATTGTATGCTCATATTTTAAGCAAATTTCCTTAAATTAGTTTTTCATGCTTTCCTCTAACCATCCAATGTCACAACTCTAGTTTCTTTTTCCATAATTGTACCCCACCATACCATCAACCAAGGATCGAGTTCTCTTACACCGAATTGATACAAAAAAAGAAAAGTAAAAATTGAAAGCTTATGCACAAGTTAAAATCTTTTATTGATTAAGAAATTAAGAAAAATATTTACAGAAGAAAGAGATGAGAGAAGATAGAGAGAGAAGTAAGTTATTTAGCTTAAGAAAAGTTAGTTAGCTAACATGTAATAACAATTTAAGTATTTGTTACATATAAAGACTTCTCCTTTATTCTCTCAATTACGCATAAACCATTACTCATTTCCTCTAATGTATTCAATGAAGTAGAGTTCAACTCTTTATCAAATCTTTTGTCATTTTCAATCTTCCTCCTTTATTCTTACTAAAAAGGCAATCATACAAATTTTATATTATTTTTATGTATCATAATGTTATGATAAAAATAGGCTTTGAGATTATTTTATAAAGAATTAAAGAAAAAGAAAATACAAGAAGCACAGAAAAAGTAGAGTTTTAAGAAATAAGAAATGGTATACGGAAAGTAGAGAAGAGAGAAGAATAAGAATCAAGACTAACCTTCAAACTCTTTAATACAATTTTTAGGTTAAATTCATTGGATTTCTTATACTTTTACATATTTTCAATATACTTCTTAACTTTTAAAAATTATCAATTGTCCTTATAATTTTTTGTTTTCATAACATTCATCCCCCTACTATCAATTTTCTTTAAAAATACTAGCTGTGAACTCCTAGACAACATCGTATAATGTCATGTGTAGTATCATATAACAAAACAATATCATTTTGGATTTTGCAGTTAAATTTTTTTAAGGAAGTTGACAATGGTAGGGATGGGAGTTATAACATTAAAACTACAAGGGAGTTATTAATAGTTTTTAAAAGTTAAAGCATATAATAATAATATACCAAACCACGTAGGGTCTAATGAATTTAACTCTATAATTTTATCACTCTAATGAGTAATCAAAATTAGACACATATTGTATCTATATTATGGGATTTTTAAATATATCAATGTAACTACTAGTGAGGAATCATGCAAAAATGAGTTTCTGGTAGGGAGTTAGGGTTTTAGTTGAAAGTAATAACGAGCAATTAGATGGTTGGGATTAGTTTAAGGACAGCACGACCACTGGTTAGGAATAATATTGGGATTGAACATATGTGTAGTCATGATAATGCAGGATCAAAAGAAAAAATGATTATCACTGTAGATGGCTCAGGAAATGTTGATGTAACAGAGGCCTATTTGACACTAAAGAGATAGCTTGAGATATCACAAGATGAAAATGGACCATTGAAGAGAGTTATGGATGATCTTTGAAAAGTAATTGCTAGAAGTAGATGCACAATAATATTTGTAGATTGGATATAAAGACCTTAACAAAAAAAGAGTATAAAGATAGAGGTTTAAATAAGGTTATTTAGAGAAGAAAATACAAGAAATCAATGGATGCAAATGAGGAATTAGCGAAGGCATTGAAGACATCTCCACCAACGGTAGCATTTGAACTTATCAAAGTATGATTTGTGGAGATAACATTCTATAATTATATTTTATTGGCTTACTTAATTGAGGTTTTGAAATTTATTTTTATTACCCTTTTCTCTACTATTTAGTTTTTTTTTGTTACATGGAAATGTGGACAAAATTGATTCATAAAAATGATAAGACTTATAACTCCTTAATCTTAAACATGGTAAGTAATTGATAAAAGTTTTCATTAAGCATGTATTTAACTACTAGTCCATAGTTTAATGAAACAATCCTTTCACAAACTCAATCTTTAGGGTTTTAATTAAGTGCAGTAAAGAACAAAATTATTGGAATGGAAATTAAGTATTAGGTATAATTATGTTTGATAATTTTCTATACATAATGTTACATGTTAAGAATTAAATCCTCATATGAATACAAATTAATAAGAATTTACATATAAAAGTAGACTTATAATTTTAATATATTTTTCATTGAGATATTGTGTTTTTTTTATGTATGAACTATAATTAACAAAAATTAAATATGATATTTTCAAAAAATTAAATATGATATCATAAATCCCTAATTTTATGTTGAATAAAGATATTTAATCTTTCTAATTTTAGTGTTTATTTTTAGGGTGTGAAGGATATTGTAATCATTTCATATATTAGTCACTTTTCTAAAAATAAAAATTGATAAAAATTTAATATAAGATATATTTTAGATATAATCAGTATTAGATTTATTAATAATGAAGAATAAGACTTATTATCTTCCTCTTTATACTTATAATTCTTTTAAAGATTTTGGGTTATTAGGTACCAAGAAAGTTTTCCTTTTAATGAAATTATTTTCATTAAATAGATCTTATCATATGATAAATTACGATTCATTCTTATTAATTAGAATAAAATTTTTGCATTTAAATATATTGTTAATATTCTAAGATACTCTAGTTCGTTCTAGAAAACAAGAGTAGAAATTATATAATTACCATCTTTAGATAAGTTGTAAAGGAACGTTCATAGTATTAGAAAGTTAATCTACACCAAATAGGAAATTAGTTGATGGAACTAAACCAATAATTCTCCCATAATTAATAATTAATTCCTTAATGTCACCAGTTTTATTTGAGGGTAAGATTTTCCTCAAAATCTTACTATATTCATAAATAAGTATGAATCCTAGTTACATGTTGTTACATCCCAAATGTTGAGAGATGTGTCTGAATCCTATAGAAATGACATAAATAGTTAGTGGTTGTTATGACTTGTCGATGCAAGATGACTATTGTTTATGCATCAATGGAGCTGAACATTTAGGTTTACTCCTCTCTAGTTCTTCAGTATCTTTATAAAAACCTATATAAAGAAACTAATATGGCAAGTAGGAAGAATGTTAACCTTTATGGTAAGTTTAGGCGATAAACAACATTACTAGCTCACATCTGTTAATTTTTAATTGCTAATATAGTAAGGGGTTGGTGGACTAGAACCAACTCAAATGGACTCTTTTATAGAGGATGACCATTGCATATTGTACGCAAATTGGGCAATACCAACAATTCTAACCAAATTTGTTGGGTAGCACTCATTTAGTGTCCTAGGTAGTCCTCCACCTGAGTATTGAATATTTTGGTTTGTCTATATGTTTGTGGGGAATTGGTAGTAGAGAAATTTAGTTTGGCCCTAATTTTGTTGAACAATAAAGTCTAAAATACCCAATAAATTAAGCATCCTGATCACTCATAGTATATGTTAGAATTTTGAAATATTTTACAATATTTTGATAGAATAGCTCAACAGAAGTTGTATCAAACAAGTTATTAGAGCATCCATCCATCACAATTAGTACTAAGACCTTACCATCAACCTTTGAAAATCTCACATTAAAATACAAACATACTAACTTATAGGGTCTTTCTAGAATAGGTAAAGGATGCAATAATTCAACTTCATTTTTCCTTTTAACTTTATCATATTGGTGCATAAGGTAAATAAGATAATAGGCTTCTATTTTGTACTCCATTTAAGGCCACATATAGGACTATAATAGCATTTCCATCCCTTCTTAAATTTCATGTCATTCCCTTATAAGTTTCTTGCAAAGTTCACCAAATTTAGGAGCAAATAATCTACCACCTTCTTTAACAAGTAACCCATCATCAAGCAAATATTATTTGGTGAAACCTTCATATACTAAATGATAATAATTACTATCAAGCTTAACATTTTTAACTTCAATTCTAGACATATTATAGTAGGCATCACACACTTCTATCCTATTAAGACATTTTTTATTTAGTTACAATTCATCGATTTGTGCTCCTAAGTGAAATTACATTCAACTAAGAATTCTTAACGTCTTAATTGCTTAGTTGATAATTTCTTCCATTCCTTGAAGAAGGTATTTTTCACATTATCTATTGGAACCATAAATTTTATCCCTAATAAGTATACACACTATTTTTAAGCAATGTAACACTGCAATCATTTCCCTTTTATAAATAGAATATTTTTTTGTTTCTTTGAGTTTTGTACTTCTAAATGCTACTGTATGTCTATCTTAGGCTAGCACACCATCTATAGCTATATATCATACATTTGCATAAGCTTCAAAGAGCAATTCAAATAGCAACTTTAAAATCAATTATAATGTAATAGACTACTTTAATTTTTCAAAAGCATCTACACAATAGTTTCAACATCACCATTTTCATTGTTTAGAGAATCAATAAGAGGGAATGGGAAACCTTTAAAGAATAACTCTATACGAACCGTCAATAATAGTTTGCAAATCTTAAAAAAAGACCATAATTATTATACCTTGGTAAAGACTAACCACTTTATAATGGCATATACCTTTTGAGGTTCCATCTAGACTTGAATTTTACTTACAAACTATCCCAAAAATTTAATGTTCTTGCAAACTCACACTTCTTTATCTTGACATATAATTGGTTCTTTTGCAAGCATTCCAACAGTCTTTGTAAGTGGATAATATTCTTTTATGGAGTTATTGTACACCACAATATCATCAATATGAACCCACAAAGTCATCCATAAACTCATATAGAACATACATCATATTACAAAATGTGACAGTGAAGGGTATGAATATAAATTTATAGGCACAATAACTATTTATATATGTGATTATTGGCTCTCATCTCCTTTCACAAAGTTGACTTACCAATAACCTGTTTAAAGATCTAATTTGAGAATATTGAAGCCTTACTCTTTATGTCACTCAGTATGTCCATCAAATCTTACACTAATGTAATATGATGCTTATTATCAATGGTTATCTTATTTTGTACTGGATAGTCAACATACATCGATAATTTACCATCTATCTTCTTTTGGAAGATAAAAGAAGCACCATAATAAGATTTTAAAGGTTGAAAATACCATACTTCTAATAATCGCCAACTATTTTTTAAACTTCTTCAATTCCATTTGAAATATGATTTAGCTCATATGTAAGGTGATAGGTATGAATTGCATCATATTTTAGAGCTTAGTTTTTTATGTATTAAGTGTTAATTTGAGTGTTTAGTATTTGTTTAGGTTAGAATTGTATTAGTTTAAGCATTTAAGTATGGGTCAGTATAAGTCTTTGAGCTTTAATAATATGTTTTTGAGGTACCTTCATGTGTTTGTTAGTGTTTCAGGGTCAACAAAGAATAACGGAGAAGATTCGAAGACTTTTGGGCCGAAAACATGGCCCACGATCTTGGCAAAATAGGCCATGATCGTGACACATGGGAGCTAGCCCACGATCATAGCATATGGGCCACAATCGTGACAGAAGACTCTACCAAAGCCCACGATCGTGGCATATGGGCCACGATCATGACAGAAGACTCTGCCACAGCCCATGATCGTGGCCTAATTGCCATAATTATGACAAAAAGGTTTAATTTTGGCCATGATCATGGCAAACGAGGCCATGATCATGGCCTACATCGGGCAGAAGTGGAAAAAAGTGAAAACGTCAAGTTTCAAAGGACTTTTTGGACCTTTTTGACCTCAAAAAATCTTAGAGCTGCCAAGGTATTTAAAGAACAAGAACAACATAAGGGAGGAGCTTTTGCATCAGCCACAATCCCGAAACCCTGGAGAGTTTTATTGAGAGATTAAGGAAGAAACGAAGGAAGAGAGATGTGGAGAAGAAACCTACGCGAAGTACTTCCCAGAATACGAGGTTTTCCACCGTTGCTACCTCCGTCATCCATTTCGAGTCTATTTCTAGTTTTTTTCATTCCTTATGATTGTATAGAATTTGAGATAGTCATAGATGATAGATTCGTTGAATGTTGAAGATTTGTCTAAACTTACCTTCGGGATATTTTGTCTTTGATATTAATGAAATTTGATTGATTGCGTTTTTATTGAATTTCTTGTGATTTCAATTTTGCACTTGCATAATTCGATAACAAATTGAGAGTAGAACCAAGTGAAAAATCATTAAATTGGGCTAACAAGAGTTAGGTAATTTAATAGAATAAGAATTGAATCAGACTGGTAAATTTGTATAACTAGAGATCTTGAATAGATTTTCGGTAGTTTATTGGACAATTTCAGATCTAATTTAGGTTTTGGATAAATTGTAAATCGAGAGGATGCAATTCTCATAGTCTAATTAGGGTTTATAAAGTAGGGTTAATGATTATAACTCGAGAGAGAGTAATCAAACCTAGGACCATTTAGAACCAGTAATCCAATAAATTCATAATCAATTAGGTTTTCATTAAATTCAGATAAAAATTCCCTTTCTCTCAATTGGTAGTTTTTAGGTTGTTTTGTGATTGGGTGTTGCATTTGTTATCTTATTTATATTTTCGACATTGATTATTGGAATTAATTGGGTGACTGAAATAATTTCTTATTTAGTTTTGTTCTTTTTGAATTATTGTGAATTGAGTTCAGACTTAGATTTTAGTATAAGATTAACCCTTCTTGTGGGATCAACATCTTAGGTACTACGAGAATGACCTGTGTGTTTGCAAAATATCGAACTTAATTATTAAAGCTCTTTCATATTAGAAACATACGATCAAGGTTTTTGGCACTGTTACCGGGGAAGCGATTAGTTTAGTTCTTTAGTCTAAGACTTTTCCACTATCTTTTGTTTATAAAAAAAAATTGAGCATAAAGTAGAGAAACATCAAGACATCTTAAAGTGAGAATGAGACATCTGAAGAGTTGAATGCGAAGAAGGGATAAAAAGAATGATCTTGGAGGATGTATATTATAGAGAGCAAAGGACTCTTACAGATTTCAATGAACCCCAATTTGGTTAGGAAAATCATCATCCTTATATGAACTCGTACACTTCAGAGTGGAAGAGCCATCCAAATTTCTATTGGTTCAATAATGTAAGTACTCACATGGGACATCAATACCTATTTGAATTTCAATATGATAAATCTAGTTCATGGGATTCCAAGCTGGACAAAATCATGAATAAGCTCACGGATATGGAAGAGAACCATAAGAGATTGGAAGAGAAGATTAAGCGAGTAGTAGAAGATCATACCTTTTCTATTCATAATCTAGAGGTTCGAGTAGGCCAGTTATCTAAGGAATTTTCTAAGCAAAGTATGGAAAGTTGTCTGCGTAGGATGAAAGTAAATTCAATAGAGCCACATCAGGCTATCACATTTAGGAATGGGGGTAGAGTTAGAATAATCAGTGAGAAATCAGGCCAAACCTGACCTTATAGAAGACCAAGAAATCAAAGAAGAGGATGAAGAAAAGAATGCCAACTCTCCCTTTTATTCACTAGTTCTTGATATACCATACTTGAATATCAAAAAATCTAGGGTAGATGTCCATAAAGAGAACCCTATCTTTTAGATTAATGATGACAAGTGATTTTTAATATAAATGATGTATTTAAGAATTTGAAGGATAGTAGCTCATTCAGGATAATTGATGTGTTTGAATCTTCTGAAGAATAAGAGGACGAAGAATAGATGACAACAACCATTGAGTTTGAAGAAGCTATGAAAGTCTTTATTCGTGAAGTGGAAGAAGTAAAGGAGATGAAGGTGATTAAGGAAGAAAGAGTGTAACTCACCTTCTTACAGGACAAACTGTTGGATTCAATGGAAGATTTAGGGAGTTTTGTTATTCCCTCTTTTGTTGACAGTTCACTTGAAAGAAGGACATTAACGAGCTTAATTGGTTTTCATAATGTTATCAACATCATCCTTCTAATTATGTTGCAATTTGTAGCTTACTTACGGGCTACAAAATTGAGATTGAACAAAAAGGGTGGAAGCAAGCTGCTTATAATTAATCTCGAATGAGTTGCAAGGATAGAGCATCAAGCTACTGACATTAAAAGAAGCACTGCATAGGAGGTAACCTATGGACTATTAAATTGATGTATTCGCTTTTATTTCTAGATAGTTGAATTTCGTAGTTAGGTTAGTTTGTTTCCAAATAAAATCAAAAAGGAATAGAATTTGATATAAATTGGATGATAGATCAAACAAATAAAAGAGAGGTAAAAGGGCCATAAAGAATGAAGAAGTGATTTAGAAATAAATGTGAAAAGAACAGAAGAAGAAAAAATGAAGAATCGGTGGAAACTGGGCAGAAAAGGGGAGAACGAGATTTTTAAAGAAAATTTCACCATTTTACCCTCCAATCACCTTTATATTCATTTCTAGCTTCACTTTTTCATTCATTTTCACTTTTACTTTATCTCTCTAGAATTGAAACTTACAAATGCTCTCACATCTCTCTACAAAATTTCTAACTTCCACATTTCTTCCAAACTCTACCTATTCACAAGAAATATGTTGCTCATTAAACAATCAGCTAGATGGGAGCAATCATTGGGATGAAATCAAGTTTCGGAACGTAGGAGAAGAAACGGAACGCCAGACTTTAGAGCACCCTTGTAACATCCCGTTTTCATACTAAGGGTTAGAACCGTATATTTCTATAATTGAGAAATAGCACTGAGAGATTAGAAAAAAATGCATTTCACGCTCATGTATAATGTTAATATACACATTTGTGAATATTGATTTTTGCACATTAAAATGACTATATATGCATTCATTGACATATTCCGGGTATAATTGAGTTATAAATGTGATTATATTAAGAATTGTGATTTTTACGTGTTGAAAATTGATTTAGAGAGTATATGTACTGATTTAGAATTTTTGGTGAAATTTGGGAAATTTCTGAAATTTTGAGTAATTTTGGACTAGGAAAAATGCCAAGTGGTAAGACAATTGATAAATGGTAGTACAATTTACTGTCCAATGATAATGGAAATTTTGATAAATGACCTTGGAATTTATTGACAAGCATTAATGAAAATTTGGAGATAATTGGAGTAGGAATTGGAATTGATTGGACTAGTTAATGAAAGAGCTTAATCCAAACCAATAGAGATAGGACATGTAGCAAGTGACATGTGTCACTTGCCAAACAATGCCACTTGCCAAACAATGCCCTACCTCACGATGGTTTTAATCTTGCAAGAACATTTTATTGTTTTCATTCTTTCTCCTCTTCTCATTTTCGTTACTCTTTTTCTCCATCTCTTCTCTTCTATCTTTCTTCACAAGTTTTTACTCACCCAACCATCTTCAATGTACACCTTGCTCTCTCCTCCCATTTATTACTCTCATCTTGCTCTCTCTTTCACTTCTCACAAAAAACCCAACCCTACCACCTTGAAGAATGATGGACATGGGTTGTATGGAGAGCTAGGGCTAAGTGAAATTTTTTGAAGATTTGAAGCTAAACCAAGTAAGTTATGCTTTAAATATCATAGGTTAGTGTAAATGGTGTATGAAAGTGTATGAAAATGAGATAAACGAATGAATGAGTTTTTTCCTTATTTTGTACTGATGATGGGTTAGAGCTAGCATGATCATAAAAAAATGGGGTTGGAAGAGTGATGATTTGTTGATAATTGATAAGTTGTTATTGTTGAGATGATTTTTGAGATAAAAAGGTCAATATGATGAATGTGTATATGATATGTTTTGTTTTTGGTGTATATGATCCAGCATGGATTTTGAATTGTGTATAGATGATATTGAAATGTAATTGGGGTATAAATGAAGAGGAAATGATGTGGATATAAGTTAGAAATGATAAACTAAGCAAAAGACATGCATCTGAAATTTAGACATATCTTGATCTAAGGATATTAAAATAGGATGATTGTTGATTTATATTAAACTAGAGATGAATGAATACAATTTTCATGAAGAAATAGAGTTTGAATTTTGTCTCTAAGAGTTTTGAAATTTGTCTTGAATTTGAGTTTCGGATCATGTCTCTGTTTCTGAACAGTATGTAGTAAATTGTGTATAACTTGCAATTTAATGGGCCAAATTGTATGAAATTAGGTTCTTTAGAAACTTAAGACATATATGAACAATTTTTTAGAGAAGGTATTGCCAAAAAACCTCATTCTCTAGGTCATAATGGTCATATAAAACTGACCTGAAAAACAGGCTGGAAAATGAGTTATGTTTACTGTTTTCTGTGAAAGTTCTCCGTGGCCAACTCCTTGGTTCGCCGCAGCCAACTTGCAGGATTTTTCAAGGATTCCTCTCGGGAAAAGTTTGCAGCGGCTAACTCCTTGGTTTGCCATGGCCAACTTGCAAGATTTTATGAGGATTCCTCTTGGGAAAAGTTCACCGCGGCCAACTCCTGACTTCGTCGCGGCCAACTTTCCTACACAGCTTAAACATACTCTGGTATTCTGATCATAACTTTTTCTATAGTTATCCGAATGGAGTGATTCTTAATTCAAAATAAACTAGATACATAAGGATACAATGTTTCTGAAGAAATTGAATTTTAATTCTGTCTCTAAAATTCCAGAATCTGACTTGAAGATGAGCACATAATACTGTTTCAGTTTAAGAACAGTCCGAATTATTTGGAGTATAACTTTTGGAATATTGAACCAAATTGAATGATTTTGGTCTTATTAGAAACTTAAGAAATAGGAGAAAATTTTAATAGAATAAAGTGTTGCCAAATTACTGCATTTTTCTAGTTAGAGTGATCATGAAAAATTGATCCGAAAGTTTTGAATTTTGGAGATGTTATAAGAAGAAATGAGAGTTGGGTACTGTGAAAAGCAATAATGCCATAAATGAAATGATGAGTAATTGAGTTATAAAATGAGAATGTGGATAAAGTGTGAAATTTGATAATATACCTGGGATTGTCATTGAGCATGCATTGTACATAGTCCATATACACATTTTTTTCTTAAATAAATACTTAAGATTGTGCAAAGTTGTAATGCGTGTGCAATGTGTGTATTGTATAATGTTAATGTGCAGGACAAGCATTCGCATCCAAACGTTTCTGGATCATGGAAGCTAATGCTAATCTGGAGAGTACTGTGAGTTGGCCTAGATGGTCTTACTTACTGATTGTTTTGTTTGTATTATATATTGAATGATTTTGCAATGTGAATGTGATTGTTCTGATTTCCAAACATTGAATGTTCGAGGACTTTGATAAATGTGAGAATATTGAAGTGCTCTTTGTATGTGAAATTGATGAAATCTGTGATGTCTAATTTGATTGTTAAATGTTGAACCTAGTTCTGAAGAAACATGTGAATATGCATATGATTGAAAAAGTGTTTCTCAACATTTATGTTGAATGTTGGACCACGGTCCAATGATGAATATGAAATTGAATGTGAATCCAAAAGCATGTGATAGACTGAAATTATGTGAATGTGATGCATTCCATTACATGAATGCATGA
>JANIIA010000004.1:49226923-49240937 GCA_027478495.1 Erythroxylum alaternifolium
ATGAAATCAAGTTTCGAGACGTGGGAGAAGAAACATAGCGGTAGACTTCAGAACACCCCTCCTGATCTACCCAGAGGAGGAAGGTATTCGTTTCTAATCCTTAAATGCTAGACAAATAGTAGTTCCCAAATATTTTGATTTTGAAATGGTCGATAGGTTAGCATCGCCCGATAGGGTAAAGAACATAGCTGAACAAATCCAATGGGATAAATTTATATGTTTTCAATTTCCTATCTACCAAAAGCTCATTTTGGAATTTCTCACTTCACTGTCCTATGACCTTAGGAACTCCAAGGAAATGTGGTTTAGGTTGAGAGGAAGAGCTTACGAACTAAACATAGAAATCATGTGCGATATATGTGGGTTCCTCGAATCCTCCATCTCCATGAGATTTTGTCTAACCCATTTAACTTTTCCTTTTCTAATTAGTCTTCATTTTTTATTTTTTATTTTTATTTTTATGTTCTGTTTACTTTAATTTTTGTTTCTTCTTTTCTTTTATGTGCTTGTTTGTTCCCTTCTCACATTGAGGGCAATGTGTTGTTTAAGTATGGGGAGGGTCATATGTTTTTCTTTATATGTGAATTTGAATATTGTATGATAGTTGTAAGTTGCATTTTGTGAATTGTTTGAATGTTTCGATGGCTTAGATGGATTGAAATTGATTTAATTTTGAACATGGTCTATTAGGTTGTGAAGAATCATTAGCTCGCAAAATTAATGAATTGGGGTGTTTGGATAAATATACAACTTAATCAGGATTTAGAGTGAGTTTTCACTCTTTAAATTGTTACATTCATTTATAATTTGAGGCCTTTCAACTTAAGTAACTTTACTAGTATTTTTTTAATGGAAACAAGTAGCTAAAACAACAAGGTAGGCAATAAATAAATTCTTTTGATAAATAAATAACTATTCTGGTAGCCTTTAGGTTATGAATAGAGCTAGTAGCTAGTTGAGAACGTGATATAGCCGAGTAATCGGATTGACACACATCACAAATGTGTGCCTTCGCGTCAAAAAGCTATAATGACTTTTCAACCAAGTAGCTTAATAAAAATGTAACTTAGTCGAGTAACCGGGTCGACATTCATTACCTATGTTTGCCTCCATGTAAAAATACTAACTCCATGTTCAATAAATAATTTAAATTAAATTAAATTAAAAAAGTGTTTTATAATAAAACCCTACTGAAAGTGTAATAGCTTGACTTTTCATGAAAATATACTTAGGAACAGTTACAGAGTCTGAATGACCAAGAATTATTAATATGTGTGTGCAATTGAAAAGGGTAAATAAATTAACACTTGAATCAAAATTAATTTGTATATTTAGTTCAAAGCCCCTAGACACAGATTTTGCATGAAGTTGAAGCCATTGCCCAATTACTGCATTGTGTGTTGTGTGTTTGTTATATGTTTGCTATTTTTTTTTGCTTGAGGACAAGCAAACGTTTAAGTATGGGGACGTTGATAGGTGTGAATTGCGTTATGTTTTAGGGCTTAGTTTGTTATGTATTAAGTGTTAATTTGAGTGTCTAGTATGTGTTTAGGTTAGAATAGTATTAGTTTATGTGTTTAAGTGTTTTTATGGGTTATTATAAGTCTTTCAGCTTTAATATTATGTTTTGGAGGTACCTTGATGTGTTTGTTAGTATTTCAGGGTCAACAAAGAAGAAAAAAGAAGTTTCAGATACTTTTGGGCTGAAACCACGACCCACGATCGTGGCATGACAGAAACATGGGAGCCAACCTATAATCGTGACAGAAGACTCTGCCACAATTGTGACAGAAGACTCTACCATAGCCACGATCGTAGCCTGATTGCCACGATCATGACAGAAAGGTTTAATGCTGGCCACGATTGTGGTCCTGTAGATGCGGAAACAAATGAAAACGTCAAGTTTTGAGGGACTTTTCAGGCGTTTTGACCCTAAAAAACCATATAGCTGTCAAGGTATTTAAAGAACACAAAAGAGGAGCTTTTGCATTAGCCACAATTTCGAAACCCTAGAGAGTTTTATCAAGAGATTGAGGAAGAAACAAAGGAAGAGAGATGTAGAGAAGAAGTCTATGCGAAGTACTTCCCGAAACAGGAGGTTTCCCGCTGTTGTTGCCTCCGTCATCCATTCTGAGTCTATTTATGGTTTTATTTCATTCTTTATGATTGTATAGGATTTGATATAGCCATAGATGATAGATTCGTTGAATGTTGAGGATTTGTCTAAACTCACCTTCGGGATATTTTTTTGATATTAATGAAATTTGATTGATTGCGTTTTTATTGAAGTTCTTGTTATTTCAATTTTACACTTGCATAATTCGGTAACAAATTGAGAGGGTGAACTGCGTGAACAATCATTAAATTGGGCTAACGAGAGTTAAGTAATTTAACAGATCAAGAATTGAATCAAACTGAAAATTTTATGTAACGAGAGATCTTGCATAGGTTTTTAGTATTTTATTGGACAATTTCATATCTAATTTAGGTGTTGGATAAATTGTTAATCGAGAGGTTGCAATTCCCATAATCTAATTAGGGTTTATAAATTAGGGTTAATGATTATAAATTAAGAGAGAGTATTCAACCCTAGGACCGTTTAGAACTAATAATCCAATAAATTCATAATCAATTAGGTTTTCATTAAAGTCAGATAAAAATCCCTTTTCTCTCAATTGGTAGTATTTAAGTTGTTTTGTGATTGGGTGTTGCATCTGCTATCTTGTTTATATTTTCGACATTGATTATTGGAATTAATTGGGTGATTGAAATAATTTCTTGTTTAGTTTTGTTCTTTTTGAATTATTGTGAATTGAGTTTAGGCTTAGATTTTAGGAATATATTAACCTTCCTCGGAGGATCGACACCTCAAGTACTACACGAATGACCCTTGTGCTTGCGGAATATCGAGGTCAATTATTAAAGCTTTTTTGTATCGAAAACCTGTGATCATAAGGTAAACAAAACTTAGTTCTAAGTTGATTTGATGATCAATCACCATCCTTGATGGAATTATATTAGGCAAGTATACTAGTATCATATTTTGGCAAGATCTAGCAAAGTACCACTCTCATCTCAAACTTTCATGACTACCTCTTCCTTCACTTCGATCATTGTAACAAGATATATGTTCTCCTATGTTTTAAACTCCTTTTCACCACTGTTGCTAAAATAATAGGGATTTAAGATTGCTACTACTTTTTTTTGTCAATATAAGGGACTTGTTCCTCCATAAACATGATTCTTTCCAAATGTGGATATATATACTATTGCCTTGTGTTGTTTAAGGAAGTCTATGCCAAAGATGACATTAAAATCATCCAATGGAATGACCACAATGTTTAACTTGTCAACTTAGCCCTCAATATTCATAGGTATACTAGAAGTCATGCCAAAAAATCCCTTATTTTTACGATCATTATTTTCAATAAATTTGTGCTCTTGCTCACTTTTAATCCAAACTTAGTAATTAATATGTCCACAATGAACATATATGTAGATCCAGTATTAATTGTTGCAACAACATATATATCATTAATTTGGATTACTATGTGTAACAAAAAGACACAAGCAACACTCATTTTACTTAAAGGAGTGCCAAGCAATTGAAGTGGATTCCCAATGTTGTTACTTTATCCTCATTTTATGTTCAGCCATTATAGCATTAAGCTTTTCCCTCTTAGGGCAATCATATATAAAGTGAGATATGTTATAAATGAAACTAGTATTCTTATTGTTATTTTGTCTATTAAAATGAGCCCTATTTCCATTCACCTTGCCTTTTCCCCTTGTCATTTTACATTTTTCCCATCATGCTTAGGCTTTCCAGTTGTTAATTTTTTGCTTTTCATTATACTTTGACTGATTTAAAGTATCTACTACTTCTTTTTCTTTGTTTGGATCCAAATTAGTTTATTGAATAGCCGTTGCAATTACATTTGGGTGATCTTGGCTACCCTATTAAGGCAATTCAAGTTATGCCTAAGTTTGCAATTCAAATAGAAAGTTGAATAGCTTATCCTTTTAAAACATGCTATGAATAACTAGCATAAATGAACTTAGTGCCTTCACATAATTAGAAAAAGTGCCCTCCTATTATAATTTTTGTATCAATTAACGAGCAACCCATGATGTACTGTAAAAAATAAATTGTTTCTTCAACTTGAAAACCAACACTTCCTATGTATCAATTAAGTATTGACCATCATTTAGATCATTGTCCATCCAAGTTCTCGACCAAAGTCTTGCAACTCTCATGAAGTACTTACTAGTTAACCTGAATTTATTAGCTTTAAGGACTCTTGCAACATCAAAGTATTGTCGCTTGTCCCAAAGAAAGTTCTCAAATACCTTAGCTTTATGAGCTTGGTCAAGGTTCTTCATATTTGAGACTTTCAAACAAAACTAGTTTGTGCTACCCTATTGAGGCCACCCTTTTGATTAGTATTGTTCCATAAGAGAACCAATGCATCTTTTAGCAAACTATCTGTTTTGTTTAACCCACCAAAAATGTCATCTAGATCCCTTTGAATACCATTAATAGCATATTTAATTTGATCAAAATGTATAGTGACTTGCACAACATCAATTTCCAAGATAGGACATAAGTCATGTTTTAAATGAGTAACTCTCCCCAACTTGCCTCCAAATTTTGTCCACTAGCTATTTTTCACTATGAACACTCTAATAACAATTATTATAAAGATATATCTGAGGTTAAAGTTATGCACAATATTCCATTAAATTTGTAACTAAATCTATAAATTAAATTCTCAAAGTCATTCTATTGAACACCTTGGAATATACTTGAACACCTTCAACATAAGTCAATCTATTGAACACCGTAGAATATACTTGAACACCTTTAGTATACCATATAACATCGTGATTTCAAGATAGATAAATATGGAATACATCAGAAGATAAAATGGATCATTTATTGATGTAAAAAAGATGAAATATAGTTTGTACGAGGACAAACAAACTCTACATGTTCCCTACATACATTATACATGACTATAAATAAAACAACCAACAATTGGCACCACATACTCTTCCACATTTTCATGTTTTCATTGTCAATTTTATAACACTAATCCCCATTTTCCCTTGTCATAGACTAATCATTATCATTTTGTTTGATTTTCTATATGTCATCAACGAATGCTATTGGATCATGCAAAATTTTAACGGCAGATGGTGTCTCCTTAAGGAAGAGTGCTCAATTCAACACATGAATCCACAACATCAAACACAGTGCTTTTGTTGGTTCAATATATACTTAATAGTTGTCAAGGTCTCATATATGAAATAACACTTAGTTTGTCTACCAAAGGCTTCATTTCTAAAATGATAAGTGTTGGAAGATTGACCGGTCGATCTTCACTCAATAGATTTTCTAAAATCCAAAACTTGCCTCCTCTTAAAGATTTTGTTGGTGGATTCATCTGCAAATGTGTCTCTCTCTATGTTCATTCTTTTTGCACACTGCATTTCTTAAAGCACAAATAGAAGTTTAAGTTAGTCTTTAACCCTGCGTAAAGAAGTTTGTTTTTCACTATCTTTTATCACATGAGTTATAGTAGCTGATTTTACACCAGATAAGATGAACATAATTTATTAGCAAAGATATAAATTGCTTCCTAATTTTTCTTAAAAAGTATAAGTTAATCTCTACCATCCTTTATGATATCACGATATACCTTAACATTTTCAAATGATACTAATAATACCTTAAATCTTAACTAAGTTAAATTTTTTTCACAACTTTTAATATATAAATTATAAATTTAATTATGTCATATTTCAACTGAGCAATTTGAAATTAGATGTAACCTTAAAATTAATCTTTAAACACTTATTAAATGTATAATTTTCACCTCAACATTTCATAAAAAATTCAAATAAAAGCTATTATCTTTACTCCCTGTTTCCAAATGTAAACAACTATTAGTTCCCATATTCTGTCAACCCTTTGCAGCACTGTGCAGACGACTCGGAGAATTTGTGACACATCAGATTAGGAGTTAGCAAACGATGTCAGAAAAAAGCAGCTGTTCATTCTTTACACGACCTGCTAGTTGTTTACATCATAGCTCAGGAACGAAAAGATGTAAAAAATGTCCCACCAATATAGTTCTTGACATTGCTCAGAGTACATTGATTATCCAGTAGGAATAGCAGGTTATATGGGTATGTTACAAATGTAAGACTTTCCCCACCTAGGAGAACATAAGTGAACGTAGAACTCCAACCAAAAAGGGATGCAAAGGAGTAACCACCAGTTGGTTTAAGCTATTGGGTGTAATAAAGTTTATGCTTTTAGATCATCGCTCTCTTTGCTTCGGCCTCCCAACAATAAAACCTTAAGTTTCCACACCTTGATTCTGCCAATGTCATTCATGTTCCATTGCTTGCGTGTGTAAGAATGGCTGTTCTCCATCTGATGAGAAAACAAACAAAATTAGAAAAGAAATCTTTAAACCCATAGATTCACCAGCCTCCACATTTGATGCCAAAGGATTTATCATGTTTAATTAGGTCATATTGCTTTCAACTCTATGCATATCACACCTTGAACAGAATAATATGACCAGTGTGGTCAAACTCAACTGGTTTGACGTCAGGCTTAACAAAATTGGGTTATCAATCTAGGCATGATAACCAGAAAATCATGAAGAACATAAAGTCCCCCTCTTCTATTGAATAAAAATTGGAACTCCACGCATACTTAGCACGATACAAGTTCCATTTGTAGCTTATAATCAACAAAGGAAACGCTGCTATAAGCCAACATGAGAAAAATATCATGTACACAACCACTCATTCATATTACCGCTTTCACCATCAGATGCTTCTGCAAGCTTTGCAATTGCGGCCACAAGTGCCTGCTCATGATCCTGCATGATATAAAACAGTCAAGCAATGCCATTAGCTGAAAAGAGTGTAATCATAACACCAGCTAATTTGCATTATGGTCTTTACTTTTAGCATTTTCTTTGCCTTCTCAAGCTCAATAGGATCAGGATGACTCAAGATGAACACTTTCTCCACCTGCAAAATGTCCAATATAAAAGGTGAATTAGCTGAACTGTTGTAACAGAGCACATTAACATACCCAAATTGTTAGATGTACCTCCTTAACCAGTGTATCTGTGTTGAGCAATTCAATATCATCAAGAAACGTTTTTGCAAAACCATTCTGCATTGAAGTAATTTCTCTTCTATATTGACCTTTGGTTGGTCCCCTACCTCTCCCGGTGCCCTGTATGAAAGCACCACGGTTCATGGGTATCCTAATACCACGGCCTGGTCCTCCAAGACCGCTACGATGGTAAGTTCCAGGATCCTCACTTTCCCATCGAATATCCTCTGGAGATATCTAAGAGGACGCCAAAATTTTCTGTCAGTTTTTTTCATTTGAGAAACCATAAGCAATCACCATAATAGACAAATGAAGCCAGCCATAGTAGCATTATCATAAAATGCTATTCTCCAAGTAGACACATGTTCATTATTTAAGAGTAAATATATCAGGAAAAGTTACTTCTGCTAGAACAGTTCCCCTCTCTTCACATTTTACCATTCCGTTATACAAGCTAAGCCTTATAATCACAATGCAAACCATCTGCTTGTAGTATTCCTTAACTGTGGATAAGAAATTTGAAGCACAAACATAAGACAGTTTGTTTCCCAAAACGGATTATAAATGAAAATTTCAAGAACTTATATTCTTCTTGCCTAATCTCACAGATACCAACATATCTAGTCTGAGCAAGTCCAAGCTTTCAACTCTGAAGAACAGTAAAGGGGCAATGAAACAACCTACTACTCATACAATCTCTGATAGTTACAGTGCCTTAGATCTGATTTATAGAAAAGACTTAGTACACCTTTGATAAATGGACACGGAGAAAATTTAAACTTAAGACAAAGCACCACTAGATGCACTCCAAAACAATCTGACACGTATCCAAAACCCATGCAACCTTACAGTTCCTGACTGTCTGCACGATTAACAAAACTCAACACTTACATATTGATCTCTAACCCATCCAGTTCTTACTCACAATATGATAGTTAGCCAATAAAATTCAAATGCAAGTGTGTAAGGAAAAGGGATGAAATCTAAATGTTGAACATTAAACAGAAACCTGCACAGAGCATAAAATACTCAAAGAAAGGAAAATTTAAGACAATACAATTATCACATCCACAAATCCAATAAAATAACATGTCTCACTTTGCTTCTTTAATCCAATGAATTAATTTAAGTAATGATTCATCCCCCGCCTCTTCTCTCATTGTGAATAAACTTAAGCTACAAAGCCAATGGTATTTTGTTTCAGAAAACGGCCAAAATACTCAACACATTTCTAAATGGTTTCCACCAATTAGTTCTAAGAACAAAATGAAGTTATTGCATCAAAAAGACAAGAAGTTAAACTTACTAAAACAACTATAAATGTAAAATAGTAATGATTTGATTTGAATGATAATTCACTCGCATGTCTAAATCTCCTTATAAGTGGTACAAACCAAAATCAATCAGCAGTGTCAAAAAAAATCCATAATTATATAACTTGATCATCAATACATTCAAAAGATACCTCCTTGAAGTCAACCCATTCCCAGGTCTCATTTGCAGTGCCAATGTCGTAGACTAGTGCATGCCGTCCCTGTAAATTATTAAACCGAGTCACAACAACTGGAAATAAGATATAAAATAATCTAACCAAACAGTAAGAACTGAGAATTGAAAAGGGAAGCCTCAACTATCTAATTACAAAATGACACGATATATAACCCTAAAGAGAAGATTGAAAAGGGTTAAACCCTAAACATTGACTTTGAAAAGATGACAGCACAATTCAGAATATTGAAAGTCAATTTGGCATTGCATTGCAGAAGGAAATGTCCATAAATGCCAAAATAAAGACACCAGCCACACAATTTGCAAGCAGCCATGCTCTGAATCTTTAATGTATCATCAACAAATAACTAGATTGTAAAGCATACGCTTGGCACATGTTAACAAAAGCTATAGGGATTGTCATCCACCATCCAAATCCTTTAAAACATACCTCAGCAGGGTTGTAATCAGTTACAACAGCCTGATAAAAATTGTTGTCCTCAGGCCACCTTGTCCACACCTTTCTTCCAATTAATGGATCATAAGTTGTCCCTTCAGGAGGATGATTTGCCACAAGAGCACCAAAAGAACTACGGTTGATTAAATGCCGAGTTCCAGTAGACCCAGTAGAATGGAACTGCATAGAAGATAAACCAGGCAAATGTTGACTCTGTTAAGAAAGTAGAAGACACGAGAAAGGAAGATTAGTAACAATCTAGTATTCACCTCTATAACAACACAATCAGTAAAAATATGTAGTCTTTTGCTGGTGTCTTAGTAGTAGCATTTAATTTGCAGCTGAAGATGATGAATATGGCTGAAACGTTATAAAGAGATTATATATCCAGTTACACCATAATGCCATAGAAAAGTACCGTTTGAGATGTCTTTTGCTTTTTACGTGAGGCTGATACAGTAGGGCTGGGTAAGACATCATGAACAGGCTGTGTTGCACCATACCTGGCAGTTTGGAGCTCCCCTGCCTGTCTCCATTCCCTGAATCCATTACAATGTATGAGCCTTTTTTTGAATTATAGTTTCTCACAATTGACTTATTTCATCAAGTATTCAAACCTTATTCTTCGGATGATATCATCTCCATTCACCTTTGTCAATAGTTCTCTATGTTCATCATCTGACACTCTAAGCTCTTTCCTGAGTTCTGTTATCAAACCTTCCTTCTCCTGAAAAAAGAAAATTATTAAGCATCCAATCTGATCAACAGGAAAGAATAAAATTGAAGCATACAGAGACGATTAACCAGAGAAAACAAATACCCAAGTAATGGCATCAGATTGAGCCTTAAAAGCACGCAGTACAGCACTGTAAGCCTCTTGCTCAAGATGATGAATTTGGGCCTCCATATCAGTGTGTGTTCTAGAATATAAGCTAGTACCTAAAGCAGATCTTCCGTTCCCTACAATTCTTGATCCTTTATGATAACCACTTTGATGTGCTTGGGGGATATCATCATCAGTACCTAAATAGCCAATGACATTATAATATAATACATTATCAAGGAAGGTGGACGATCGAAGGCCTTATAATGATCTTGTAAGCATACATGTTGATCAGACAACTGGAGTTCAAATTTAATTTTTCAATCTGAATCTATTTTGGCACAAAAAAAATCAAATCCATTAGGATGCAGCTCCAAATAGAGTCAAATGGAAAGAACAAGTCATGCAGGTGACTCACAAGCTTCATTCACAAATATGGTATTTTTTTCATGCACATGGTAGTTAAATTTAGACCCTTCTACAAGCTTAGAAATTTCCTTTCGCTTCCAAACATAAGAAAATCCAACCTCATAAGTATAAATAGTTGGCAGTTAGTGCCTTTGTTGTCATGTAAAAGTCATTTTTCTTTGCACAGTCATCCAACTAAATGAAAAAGGATCACAATTTGAGACCAATAATATTAGCCACCATTCAAGCAATATAATTCAATATCAGATTGAATTTTTAGTAAAAATATTCTTCAGGACCAGGATTAAGTGCACAAATGGTCAGATCAAATACAAACCACAGACAAAGGTGATAAATATTAAGTAGGCACCTACAAGCTTCAAAATTAAGGGTTTCAACTTCCAAGTAAACAATGTAATATAGAGAAGACAACTGTTCACATTTATTGATTTCCAACTCCACTCTCCGTTCATTTGGTTTTCTTCATTCATCATTTCCCGTTTCTTTCAAAAGGAAATTAAAATCCCACGCCAAATTTGTAACTCTCCGAGTTCACCTATATTCTCATCTTTGCATATAAAATATGGTATAAACCTTGAAAAATAGAAAATATACGGAATTTTTGCAGTTATCCAATCCTACAAATCCAATAAAGTCATGGAGAATTGGGGTGGTGAAAATGAAGTCTAGTTTTGCAAATAATCACATTTACAAGCTACGTGATGAAAAAACTTCATAAGAAAGAACTGAGAGAAGCGAGAAGCTCTAGAAATCTATAAGAGAACAGGAAATAACTTGATTCCCTCTTCAATTCAAATATCTCACCTTCTTCAGAAGTCACAATAACAGAAGAAAAATCTCAGCTAAAGCATAACCAAAAATTTACATCTGTACGAGGAATTCAATCGAAGTAAAGTGATAAAACCCGAAACAGACCGTAACACAATCTCTGGCTCTGTTCCACAAATTTACCTCACCGATAGACAGGTCAATCTCCTCTATGAAAATTGATCGACTGCCCGTTTTTAAATCCCAAAACCCTCTGTCCGCTTAAAACCCTAATACCGTAAAACGCCCTCACTGATGAACTCAACAAGCTTTAGAGAAATAAAAACCATATAAATTCCTCCATACTAAAGCCCTAAGCCTTGTACAAGAAACTCCAAGATTTAATCTTTGGATACGGCAAACCACATACAACAAAGAAGAAATCAAATTTCTGCGTAAAAGTATGATGTGAATGAGAAATGGAGGGCATACCGCTACTATCTGAAACTTCATAGTCCATGCCAGGAAAATGTTGCGTCTACTGCATTGTAATCATTTCCAAGGATAAACCCTTCGATGACGATTTGAATTAAAGAATAAAGACTAACGAAACTTTTGTACTAATTTTCAAAGAGAGAGAGAGAGATGACTCTTATTAAAGTATAGAAAGAAGAAAATACAGAAGCTTTTTGTCATTTACACCTGGTGAAATTCCGGTGCACATAAATGGGCTTCAAAGAAAGGCCAGTACTGTATATTTCTTTTCAGTTCTTTTGAGTTATCTGAGATTTTTACTGTCAACAATCAACATGAAATATAAAACAAAAGATCTACAAAATAGATTGCAGTGAGGAATAAATTTCGAAACCAAATGTCAAAGATTTCAAATATAAATGAAAAACAAACCTTATAGCACTATAGTTAAAATACTCATATTTTATTGCCCCTTTGGGATGGTTGAATTAGTGTAATAGGAGCATGGAGTTAAAAGGTCTTATGTTCGAATCCTCTCTACTTACACTCTTTCGATCGAGTTTGTCGTACAGGGCTTGCTTAGTATAGAATATCTAATTGACGTGATTTGTAGATTATTGCATCATTCCGGAGATTTACCTAGTGCGCATCCAAAAGATAGCAACTGTGAGTTTCTCTGTAAAAAAATATTTATCAAGGAATACATTCAAATATAATTATTTAAGAAAACTACTTTTTAATTTTTGAAAACCAAAATCCACAACTACATTTAACCAAACATATTTTAATATTTTAAAAAACTATACTAACGGAATCAATTAATCTCTAAATTTAGGGAGCATTTAGTTCACATGGGGGATAGTAATAAGAATAAAAATGAATATAATAAAGAATGAGAATGAATATAATTACTATAATTATTATAGTTGGTTAAAAAGAAGGAATGATTACTATTATTATTGACATTGATTAATTTGTTAAAAATATTGAAAAATAAAAATTTATTAAAGTTTTTTTCTATATCAAATTTTAATATATTTTAATTAATTATATTTAATTACTAAAAAGATAAAATATACTTAAATAATTATATTTTAATTAATTATATTGTAATTAATATATTTAATTGAACAAAAAAAAACTAAATGTGACAAGATCACCCCTGTGACACGGGTATAACAATTATTAAACAATGAAAATCATTCATATCATTTATGGGAGGTTTCGAGTAATTTTCAAAAGTGAGATTAAAAATTTGTTCATGCAATGATAATAAATAACCAACTAAATATTTTTTATTCCTTAGCTATCGATTCCTTCTGAAACTCATATTTAACGTTGATCGCTAAAAGTTCAATAATGTTTAAGTTACGAATTAAAATGTTAAGATCTTTATTAATTTTCAATTAGTTTAGTAATAGACCCATTAACCGTAGAATGGAGTTTGAGGAAATGCAATCTTTATAATATATATATTAATAATGCTTATTAAGTGTAATAGTTGGACACTTTAAGGTTTGATTTACTTCAAGTGTAATCATTTACACCACATCACTAAATCCTGCTTATTAAAATGGGGTTCGTTGCCATCCACGGGTTCCTCCTGAAATGGGTTTTGGAATTGGTGAGCCATCAGATTCTAGGCAAAGCTTGATTGTTTGCAGACTGACGGTGTGGCGAAAACGAAAAATATAATCGGCTGTTTAGTTGAGCGTAATAAAAATTACCCTTTTATTTTTACTTATTACTTATTTCTTTTTTACTTATTACTTACATAATAATAATAGTTGTTAGTAGAAAATTAATAATAATAATAAGTAATAATAATAACAATAATAAATTTAATAATATTAAGAATAAATTTTATAATAATAAGAAAAAAAAATAATAATAAGAAATTTAATAATAATAATTAATATAATTAATAATAATAAGTAGAAAATTAATAATAAGAATAATAAATTTAATAAGAATAACAAATTTAATAATAATAAAGAATTTAATAATAGTCAAAATAAATATAATTAATAAAAAAATAAAATAAATAATAATTATTATTATAACAACAACTATAATAATAATAATAATAATAATAATAATAATAAGGATATTCTGGTCTTTTTGTTAGTTATTCCTTTGTAATTCTAAATTTATATTTTCAAACTAAACATTGACATACAAATTTTTTATCTATTCCATCCATTCTTTGAATCAATCAAAATAATATTCATTCTATTTTATTCCATTTTTAAATCAAACATTAGCATAAAAATTCCTTATTTATTCCATTCTTTGAATCAAAGAAAGTAATATCCATTCTATTATATTCTTTATCTTTTTTATTTTTAAAAATAATTATTTTATTTCTTATTTATTCCATTCCTTAAATCAATCCATCCTAAGTGATAGAAAAACTTTGATTTTTATTCACAGCTCAGAAATTCGTAAACAA
>JANIIA010000004.1:49245137-49279876 GCA_027478495.1 Erythroxylum alaternifolium
CCTGAGATTTCTCTCCACGTCGTCACAGGTTTTCGATACGGTTGGAAGGCAACTGGAATAGTGGCAAGGTTCTAGTAGTCATTGACTCGGGAAGCACTCATGGCTTCGTTTTAGCATCAAAGGTGGGGGAATTGAAACACACCTATCACGTTGGGAAACACTACCTTATCAGTGGAGTTATTTGTTTTGCCATTAACTGATTTTGATATGGTCCTTGGTGTTAACTGGCTTAGAACGTTGGGACCCATTTTATGGGATTTCACTACTATGCATATGTCTTTCTATGTACAGGGACAACTGATTGAATTGAAGGGAATTCACGCGGCAACTCTACTACCCTCCAAAGAGTTGAACGCAATCCAGATGGCCGTAGACCTCGACATTCAGTTACAAAAATTACTAGCTGAATTTGTGACCTTGTTAATTAACCCACAGGATTGCCATTAAATAGAGCATGCGATCACCAAATTCCAATGGAGCCGGGAGCTGGACCAATCGTGGTGAGGCCTTATAGATACCTACATTGCCAAAAAGATGAAATCAAGAGGCAATGTGCAGCGATGTTACAACAGGGCATCATTCGACCCAGCCAGTCTCCATTCTCATCTCCGGTGATATTAGTTCCAAAGGTGGATAAAACTTGGCGATTATGCGTGGATTATAGGGAATTGAACAACAAAACAATCAAAGATAAATTCTCGATTCTGGTGATCAACGAGCTATTGGAAGAACTAGCAGGAGCCAAAATTTCACAAAGCTGGATTTGCTCTTGGGGTACTACTAAGTCACAATGCATCCTCCGGATATAGAAAAAACAGCGTTTCGAACACACCACGACCACTTCGAATTCTTGGTGATGCCCTTTGGATTATCCAACGCTCATTCCACCTTCCAAGCCTTGATGAATGAGGTATTTTGAGCTTACTTGAGGAAAAATTTTTTTTCTTTGACGACATTCTGGTTTTTAGTCAAATTTGGGCAGAGCATATCCATCACTTGCGGCTTGTGTTTGAGTTGCTAAATCAACACTAGATGTTCCTGAAAAAATCCAAGTGCATCTTCGCACAAACCTAATTTCTTACTTGGGCCACATCATTTCACATGAAAGAGTGCAAGTGGATCAATCCAAAATCTCAGCAATTAAGGAGTGGCCACAACCAAACACAATTCGTGGTCTAAGAGGTTTTTTAGGCCTCACCGAATATTATCGAAAGTTCGTACGCAAGTATGGAGTGATAACCGCACCACTTACGGCCATGTTGCGAAAAAACTCTTTCATTTGGACTGAAGATGCAGTGACGACTTTTGAGAAGCAAAAGACAGCAATGACCACAACTCCTATTTTAGTTCTACCTGACTTTGAGCTAACATTTGTTATTGAATGCGATGCGTCTGAAACAGGAATAGGAGCGGTGTTGTTACAAAACAATAAGTCCATCGCTTATTTTATTATAGCAATGGCAATGAGGCACCGCGACTTACCTACATACGAGAAGGAGTTGATTGGCTTGGTGAAGTCGATCAAACATTGGCAATCCTACCTTTGGGTGTAATTTTATGGTACGTATAGATCACTATACCCTGAAATTTCTATTGGAGCAAAGGAGTTTATCATCACCATAATAATATTGGGTGAGCAAGCTGCTACCCTTTTGCTTTACAGTGGAGTATAAGGCTAGGAAAAATAACAAAATAGTTGATGAATTATTAAGGAGAGACGGGGATTAAGATCTTTTGATGGCAATTTTAATGCCACAGCTCAGCTTATTTGAGGAAATTCAACAAGAATAAAAAAAATCCAATGAACTGCAAAGGCTGCTAGTAGAAATTTAAGAGGGGATGGCAAGTGATAAATGGAGTTTCAAACAAGGTCTGCTCTTCTACAAAGACAGAGTCTACATTCCACAAGACTCCCCCTCAATCTAAACCGTAGTCACTGCAATCCACAACCAAAGCCATGAAGGTTATCAAAAGACACTGTATAGGATCACAAGGGATTTCTATTGGTATGGGATGAAGACAATAGTCTGAGAATTCGTGAGGTCGTGTGATGTCTGCCAACGTCTCAAAGCAGAAAACTCTCTGGCCAACAAGACTCTTACAGCCGTTAACCATTCCAACTCAATTGTGGGCAGACATATCTCTTGATTTCATCGAAGGGATTCCTAAATCACGAGGAAAGAATGTCTTGTTGGTTGTTATTGACCAATTTTCTAAGTATGGGCACTTCATTACTCCATCTCACCTATACACCACTGTAAGTGTTGCTAGATCCTTCTTCGATAATATTTTCAAACTTTACGGACTGCCGAAGACTATGGTCAGTGACCGCAATGTTACTTTCACTAGTGCGTTTTGGAAGGAACTATTCCGTTTGAGTGGCACTCAATTATGTTTCAGCTCTGCCTACCATCCTCAATCTGATAAACAAACAGAGGTGGTGAACTGAACCATTGAGATGTACTTATGTTGCTTCATAAGTTCTCACCTAAATAAGTGGGTCGATTGGTTATCATGGGCTGAGTTTTGCTACAATACAAGCTACCACTCTTCTTTTAAGTTTACTCCATTTGAGACTGTCTATAGAAGACCAGCACCATGCTTACTGTCTTACTTACCTGGAAGTTCAACTATTGATGCAATAGACTCAGCTCTTCAGACACGGGACTCAATGCTACAATAGCTGCGCCAGAACTTGTAACAAGCTCAAAATAAAATGAAGAGTAGTTATGATCAAAAGCACCGAAAGATAGAATTCCAGGTGGGAGAAAAGGTGCTACTTCATCTTCAGCCTTATAAGCAAGGGTCACTTGTGCAAAGAAGGAACCAGAAGTTGTCAGCAAGGTTCTATGGTCCCTTTGAAATTGTAGAACACATCAGAACAATGGCATACAAACTCAACCTACCTGAGGATTCAAAATTGCACACAGTCTTTTATGTTTCAGCTCTCAAACAATACCATGAAGGGAAGGAGATTGGGGAACCAGTACTGCCACCACTAACACCCCCCCTCCACAACCTGTGACAATTCTAGAGCAATGTACCAAGGCTGGAGAAAAGGAGGTCCTCATTCATTGGAGTAATTCATTGCCAGCAGACGCATCTTAGGAGAAAGTCAAAGATATGATCAATAATTATCCGAAAGTCACACTTACGGACAAGCTTCCAATTGAGGGGGAAAGTATTGTTACTAAACCTCTTCAGGTCTACAAACGTGGGAATCATGGGCGTAAACAGAAAAGAACACATATGGAGTTGGAGAGCTAATTTTATTTCTATGTTTTATTTGATTTCAATTCAGTTGTTAAATTTGTAATTCCTGTTTTAAAGGAGGAAGTACCTCCACTTTCGTTCCACTTTCCTTAGTTGTAGGAGGATGTGCCTCCATGAAGTCATGTATCCATTGATGTAACTAATGCACATTTGTGTGTAAATATTCATAATCATCAATGAAGAGGGGACTTCGAAATCAATTACAGTCTTGAGTACTTAGCCTCAGAGGTATTAAGGTTCCCTCAAATTGAGCCTTACAATTAATCAATCTAGGTCAAAAGAAGAAAACTCCAACACTACCCTTACAAACCCCGACCGCACCTAATCTACAAAGACCCATAACTCGATCGTTGATTCGGGACCTTATCACATTTATGTCTGTGAATGCATATTAGTTGATACGAACTAAGATCTTCCAGGATCTATTCATTTAACCAGATTGGATGAGGAAGGCAAACTATTTTAAGATATACTTGGATGCCTGACAAGATTCACCAATCCTAGATTTGGAAACCAACGAGAAGATAAGTCCTAATAGGGGAATAAATGAAACTTATGTAAAAAGGAAAATGATCAAGATGTAAATCACAATGACTCTATACATCAAGAGGAGGAAGATGAACCAATAAAGAATCAACCACTAATTGATCCAAAGATAACATATAAAATTGTTATAGAAGATACCCCAAATCAGGAGGTAATACCCCTTAAATCTTAGGAAAATGTATAATTACAGATATATGAGGAAATCACTTAGAAGTTTAGTGAATTACATAGGGCTTAATTCAAGGATGGTAATGTGAAGGCATTTGAATCCTACCCTCAAATATTGAGTGATATACCGTCTACTATTGAGGAACCTATAAGTACCCCTTTGAGGATCCTAAGTATTTCTTTGAACCATCATTTAAAAGAAGAGAACTTATAAACCAATTCCATAAAGCTATTCAGTTGCACCTCTATTTTTTCCAGACGATCCTCCAACTGCTTGTTATCTTCTTCTATTTTTTAATCACTTTCTCCCATCCTCCTTCTTCTTCCTCCTCAGATTCTTTGCTTGATGAGACTTGTGATTGGTGTTGTGGTGGTACTAAACTATAACTCACATATCTTGTCCTGTGTTTAACTTATGATTTTGAGTTGATATCTCGAAGTTCCATACCATTGTACTCTAAGATTTCTACTAGCCTCAAATGTTTATGATTTAAAAACTTAGGAAAAATAGGAGTTAGTCCATCAACATAAACACCATGAAAATGACCTAGCATAGTGATAAGAAAACCCATGCCTACGTAGCTATTTCTTATTAAGAGAAGTAACTATTGTTTGAACAATGTGAATGGATGTACAAACTTGAATTTTATGATCCTTGCAGTAAAGAATAAATAAATCTTTTGTAGAACACTTGTTAGTTTAAGTTTTTACAAAAACAGTTTGACAAAAAAATGTATATAGTAATAAGTGTTTAAGATTCAAAATAACATTATTTGGTGCATTTTTTGAATTAAACCCATCAAACCCCATTAATTTTTTCCAATATTTGGCAGCATTAAAATTTTCATATTTTTCAATAATGTTTATAAAAATTAAATGAAAATATATTCACACTAGTATAATCTAGTACACCATTACAATGACTTTCGTGTTAGGCAAATCCTAACTAAGAGTCAATTTACAAATTATAAATGTCATTTGCATTTTATGTCTAGGGTGAGTTGATGCTCCATTTTCTTCACGATAATAGCTACTCTCATCCAATTGATAATTCTATCTGTAACTTGGTATTTATCTCTACCATTACCCTGATAAAGACATTTGTTCCTTTCCTTCCAAAGAGAATATATGGTTGTCGCAAAACCAATTTAAAGAAGCATAACATTTTGTTGTCCAAGATTGGACAGAGACATAAATCGATATAGCGTTGGTTCCCATTCATATGTATGATTCACTAGGTTCAGCATTTTTTGAGTTCTTCCCCATACTGCTTTGGAATATCTGTAACTAAAGAATAGATGGCTACAAGTTTCCTCAAGCTCCATGAATAGAATGCACGTTGTATCTAGTGTTCTATGCCAACGGTTTTTAGTCTTTAATTGATCTTTGATTGCAAGCTAAACAATTATGGTTATTTTGTGATTTAGAGTGGTTTGCCATATGAACTTGTACCAGACCATTCTTTAAATGACCTGTTTAGGACTGCACGACACAAATTATTAGTGAATAAGCTCCTTGAATTTGGGATAATACAGTCTTCACAATGGTTTCCACTTAGTGCAAGTAAGAATTCTTCTAAAGCATTAAAACCTTAAAAGCTTTTGTGCCATTGCCTATTAGAGATAATGCTCGCTACTTTAGAATATGAAGGTGGTCTGTTATGCAGATGAAAAAGCTCTAGTCTTTAGATTAGAGGACTAGTAGGAGAACAATTATTACACCACAAGGATGTATTCTGCCCATTCCCAACTACATGTTTAATGAAGGGACATATAAAGCTATGCATATTTAGTAACTGTTTGAATATCGATGAATGTTTAGTCGATGGAGAAATCTGCTAGAAATTTGCATTGCTAAGATGGATCTCATGTATCCACTTAATCCATAAAGCTCCTATATCATTAAAAAGCTCCATATCCTTTTGCTTAGTAACACCTTCTGCATATTTGATATTGAAATGATTCCTAACCCACCTTGGTTCTTCGGTTTAGTGATCTCACTCCACTTTACTTTAGTTTTCTTAGCATAATCAGGTGATCCCATCCATAGAAAAGCATTAAGTATTTTGCCTATTTCCTTGATCACCTTCTTAGGTAGAGATATGTGTGTAGCTCAATGCATATGCATGCTATTTAGAATCGAGATGATTAATATCAACCTTGCTATATATAAGAGATGCATATTTTGCCATGCTTTTACCTTTCCTTTAAGCTTTTCCATTAGAGAGATGCAATATGAGAATTTTAGTTTGCAAGAGGTAATGAGTACACTAAGATATTTAAAAGATGGGGGTGGCATCTTATACCACTTACACTATTAAGCATCTCTGGGTTACGCATATTTGAGGACAAAAATAGGTTGCTCTTCTGATGGTTAATCTTTAGACCAGTCCATTTGGAAAATAACTCCAAATTATTCATCATCAGCTAGACAAAAGTTTGCTCAACTCTAGAGAGAAGTGTAAGATTGTAAGCGAATGTTATTTGAGTGATTCTGTTGGCTTCACAGTTATGATGGAACTTGAATGCTCCATTATTAACTGTCAGCTCATTGACATAACGATTCAAAAAATGCATAGCTTCTAAGCAAATTTGCAAGAAGTTTCAGTCGATTGTGTGAAAAACTTTAAAGAAATTAATTTTGAACATACAACTCTTTTTTTTAGGGTTAGCCCACGAGATGTCCTAAGAGGGTCCTAATTATGGGATGCAACAGGTCAGCCTGTAAGGAGTAAAGTGCTGGTCAAATAGGTCTTTTCATTCTCAAGACTCAAATTGGAGACCTCTGGTTAAGGGATGAGAGTGTTGAACCACTCACACCAACCATGTTTGGTTAATACACTTCTTAATTTGCTTATTGGTATTATAGTCTCTGATCAAATCTTGCATAAGCAGGACATTGTCACCTATGCTTCTCTCTATAATGCAAGCTCCTTGTGATATGTTGATAACATCCTTAAGGACATTTCTTAATTTACCCGCTATTAGCTTCGCAATGACTCTGTAGAGCATATTGCAATAAGAGCGTGGTCTGAAATCCAATATAGACATGTGCTGTTTAATTTTTGCACGAGACAAAAGTAAGTATGGCTTATCTCATATAGCATTTTGGAGGAATAAAAATATTCTAATACAACTTTTGTGAACAATTTCCCTATGCTTTCCCATATTTGTTAAAAGAAACTTGCTGAAAACCCATCGGCCCGTGGTGCTTTGGAAGCGTGCAAACCAAATATAGCTTATTTCACCTCCAATCAGTGAATGGAGCAACTAGGGACTCCTTTCTGTCTGAGTTGAGAGAGCTTTCTAGGAGCTTTTCATATTGGAAGTCATATTCTCCAAAGTTTCCTTTCCCATCAGTTTCATAAAGAAATTTAGCGCCATATCTAAGAGAGCATTTTTATCAAAAATAGTGTTACCTGAACTATCCATCAGCTGTGAAATATGGTTTTTTTCCTTCTAGAGAGCAGTGGGGAATGAAAGAACTTCAAGTTTGTATGCCCCTCCAGTAACCAATTCACATAAGTTTTTTATTTAAGAATATAATTTTGAAAATTTAGTGCTTGCTGGTATTCATTCAATGTGTTAACTTCCACTACTCTTAAATCATTATCGTAGGGGGCATTATAGCAGCACTATTGAGTTATCTTAGGGCTCATTTTAAGGTATACAAAGTTAGAAGATTGATTACGAATAAGAATTTTAAGTGCAACTTTTACCTTCTTTAGTTTCTGCATAAGTTGAAATGCTTTGAAGCCTTCCACTTTTTGATTCCAGCAAGCTTGTATGATGCTTAAGAATCCCTCCATATGAGCTAAGACATTGAAGTAGCGAAATTGAGCTCTAAATTTACTAACTTGCACAAAGCCTTGAGCTAATATGTATGAATGATCAGATAGGATGTTTTCTTTAAAATACACATGTGAAAGTGGGAATGAGCCACCTAAATTGGATTAACCATAGTTCTATCAAGTTTTTTACAAATGAACTATTGGTCTGACCATTTGTTAGACCATGTATATAACCTGCCAGTAGATGAGAGATCCATCAAGTCATAAGTGTGTAGCAAATAAAAGAGTTCTTTTGTTTCACAAAGAGAAATTTTTTTTCCCTCCTTTGGTTTCCTTAGAGCATAATGTGTAGTTGAAATCTTCACTCACCATCCAAGGAAATTTGATCATAGAATGCAACCTTCTTAATTCATACTATAATCTTTGTCTTTGAAATGCAAAATTAGAAGCATATATAAGGGCAATAACAAAAGCAATATTTTGATCGTGAATATGGCACTGTAAATGCATTAGCTGATTACTTTCTCCCACTTTTTATACTTCAATGATATTAGCATTATAAAAACAAATTATTCTACCATTGTAATGATCTTGGTGATTTGAAAGGAACCTCCAATTAGCACCCAAAAATCATAGGTCCTTTTGATAAAGGGTTCTTTTATCTTCGTCTCAAGAAGTCCTAAGAAGTAAGGTTGTTTATCTTTAACTAAGTCCTTCACCGTAGACCTTTTAAGCGGTTCATTTAACCATCTAACATTCCACTAGTATTGTCATTAAGGGATAAACCCTTTTTTTATTGTTCATTTTGTTCCTCGTTGATCTCCTTCTAGATTTGCCTATTTGTAGCTTAAAATTTGCACTAGCTCCTTTCTAAAACTCATAGCTCAAATCATCATCAACATTATCATTATCAAGAACATCAGTTTTCTTAGCATGTGAAATTACACCAAGTGTATTATAGCAATCCTATCTTATGTTTTGTGCTTGAATACTGTCCACATTGTTGAATTTGTTGGTGCCTTCATATTTATGTGTAGCTACTACACTCTCAATATTTTCCCCTATATTAGGTACAACTGCTTCTCTTTGAGAGTTGTCGCCATTTTTGCATTTATTGGCACTAACATTATTATGAACTTCATCAACTATAACCATGTTGGCTCCATTTTTGAGTTCTACTTCAACTCTTTGACACTCCTAGACATATGAGTCAATATCATTTCCAACAAAAGTCACAATCCCCTCAGTCAAACTACAATCTAGCTTACCATCTTCATTGTTGTCTAACCCCAATAGTTCTTATTGCGAACCAGTTATAAAATTTTTACTAGTAGGTTGCCAAGTTTTACTAACTCTACTAGGCTTCCAAGGGTATGACAGGGCTACTTCTTTTTTCTCGAGCTCAGTATCTTGCCCATAACACATAAGCTGAATATTGTCTGGTAAAGCTAAGGATTTTTGAATTTTAATACAGATTTTAGCATAGCTGAGTCTGTCCAATGAGGTTGTAAGATTCTTCATATATAGAGGTTTCCCTAAAGAACTTGTAAGAATGTTGAACCCCTCTATAGCCCATAATTCCAGAGGAAGGTTACAGAAATTTAACCATAAAGGGAGCGTTTTTACCTTACTTCTGTCCATCTCCATACCTGGATTCCATTTCTAAACAAATAATGGTTGGTCCCTTATGTGCCAAAGACCTTGTTCCAAGATGTCATTAAGTTGATTTTCTTTTATAAATTTGAATAAAGTAGTGTCGTCTTCTCTCAATAGAACCTTCTCTAGACCTTTAAAGATCCACCTAGATTTAGCCCATGCATTTATCACAGGAAAGGCTGGGTTTTTTTTCCAAAAGAAACCCATTAGGGCTACTGACCAAGCCTGAGCCTTAGCCTTTGGAAGTTCCACAAAAGGGCAAATTACCACTTCCTTTAGCACATTTAGAAAATGTTTTAACAACCCTTTTTTGGTGATGTATAAAGTTTCTTTTTCCAAGCTCCTATAGGTAACCTATCTACATTTTCCTTGCTGTCTATTATAGGACCTTGTCGAATAAGGTTTTTAGAGAGTAGCTTCTCACGAGATAAGGCTGGAAAGTCTTCCCGAGCATGAGAGGACTCTCCCGGTTCCTATATAGTCATAGTGGCCTGAGGAAGGCCTTCCATCGAGGAGAAACCCCTCCAAAAGTAGAAACTATCTCACCTGGTCAGTAGTCGAAAGTAAAGTGCGGGAAGGAAATAAATCCAAAAAAGGATGGGTGGAGGGATAAAGACGTAATGTAGTTAGTGAGAATTTAGAGAAAATCAGCCACAGATTTTGATTTTGGAAAACCACATATGTCCTCTGTAGCATCATAATCCACATGATTCCATGCAATGATAACCAAAATTATCTAATTTTCATAAATCAAAATGTAAAGTTGTCTAGAATTAAAAGGTTAATTCTTCATGTACAGGATAATAAAAACGTATAAATTGATTCCATTGAATTCTAGCACTCAAAGTCTCAATTTTTCTTTTCAAATACAAATTTTCTAAGATCAAAAAATCGAAATAATGAGGTGAAATAATTTTTGAATGAAGGTTTCAAAATTTTTACCTTTTTCTTATAATAAAATAAAAAAGGTGCTCCAAAGTCCTTTGCCAAGTCTCATGCACCATTACCTGATACTTTCGCTTTTCCTTTTAGTATTGAGCATTTTACGGTTTGCTTGATTCTTAGAGCCATGTTGGAGAATAAAACCTACAAAAACAACAAAAAAACATAAAAAATATAAAATATAACTAAAAAATGTGGAAGAAGAAATTGTAGAGGAAATATTGAATTAAAAGATGTGATTTTGTATATCAGTCACTAGATTTGTGTAGAAAGAATGATAATCTAGTTGAAAGATGCAAGAAAAGAGTGAAAAACCAAATGAAAATGAAGAGAGATTTGAGAGAAAGTAGAGGGTTGTGGAGGTAGCTGCTATTGTTAGAGAGAGAATATGAGAAGTGGAAGAAGAAAAGGTAATTGTTTAAAGGGGTAGGGTCTGAAAAGAAGGGCAAAGTAGGGTTTTGTTGAGTGGGTCACAATAATGGGGGTCCATCTTGCTTGCCACGATCATGGCATCACTGATTCCCATCTCACTTGCCACTGTTGTGGGAGGTGCCTATTATGTTTACTTTCTATTAATTTTGCTTGCATTCATATCTTAATCTTGGGTACAAATTCTTGCGTTTTAATTTAAATTTTAAATGACTTGAGTGAAAATGGCATGGATGTTGCATGAATGTTGAGTGGATTATCTTATGAATGTTGCATAAAAACAAGAAAAATTATGCATGAAAGAAGGAATGTTGGATGTGAATTATGCATAGTGTATCATTAATTAATTATTGCATGTATTTTAATGGAGTCATACCTATGACTCCACAGTCACGGGTGTGACAAAATTCTTTAATTCATTTAGTATTATTTGTCATTTGATGTAGGTTTTGGCGGTGTAAAATCCCAAACCTAAACTCGCACTACAAATAGAAAGAAGAATGGAGGCAGGAGATAGATAGACTAAGAGTAAAGAAAAAACGAGACTAAGAAAAGAGAAAAAAGAACAACACTATAGGCGGAGAAAATAGAAGACCAATCAGTAGTGAGGAAGAAGAGAAACAATATATAGAGAGAAGACATAGGTGAAGCTAGTGGTAGCATCTGATCATTTGGGTGATAATCAAGCAGAGGCAGTAGGTTAGAGCTGATGTAGAAAGCTTGAGATTGGCAGGAGACCCATTGCCAACTCCCTTATTTGAGCACTCTTTGTTTGCTCATTCTGTTTTACTTTTATATCTGTTGCATTGTTGGATTTGAGCTTATTACTTTATTAGTTCTTTGATAGTTCATTTTGGTTTGTTCACTCTGTTTATTGCTTTAATACTTCTCTGTTATTGATAATTGTGGGATTGAAGTACACGAAAATGATGAACTTTGTTTATTCTGTGATGGACTAATTTCTTTTCTTGAGAATTAATGAAACTATTTTAGTCGATTATATATGATTGAGTTAATGTTTTGTTGTCTTATTATTTGCTATAGTTTCTAAGCTTATTGGATGTGATAGTGTGACCAACCTTTTCATCATTTTGGTATTAGACAAAGGATCGAAAGAAGAAATTTAATTTTAGAATGAGAAACTATAGACACTTAAGTTATGGATTAGAAATATATTAACTTAAGTAGGTAATTATTAGATAGGTTTACATGATTGATTTGGATAATAAACTTGTTGAACATGAAAGTTAGATTTAGTTTATTATTTGAATTAATTTAGAACCCAATTGGTAATTTTAGCAAGACAATTATCCAATCAATTCACTTTAGTCATGCATAGGAGATTAAATTAGTGAAGTTAATTACTCAAAAGTTTTCCACACCGATTAATCAAATTGTTTTTCCTTCCAGTCAAATCAGTTTTTTTTAGTCTAATTGTGTAATTTTCTTTAAATCCTTCACTTAACATATCGGGATAGAATGTTTAAGATTACATTTTTTATTTTTATTCAAGATTAATTTGAGTGAACTAATTTCACCTCCTTGAGAAGACGACCCTGGGTATTCAACTCCAATTATCTCATATAATTGTGAATAGGATAGCCAAAGTTTTTAGAACTTATTTTGGCATAATAAGTTTTTGGCACATTTGTCTAGGAGAGGTTTAGTGTTTACAATTAATTTAATTTTGATTGTTTTGTCTGTCCACGCATATATTTTTGTCGTGTAATTTCATTGAATTGTTTTAGCAGTTTTTGTTATAAATTCAGGGTGGTCTTTTTTTTGTTTAAACGAGGAAGGAGGTCTCGAGAAAGTGAACTTGTTCCCTTTATTGATAACATGCATTGATAAAAGGACCATAAAGGTAATTTGAAGACAATCTCAAAGAGCCTAAGCTTGAAGATCAAGAGATAGGTGAAAGGCAGCCAGTAAATTTTCAATGCCATTTTGTGCATACGTTTGGGAGAGACAACCAAAAACTATAAATTGAAGAGCACCCACTACAATATGCTGACATCTTTCTATGGGGCTCCCAATGAAGACCCTTTAAACTTCATTTGGGAGTTCTATACCACTCTCTAGACATTTCCTTTGGATAACTTAATTGAAGATCAATTTAGAATGAGATGCTTCCCATACACATTGACAAATCAAGCCAAGGTATGGTTGATGACCTTTCCTTCTGATTCATTGACTACATAAGAGGAGTTGTATAACAAATTCATAGGAAAATTTTATTCCCATCAAAAGACCTTTGAGTTACAGATGAAGATAACTACCTTCACTCAGATTGTAGCATCCCATCTCTCAAATTGCTGAGAGATTTAAAATGTTAGACTAATGAGTCACATGAGTGGTATCATATAGAACGAAATTGGTACAATTTTGATGTAATTTTATGATTGTATTCAAATGCGTAATATTAACATGCACACATAAATTGTGAATTAAATAAATTGCACTCAATTGACATATTTAAGGGTTTAAAACTAAGATTAATGTGATAAATGACTCAATATAATGAATGTGTATTTCCAATGTCTTCTACTTTGGTTTACCAATGACAAGAATTTATGGATTATAATTAGTAAATTTGAGTTAATTGGTACGATTTAGAGAATTATGAATTAATGTGTATTTTTGGACTAGGAAAAGTTCTAAGTGGCAAGACAATTGTCAAATGGCAATAGAAATAATTGACATATGGTAATAAAAATAAGTGATAAATGACATTAGGATTTATTGACAAGTGGCATAGAAAATTGGGTGACAATTGGTTTAGAAATTGAGAGATAAATGAACTAGTATTAAAGGACTTTGGGTACAATAATTAGAAGACTTTACTTGGTTATTTATGTGGTAAGTGTCATGATAAATGTCATGACACTTACCAAGCATTAATTTGATATGTGTTATATGATTAATTGAAATGAATTGTGTAGGCTATCTTGAAATAGAAATGTGAAATAGTATTCAAAATGGTAGTTGTTGAAATATGATGAAATGTGAAGTGATGTTCAATATGTGATATGATTTATCTGTGAATTGAATGTAAATTGTGAATTGTTCTGTGTTTAATATGAGTGAGCACATCAATGATGGTTCACTCACTGAGTTTGCAAAACTCATCAAAACTGCAACGTTATCTTTCAGGTTCAGGGGATATCCAGTTAGACTAATTAGAGTATAGCCACTGCAATCAGAGAGGAGTTAATGGTCGAGATCAGTTTGCATCTGCACATGTTTTTAGTGATTTTTGTATTTGAATTGTATTTTCGCAACTATTGTACAATGTATATGTGAATTATGAAATGTAATGATATTAATTACTAAAAATGTTATACAAATGAAATGGATCGAATAGGATTACTGGCTGTTAAAAATGTGTTTGATATGTGAAAAATTTACAGCGAATTGATTTGTATGTCTTAACGTGTCATCCTTATAGAGTATGTTCTCGAATAATCATCAATACTTTTAGGCATATACTCTATGAGAGTGTTATGTTATAATTTGGTATCAGAGCCTAGGCTTAGCATCTTACATGGGCATATTTGTCAAGTTATATGCATCTTAAACATGTCATAGCATGCAGTGGCAACTGATCCCCCGTCTAAGTTGCGTTTACATAAGTTACAAGCATGAACATTCGTCAAGAGTCTAAGCTGATAGAAATAATGAGAAGAATGATGATCTGTCAGAGTGTAAGAAAATGAAAGTTTGTGGACATCTAGAAATAAGAAATACTATATGGTTTGATATGTTAGACAAAGACCTAGTGCATTTGTAATTATGATTGTATCATCGAATATGATATCAATATTGTACTATGGTTGTATATCCTTGAATTTATATGAATGTGAAAACATTTTCGTGGATTGACTGAGAAAAACAGAGATATAGATAGAAATGACAAGATTTAAAGTGTACAAGCAAAGTTGAAAGAAAACAAAATTTACTATGATATTAATGCTCTTAAGTCATATCCCCGTAGTTAAAATTTTGAGATGACTCAGAGTAGCACAGTGGAAGGATGGGTTTAGGTGGATGTGTTGAAATGATAACTACTAAGGAGAAGTAACTTTTGTATATTCTAATGTCTTCTAGAATAAATTGAGATCAAGGTATCATTAGCTTAAGATATTAATTAGTGACTTTTCGAAAATAAATCTCTAGATAAGATGTGATGATCTTGATGATATATAACTAAGCATAAGAGTAAATGAACATGCCTATTACTTCATTGAACTTTAATATATAGAACATTCTGATCATGTGAGATATGATAACAGTTGATCTTATTGAGTTAATATGGCTAAAAACCAACGATGAATATAGTTGACTGATAAGGATTACGTGAACAATTCATACGATTGAGGAGAGAATTATTCTTTTGATAGAGACTTTCATTGAAATTGTATCAAGTAGACCAAATGTTTCACTTCTAGGAATGAATGAATATTGAACTAATCAGAAATGACTATTGGAGTCAGATAGATTGGGACTTAGACACGAGAAATTGAACATACTATAGAGAGTGCATGTGTTTTGTTTATTGTAAAGTATCCAACTATGTTATTGGATTCTTAAATTTGAGATAACACTATTGGTATTACGAAAAGAACTTAGGTCTACACTATATTCTATATTAGTATATTCAGAAGGTACAAGTTAGATTTGATGTTTATGTTGTCAATTTAGAAAAATTAAGATTTGCAAATGATGTGAAATATGTGGAGAAATCAGTAAAAATGGACAAACATCAGGATAAACTAGTAAGGAACCTGAGGAAATCAAATGATTAGAAACAATCATTCGAGAAAAGAAGTCAATTAGGAGATTGAGAAAAACATGAGACAATATCACCCCCATCTGTGTAATTAGTTAGTTAAGAAGAATTATAGCATTCCGTCTCTCAAATTGTTGAGAAATTTAAAATGTTAGACTAATGAGTCACATGGGTGGCATTATATAGAACCAAAAAGGTACAATTATGACATAATTTTATAATTGTATTCAAATGCATAATATTAACATACACACATAAATTGTGAATTAAATAAATTGCACTCAATTGACATATTCCAGGGTATGAAACTAAGATTAATGTGATAAATGACTCAGCATAATGAATTTGTATTTCCAATGTCTTGTACTTTGGTTTACCAATGACAAGAATTTATGGATTATAATTAGTAAATTGGAATTAATTGGTACGATTGAGAGAATTATAAATTAATGTGTATTTTTGGACTAGGAAAAATTTCAAGTGGCAAGACAATTGTTAAATGGCAGTAGAAATAATTGATATATGGTAATAAAAATAAGTTATAAATGACATTAGGATTTATTGACAAGTGGCATAGAAAATTAGGTGACAATTGGTTTAGAAATTGGGAGACAAATAAACTAGTTATTAAAGGACTTTAGGTACAATAATTAGAAGACTTTACTTGGTTATTTATATGGTAAGTGTCATGACACTTACCAAGCATTAACCCATGACATATTAAATTAAATGGCGATCTACATTGCCTTTCATTTGGTTAAATGCTCACATCTTCTTCAATTGCTTCTCTCTATTTACGACCCACTCACTCTCACCCTCTCAACGTTGAGCCTTGCCATCATCCTCCACTTTACCACCAGAAGCGCCATGTTGTCTTTATCATTTTGTTAATAAAAGACCTAACCTCTTCCTCCATGAAAGATGATAATTTTATGGTATAGGAGAGCTAGGGTAACTCAAGTTTTGAAGAGGCTTGGCGTTAAACAAGTAAGCAAGATATGGTTCTTCATGGTTTGTTTTTGATAGAAGCATTCATGATGATAGTTAGAGATGGATTGATCATAATAATGGTGGTTAAAGAGTGCTGTCACGTGGATGAAGAAAGAATGTGTTAATGTTTTGTTTTTGTATAAATGATTAATATTAGTTTATGAGCTGTTTTATGGATGTTTTTAAGATGGAATTGAAGTGATTTTGAAGAGGAAATGAAGTAGAAATGATAGACTATACATAAGATGTCTTGGATATAATAAGTAAAGGTTGAAAAATCTAGAAAAGTGAAGGAAAAAGGGTTTTCCATAATCGTGGCACTCATCCCACGACCGTGGACATATGCATTAGCTTCTGTGACGATCGTGGGAAGGTACCCCATGATTGTGGGCAAGGTTTTGACATGGTAATTTAAGTTTTATGCAATTGTTGAACCAACTAATGATAAGGTACTTTCTTATTATGCATTTAGGTTAGAATGAGGCTTGAAATGAACTAGTTTGATGCTTGATATGTTTAGGTTGATAAGTTGTAATAACATAAGAATGAATTGACAATATCATGTATCCAAATCTGGAAATTTATAAGTATTATATGAATGAAGGTGTTCTTAGAAAAGTAAATGAAATCCAAAGAAAGAAAGGTGTATTAAGTAATATTGAATGAGAACTTCGATATTGTGTGATCATATACTGCTAGAAAAAGGATTTGAGACTATGTGATTGATGAATGTATGAATTATGAAATTAGAGTAATCAAGTACACTTAAGGTATTAGCCTAAGTGTAAACTAGTTATATCCAAGTGACAATAATAGAATGATTAAGACTTGTTATTTAAGGATACATACTTGGAAATAGTCATTTGAGCATGTATTGTACATAAAACATATACATATGTGTATGATTGATACTTATATGATTGATCAAATTTATAATGTGTGTAATACGTATGTAATAGATACACAAGAATGAACATCACCATCCAAATGTTTCCAGATTATGAAGGCAATGGCTAATTTGGAGTATATTGTGAGTTAACCTAGATGGTCTCACTAGGATTGATTTATGTTTGTTTAAATTTTAGATATTGAAATGCTATTGTTATGATTGATAATTAAGAAAAAATAGTTAGAGGAGTTTGATAATTGAGAATGCATTGGAAGTGTTTCTAATTGTATTTCAATTTGAAAGAAATATATGTTCTCAACAAAAATGTTGAATGTCAGACTTATGTCCGATAAATATGAAAATGACTATGGATAAAATAAATGAAAGATGTTGAAAGTGAAATATGTGGTATGATGCATCTCATTACATTGAAATGCATTATCAGATAAAGGAAGTTGTGACCGGATTGGATAGTGAAAAAGAGTTTAAAGCTCAGAAAATGTGTATAAAAAGCCACAGGCTCACCAGTAAAATGAGCTTGGTATCCACAATAGATACAGGACAGTTAAAAAGGCGCTTGGTCATAGCAATTAATAATGAAAGTGAAGTCTCATAAGCAATTGCATTTACAATTTTATATGTGTTATATGATTGATTGAAATGAATTGTATAGACTATCTTGAAATAGAAATGTGAAATAGTGTACAAAATGGTAGTCATTGAAATATAATGAAATGTGAAGTGATGTTCAATATGTGATATGATATATTTCTAGATTGAATGTGAGTTATGATTGTTCTGTGTTTGATATGAGTGAGCACATTAATGGTGGTTTGCTCACTAAGTTCACAAAACTCATCAAAATTGTAACGTTATCTTTCAGGTTCAAGAGGTATCCAGTTAGACTAATTAGAGTATAGCCACTGCAATCAGAGAGGAGTTAGCGGTTAGGATCAGTTTGCATCTGCACATGTCTTTAGTGATTTTTGTATTTGAATTGTATTTCCGCAAATATTGTTCAATGTATATTTGAATTATAAAATGTAATGATATTCATGACTGAATATGTTTGACAAATGAAATGGAGCGAAAGTGATTACTAGTTGTTAAAAATGTGTTTGATGCATGAAAAATTTATAATGAATTGATTTGACAGTCTTAATGTGCCATCCTTGTAGAGTATGTTCTAGAATAATCGTCAATACTTTCAGGCATATGCTCTACGAGAGTGGTGTGTTACACAGATGGAGGGAGAGCCGTTCCATGAGGCGTGGGAATGCTTACTCTTGCTAATACAGTGTCCACACCATAATTTTCCACTTTACATGCAAAACCAATTTTTTTATGATGGATTAACGCAACAGTGTCAGTATATAGTGGACAATGCAATAGGAGTAGCTGTGGGAGAGAAGACAGTCAAAGAGACATATGAAATCTTTTAAATGTTGCGGTCAATTCTTAAAAAAAGAATATAAGGGGGATAAGTGCAGGAGTTCATGAAGTGAACTCGAACTAAGAAATGGTAATGTAATTGGCTGAGTTAACAAAGCATGTGAAAATGCTAACCATGAGACTACCCCAAAATTTTCCAAATCAAGAAGTGTCTGATATATGTGGAACTTATGGTCATAGAGTTAATGTTTGTTCGTGTTCTTTTGAATCTTTTGCAAGTGAGGAAGAATAAGTGAACTCATTTAATGGTTTTTAACGAAGGGTGTAAAATGATCCATATTCAAACACTTACAAGCCTGGTTAGAGAAACCACCTCAATTTTTATGGAAGACCAATAATCCATTAGTGCAACCCTAACTATAATATCAGAGTTTTCAGATGAAAAATCAATTACAAGGGCAATCCTCAAATCAGAACCTACCAAAAGCCTTGATGAAAAATCAATTACAAGGGCAATCCTCAAATCAGAACCTACCAAAAGCCTTTTTTGGAGGAAAGTCTGAATGTATTTATTCAAGTAACTACTCAAAATCAAGAAACAAACAATAAGAGATTTGACTCCTTAGAAGCTTCTATAAAGAAGATTGAGACTCAAGTAGGGCAACTTACTGCTCAAATGCAAAACAATCAAAAGGGAAGGTTACCTAATCAACACAAACAATCCCAAGCAGTTACTATTCTAAGAAGTGGTAAGGTGATTGATAATCATGTTGAGATTCCTTCTAATCTATCTTATACAAGTAATCAAGAGGATGAGAGACTCATTAAGGAAAAAGATACGCAGCATGAGGTAAACAATAGGCACAACTCTTTAATTTACATTTATAAAGGTGAAAAACTTGGACATAAAACCAAAGGTAATAAAGGACCAAGACTGCATAAGGAGACTGATCCTTATAGACCACCAATTCCATATCCAAGCCACCTTAAGGATTCAAAATAAGATGAGTAGTTTTCTTATTTATATAACATTTTTATAAGGTTAATATTAATTTGCCATTGTTGGATATGATCAAGAACATTCCAATTTTTGTGAAGTTCTTCAAGGAGCTAAGCACAAAAAAAAACGAAAGTTTGAGCCATATGAGAAGGTGATAGTTTCAGAAGTGGCAAGTGTGGTTCTTCAGTAGCAATTAGCCCCCAACTTGAAAGATCCAGGGAGTTTTATTGTTAGAGTATTAATGGTAATGGTGAAGAGGTTAAGGGTATGCTTGACCTTGGAGCAAGCATGAACCTTATGCCTTACTTTATTTATATGAAATTAGATCTAGGATAGTTGAAACCTACAGATATGTGTTTGCAATTAGTTGATAGATCAATCTATTATCTAGAAGGAATAATGAAAGATGTGTTCATAAAGGTAGGACGATTGATTGTCTTTATAGACTTTGTTGTCTTAGATATAAGGGAAGTAAAAAAGTAAGAAAAGGGGCACACCAAACTCCTAGGGAGGCCTTTTATGGCCACTACCAATACCTTGATTGATGTGACGAACGGAAATATGACAATGAATATTCTGGGAGAAATAGTAGAATTTTCAATCTTTGATGTTAAACATATTTCTACTCTATTGTTTATGAAGAATTTTCTCTTATTAGTCAAATTAATAATGCAGATTTTGATTTTTCCTTGTAGGAAGAAGAAAGGGAATTGAACTTAGTTAAAGAGATTGATGGGTATTGCTAATTGCTAAATAATGCAACTGAGGGAGAGTTTGGTAAATTCTTAAAGATAGATCCCAATAAAGAGAAGAAGACAATGGAATCACTCACTTTGAGTGATCCACCTTAAGCATGACTATTGAGGCGTCCAGCTACAAGACATTAAAGAAGTGTTGAATAGAAGGCAACCTATACAATTTCTATTTTATTTTTCATTTATTTATTTGTTATTCTTTTTTAGTGAATCTCAACTTAGTTTGTTTGCTTTGTGTGTGTAGACCTAATTTTCAGTCTCTCTCCTTGCAACTGTTCCCCACTCCTCGACGTAATATGCCACGCTCCACATTGCATTAACACAACCACCACCCCTACCTTCGTATCGTATTTCTATCCTTTTTCTTTTTATTGCCTATTGGTTTAATTTCTTTTAGTTTTAATGATTGTTTTGCATCTTATATCCCTCTTTTATTTTCTTATCATATTGGGGACAATGTGATATTAAAGTGGGAGGGCAGTAGTAGTTAAAAAATTATTATTTTAATTTATATGTTATGTGTTTGTTTTCCTATTTAATAGTTAGAAATGTGTGACCATAAAAAAAACTCGAACAAGATTAAAAATGCATAATATGAGTGAATAAGTATATTTACATGCTTAGACTGATTAACTTGGTTTTGATTAAAAGAACATTAGTCTGTTGTGATAGATGAATGTCACTTTTCTTTGGTAAGAGTTTGAGCCCTTTGAAATATTTAATGCCAAATTCAAGTATTCTTTGCTGAAAGTGTTCTTTTATGTAAAACTCCACTTACACTAAACACGTGCCCATACATCCCGAGGATATTCGAGCACATGCTCAATGGAAGCGACATGTTAGAGCAGTCACGTACATTTAATATGGCATCATGCAAAGAATACGAATATTCAAGTATCAATTCCTCATTCCATTTGTAAGACATGGTTACACTTTAGCATTACACTCTAAAATTCATATATACAGTATCACCATTATCTAAAAGCGTACTGCTCTTTTACAAAATATTCTATAAGGAATGAGAAACTAAACAGAAACATTCAATTTAAACTTTATAGTCTAGTTGAGTAACCTTTGAGCCATTTCTTGAGTCCAAAAATACAGCACTAGACTTCTTCTAGAGTGCCTTAATAGTTAGGTCTCCTCTCTTATACCAAAAAGTCAACGTTGCAATTTTAATGGGTTTTGCGAACTCAGTAAGTGAACCATCATCGATGTGCTCACTCATAACAATCACAATGACAATACACCAATTTACAAACAAATCACATCAATAAATACTGAATAAGATGGTTCACTCATTTCACATAATCATTTCACAATAATCAAAAGTTTTTCCTAATCATTCATAACATCATTATTCATTAAATTCACGAAATATTTCACATAATATATGTATGTGTACAAATACTAATGCATATGAAATTTATGACTGAGTGTCTTTTTAACTGTCCCGTATCTTTTGTCGATACTGAGCTCATTGATAACTGTCACATATCTACTGTAGATACTGAGTTCATTTTAATACTGAGCCTATGGATCTTTATACACGTTCTGAGCTTTAAGTTCTTTTTCACTAGCTACTCCGATCATAAGTTCCTTTATCTGATCATGCAATCATTTAATGACATGCATCAAAACATATATATACAATTAATCACTTTCATTTAGTATATATATTCACTTTTCACATTTTCATCAGACCTAAGTCCAGCATTCAACATTTTTCTGTTAAGAACATATATTTATGTTAGATTCACCTATAATCAGAACACTTGCAATACATCCCCAATTATCGAACTCCTTAGACCATCAATGTCCAGAATTATCACATTCACATAAATATTAGTTTAATAATTGAAATTTAAGTAATTACAATCAATCCTAGTGAGAAACATCTAGGTTACACATAGTAAGCTCCAGATAGATATTGCCTCAACGTACAGGCAATGTCTGGATGTTGACGTTCTATTTACGCTTCTATACCATACAATAAACACATGTTTACACATTACTAATTTGCTCAATCACATAAGTATTCAATCATATATATATATATGTATATGTGTTATATACAATGCATGCTTAATGACTTTCCCAGGTATGTGTTCCTAAATTATAAATCTTGATCATTTAAACATTATCACTTGTATATGTCTTATTTACACTTAGGTTTACACCTTAAGAACACTTAATTATTCTAATTTCACCAATCAATCATTCAACATGTTATTCTAGCATCATAACATCACTTAATATCCAAATTCTCATTTGATCGTACTTAATTCACACTATTCATTTCCTTTGAATCACATTAGCATTTCTAAGAACACTTTTATTCCATTATTTGACTCTAAATTTTTTCCAGATTTGAATACATGATAACATCTATCCATTCTTAAACTAAAACATCAATTAATAAACTAAGCATATCAAACACTTTATCAACTAAATACACCATTGGAAGTACCCTTAGCATTCGTTGTCTCAATCATCACTTACAAGACAACATTTCACTTTTTATGCCTGCCGACGACCATGGTGGACCTTCCCACGATCGTGATAGAACCTAAATAACCGGGCTACAATCATGCACTGAAGGCCACGATCGTGCATTAAAGGCCATGATCGTGCCTTGCCTTTCTTCCTTCATTTCTCAACGAATTCACTTACTTATAAACATCATTTACCCTTCAAGTTTTCAAAAATTCATGTCCATTTATGAAACCTTATTTCATGCTAATCTAACTACCATATTGGTTACATTAAATCTTACAAAACTCTACTTAATTAATTCATTACCATTCACTTTATACCATCATACATGCATCCCAAAATTTTTCCAGATTTTTAACCCTTTTCATCCTATATCAAACGCATCATATGCATAACTCATCATTTTTCACCTCATTTCCATCTTAAAATCATCAACGAAACAAATCATAAATCATTTTTCATCATATACACAAAACAGGACATAAGTGTTTGAACAAGTATGTACAATCCTTCATTAAATTTTTTGCATTCATCATATGCCATTTTCACTAAATCAATCCATTTCAAACCATCATCATAATTGTTTCTATTAAAACAAACCATGAAGATAAAGATTGTATATAATTGTTTAGCTCAAAACCCTTCCCAAAAACATCTATAACACATCTTATAACCTATTATTGATCATTTATACCAAAAATAGAATATAAACCTAATCATTTCCTCATTCATTTTACAGCACACTTCAACACCATTTTCATGATCATTCCACTTCTAACTATCATTATATATGTTTCATTTAACAAGGCCATAAAGATCCATATATTTAACTTACTTGTTTAACTCCAAGCTTTAAAGATCGTGTAACCCTAGCCTTTCATGTTTATATGATCATCAACTTTTAAGGAGGAATAGGTTGGGTTCTTGGTAACAAGGAGATGAGACAACAAAATCTTAGAGTAGTATGGTGAAAAGATGATGGCAACTCAAAATCGTGAGTGTAAAATGTGAGAGTATCATATATTGAGGGAAGGAAGAAAATAAAGAAGAGAACTTTTAGCCAAAGTAAAATAAAAGACAAAGATGGTTGTCTTTCATATGAGTACATCGAAAGTGAGGTGTGTGGTAAATGACATGTGGCAAGTGGCATGACACTTATCACTTGCCACATGTCCTTTTTTTACGTTTCCACTTGGCCCTTTTAATAACTAGTTCATTTGTCTCCCAATTTCTATGCTAAATTTCAATAAATCCTAATGTCATATATCACTTATTTCTACTACCATGTGTCACTTATTTTTACTACCACGAATCAATTTGTCTTGCCATTTGACATTTTTCCTAGCCTAAAAATACACGTAATTTATAAATCTCTCAATTATAACAAATAAATTCTAAATCACCAATTATAATTCATCAACCTATTTTCAAGACATAAAAATTCATCTCACATTATGATCATTTAAAATCTTTTGAACCCCTAAAAATGTCAATTGAGTGCATAGAGAGTCTTTGTAATGTGTACTACGAAAATAATAATTGATGTGTGTATATGATAAAGTTATGCATGAGAATGAAATACATTTCCTAATTTCTCAGTACTATTTCTCACATACGGTTGTCTAGGGTCCTAACCCTTAGTATGGGAAAACAGAATATTACATTTCATGATTAAGGAACTCTATAAATTGCTTGCAAATACTAGTTGAGATATAATATTATGCAAATGGTAAAATGATGAAGGGAATTAGGATTTACCCCTATTGCTTAAAAAGTCACCATAATGTTACCCTTAGTGAGCCCCTTTGAGCATAATATGAAACCTCTTCTTTTTTAAAACCAAAATATGAGTTTTTACCTTAATTATTTATCCTCTTTGTTATACCTACAATAAGGCAAGTTGAGCATTTGAAATTGTATTTCTGGGTTTAGGAAGTAATTGCTTGAATAAGTGTAAGGGATCATAACATATAGTTGGCTATTGCATTAGGAATAGGTATGGTTATAGCAATTATCTCTCCTCTCTATTTTTCTTCTCTTGATTTCCTTGTTTTAATTAATTAATTAATGAAAAAAATAAAGAAAAGAAAAAAGAAAGAAAAGAGAAAGAAAGAAATAGAAAAGAAACAGAGGGAAGAGAAGACAACCAAAAATGAAAAGAAAGTGGAGAGACGTAAAAAGGGGAGTGCTAACCTTATTAAATGAGAGGAAAGAATTAAATGTTTTATGTTTCACTATTCTGTATTATTTTAAATGCTTAATTTGTTTTGTGATTTTCCATTTTCCTACCTTTAGCCTAGGCCCATTATAACCAAAATAAAGACCTTTGAATTAATGTTTTTGTTTGATATGAGTGGTAAAGATTGGATTAGTAAGCGAGCCTATTGTAGATGCCTTATATGAAATGAATGACGAGTGAATATATCCTACCTTTGAATGTATGAGAAGATGGAGAGTGGAGTGATTTCAAGTTCTCATATTGTGTTTATTGAAATGATAGTTGATATCTTTGACTATTATTTAGGAAAATCTTTGTTTTCATTGGTTATTCTTGTATAGTTTAGTATCTTTTATTTTGCTTGGGGATAAGTATAGTTTAAGTATGGGAGAATTATTGTGTCTAATTTTTATTGATTTTGCTTGCATTCATATCTTGATTTTTGGTACAAATTCTTATGTTTTAATGCAAATTTGAAATGAATTGAGTGAAAATGGAGTGGATGTTGCATGAATATTGAACGGAGTATCTTGTTAATGTTGTATGAAAATAAGAAAAATTATGTATAAAAGAAGGAATGTTTGAATAAAAATCATTTTACCATTTTCACTCTTCATTAACTATCATACCTCCTTTTCTAGGTACACATTGCACAAGGTTCACCCATTCATTACCCAAAATTGGGTAATGATACCCACGTCTAACAATTTACAACCTCGTTTTTGATCGCTTAATAAGGGTTTAACCTTCATTGTCTTTTTGTTACTGCATTACTCCCTTCCTTGAATTTAATCCTATGCATCACCACATTAGGAATTATACCTCTTATGTTAGATATTTGCCATCCCAAAGCCTTCATCCACTTCCTAATTATCCCTACAACCTTACTCTCTTATTCTCCATCTAGCTAGTTTGAAATAAGGATGGGTAAAGTTTGGCTGTCTCATAGAAAAGTATACTTAAGGTTTGTAGGTAAATACTTTAACTTAAGAGTTAGTGGCAGTAAAATAAAGTGTGGCATAGGTGCTTCTGTTCTCACTAAAATCTCTTGATTGGACTGAACACCTATCTCCTCCTCTTCTCTTTCTTTAGTTTAATCTTCCTTAAACTCGCTTCTTCATTACAGCTCTCCTCCTGCTCTTTGATACATTCATCCAGAATGTCTATCTTCATACAAGAGCCACTTTCCTTTGAATTCTTCAAATCTTTGTTCATTTTAAACTCTACTTGATCATCACCAGTTCGAAGGATGAGTTTGCCTTCATGAACATCAATCAAAGCTCTCCCCTTATTCTTGAATGGCTTATCAAAAATGAGTGGGCAATTCCTATCCTTTTCAAGGTCTAATACTACAAAGTCCACAGGAATAATGAATTTGTCCATTTTGAAGATGACATCCTCCACCACACAAAGTGGTTTATTGATTGATTAATCTGTTAACTAAATAAGCATAAAAGTCAGGTTCATATCGCTTAGCCTTAATTTTCCTAAAAATCAACAAAGGCGTAAGGTTAATACTTACACCTAAGTCATATAAGCATTTATCAAACTTTAGATCACCAATAACATAAGGTATTATAAAGTTCCTAGGGTCCTTTAATTTTGAAGGCATATGTGTGATGATGGAATTGCAATTTTTTGTCAGAGCAATCGTTTAGTTATTCTCCCAAGTTTGCTTGTTTGATAGTATATTTATAAGTGTTCAGAGTTGCATTTAGTTACTTAGTATATGAATTATAGGAAGAGAGAAACAATATAATCTTTTATTATTCTTAGAACAATATAGACACTATTCTGTTGGTCGTTTTCTATAAAATCAGACAACATATTTTTACCTATAGGGATAAACATTATTTTGGTCCTCACTTTCAACTCACTTGGAGAATCAATTAACTTCCTCTGATCAAATTTTGCTACTTAAGTACTAAGTGTAATTATTAGTGATATTTTAGTATAAGTGATGTATAGGCAGTATTGTCTTTTAATTGTATAGTTTTGTATGAACTTAATTTTAACCTTTTGCCTAAAAGCTTAATATATTCCTTCTTTCATAACAAAAATTAGATAATATTGAGCACATTAAATAATTTAAAGGAGACAAAGGACTAAGTTAAGGAAATTCTTTACCCCTTAACTTTTTTGTATATTAAAAATGTTTGCAACATATAATTATAAAATCAATTAATACAAACCATTTTAAATTCCACCAAAATTGCTAAAGAACTAGAGTTATTAGTTTATCATTTATAGACCTATTATTTTCTCCATGCTAATCCATACTATATCGATATATTCCTTAAAGCTCTAAAAGAATTTGAAGCAATCTCTAGACTATCAATTAATCTAAAAAATCTTTTATCTTTATTTTTTGTAGGAAATCTTAAGTTAAGTAGGCTCTTTATTTTCCTCTCAAAATCTAGACAAGAAGATTTTCCAATTAGGTATCTTCATTTACCTCTTATCTCTTCCTTACTAATTTTTAGATAGTATTTTCCCCTTATAATACAAATTACTGGTAGACCACAGGCTTAGATAATCATCTTTAATATGCAAAAAGAATTGAATTGATGAAGTCTATCCTTAAAAATCCATAAGCGTACTGGCCGTCACACTAGATGCTTCCATTTAGAGCCATAAAGCATGTTAGAAGGAAAATAAAATATCTTTGTACATGCAGTAGTAATAACTAATTCAAGACCAAAATAAGTTGAAAAAATTAACTTACATAAAAAAATAAAGACGGTGGATTAGGATTGACCCTTATAAAATTTGAGAACAAAATATTTCTTACAGAGAGAATATGTTAATGATTCATAAATAAACAATCATTGTGGATAAAATGAATATATGTTGAACATTTGCATAGAAAAAGCTTTATAAAGATTAGCTCAAGAGCCAATACTTCATGGACTTGGAGGAAAAAATAAAGTTAAAAGACAAGATAAAAATAAATATTCAATAGATTATCAATAATGAAAAATAAATCTCATTTTAATTTGACAATTAGCATCCATTAGACCCTCTTAATATTCTCCTTACTTTAATAGCTACAATAGAAGACAGATTGAAAAAGGCTAAGGTGGAGAAGTGTTTTTGGATGAATAGTAGATCTAGGTGAATAGTGATTTTTGGGGGGGACCCAACCCCAAAATATTGAAAAATATTTGGAATAAGTATTAGAGTTTAATGGTACTGAAATGGATCAAAAATAAGTCCGATTAGGTAGATTTCCAGAGTTTTGAAAGTTTAGGATTAAAATCTCATTTTTGGAAAATAATGGGTATTGATGCTTTTAAACCCATTTGAAATTTTTTAAAAGAATCTAATCAATAAGTATTGACCCTAATTAGAGTATTTTCATGATCAAGTTGATAATAAGATGGTTACATAATATTTTCAAAACTTAACTCGGTTGGTTGGTAAATTAAATTCATTAAAAGGCAATTTGATCTTTATACATGGTGTTAGTGGATTAATGAGTCATTAGAGATGGCCACTGAGGAGATGACATAGAGTATAAAAAGTAAAAAGTAAGACAAATTGCTTCATTCTTTTAACATAAACGTGAGAGACCAAAAACAAAAGAGAAAAAAAGAGAAACCAAGGTGAAGTTTCGTCCAAGGAGGAGAAGAAGAAGAGTGCAGCCCTTTCTTATGGGTTTTAACTTGAATTTGAAGAGACCTTAATCAAGCCTAAGTAGTCATCAATTACCCAAAAGATTGAAGGAAACAGTGGTAAGTTTTCTTAGCTTAAATTTCTAATTTTTGTATAGGTTTTTGATTGGGATGGATGTGTTTAAGATCAATGGTGATCTTTGACTTGCCATGGAGTAGATAATAAGAATAGAAGCATTTAAGGGTTGAAATTAAGAAAGTAAACTAAGAAATCAAGTTAGAAGAATAAACTATATATGGCTAGGACTTTTTAGTGTGATTTGATCCAAAAATTCTATTTTGATGTTTTATGATGTTCATAACATTATTTTGATGCTAATAAAGTAAAGAAATGAAAAGGAATGGAATTGCAATTGGTTTTGGTTGAAATTTAGCAAAGGGTGTATGATGAAATGAAAAGGAATGGAATTGCAATTGGTTTTGGTTGAAATTCAGCAAAGGGTGTATGATTATATAAAAATTCATTAATGAAATTTTATGACTTAAATGTGTATTAGAATGTCATGAAAGTGAATTTGGATTGATTTTAAATGTTAGAAACCAAATGGAATTGAATTTGGGAAAGTTTAATGTGAAATATGTTAAGTTTAGCCTTAAGGGCATTTTCTTACATAAAAGTATGGTTATGAAGTAATGACTATGTGAATGTGATTAAGGATGGTCATTAAGTGTATTTGTGGCATTGAAATTGTTAAATGAAGTGTTACGTTATTATTTGGAAAAAAACTTAGTATATGGGGTGTATGTGGAAAATAATGAAGTTGAAATCGTTTATGAAGTGTTTGATGATGCTTGGCATGGATCTTAGGTGAATAGTGTTGAATAATTGGAAAGAAAATGAAATGACAATATAAGTATGTGTGGTGAGGATAATTGGCGTTAAGAGGAAATGCAGTTGTTAGTGTGAGTTGTCAAAGTTTGATTATGGTTATGGTGAATTAATTGGGTGAGACAGTGCTTTGAAGAAATTGATAAGTTAGAATGGGTAAAAGATGGTATTTAAGTAATTTTCGAAGTTAAATTTTGAAACGAAGAATAATATATTAGCTTACAAAATTAAGCAGAAATGCAATTAGCGTACATGTTATGTGATTAAATACTAATCTCAAATTCTGTTAAACTAAATATATAGTTTTAATGCCTTATTTTTGAAATTGGAAATAAATGCTTAAGTGAAATGCAATTTGTGTAGATAAAGGAGAGACACACAACGCTTGAGTGTGCTTAGTGATAAATTTGCAAAATAGTAAGTGTATTTTTAATTGTTTTATATGACTAAATTATTTGCAAAAGAATTGATGACGTGATTTTGAATTGTATAATTATAAGTCTTATGTGAATGATACATTATAAGTGAATATTGCTAGCATAAGTTTATGTTTTAGCAATATATGAATTGAAGTTTGAAAGTTGAATTTGATACGATTTGAAGTTACATTAAAATTATGTTATTAGTTGATAAAAAGGATAGATGATTTTTTTAGTTTATGGTACACTATAAGGTTTTATACATATTATTATATCGATGTATAGTGGTTAACCTAGTGTAGATAAGCAATGTAAAACTAGCTCTGTAACTAATGGTTAACTAATTATAGATAAGCGATGTAGAACCAACTTCATAACTAGTGGTTAACCAGCTATGGGTAAACAATGTATAACCAACTCCATAATTAGTGGTTAACTAGTTTCGGGTAAACGATATAGAACCAGCTTCGTGGCTTTATGCTTAAGGATACCATATGGCAAAGAAGTTAGTAGTGGGTGATCGCTAGCTTGGTGTGTGTAAGTTTTAATAATACCTCGATAACCCGCAGGCACATAATTCATTCGCATAGTACCTAAGGTGTCGATCCCACAAGGAGAGATAATCTAATCCTAAAATCTAAGGCCAAAATAAATCACAGAAATTTTAGATGTAATGCAACTAAAATAAGAATTCAATTCAATCAATCAAATTAAATCAGAAATCTATAATGAAAATATTAATAATTCAGCAATTGCAGCATACACCCAAGAATTAACTTAAAGGAATTACCAATTGATAGAAAGGAAATTTTACCAATCCTTAATGCTAACCTAACTGATTATGAAATATTGGATTATTGGTTCTAGGCAGTCTTAAGGTTGATTACTCTCTCTAGAGTTATAGCCATTAATCCTAAATTATAAACCTTAATCGGGTTATTGGAATTGCAATCTCTCAATTACAATCTATCCAAAACCCTAATTAGATCTGAAGCTGCCCAATAAACTATCAGGAACCTATGCAAGATTTCTCTTTACACAATTACCGATTTGATTTAATCCTTGTTTTATTAAATCACCTAACTTTGTTAGCCCAATTTAATTATTTTTCATTCAATTCACCATCTCAGTTTATTACCGAATTATGCAATCACAGAATTCAATCACAATGAACCTAACAAACATAAGAACAATCAGATTTCATTAAATCAAGAATAAAACTCCGAAGGTGAGTTTAGAACATCATCAACATCCAAAAATCCTACCATCAACTATTATTACAATTCTATACAATAATAAAACTTTAAATAGTAAGAAATACGATTTAAACAGATGACTGGAGACAGCTATGTTTGGAAACTTCTGATCCGGGAACCATGTTGAGTCAGTTTCTTCTCCTCTTCTCTCTTCCTTATTCTTTTTCTCTATCTCTCGATAATTCTCTATAGTGTTTCTCCAAATGTGGCTAATGCAAAAGCTTTTTGTGCCTCTTTATCTTGTTCTTTAAATATCCTTTGTGTTCTGAGTAGCCCTAGGATTTTTTGGGGTTTGAAAGGTTTAAAAATCCCTTGAAACTTAACGTTTTTTATTGTCTGCATGTTTTCCCAATGCATGCCTTAATTCCAGGCCACATCCAATCCTTCTGTCACGTTCGTGGCATGCAGGCTACAATCGTGGGCTATGTCCTGAGCTTCTGTCACCATCGTGGCATATAGGCCACGTTTGTGAGCCAACTCTAATGCTTTTATCATGATGCCATAATTATGGGCCTTTGTTTTGGCCCGAATGTCTCTGAAACTTCTCCGTTCTTTGATGTTGACCCTGAAACACTAACAAACATCTCAAGGTACCTTAAAAAAAAATATTTAAGCTCAAAGACTTGTACTAAACCATAAAAACACTTAAACACAAATAATTAGTACTAACCCATAAAAACACTTAAACACAAATAATTAATAAACTAACATAATTCTAACCTAAACACATACTAAATGATTGAATTAACAATTAAATACATATCAAACTAAGTCCTAAAACATGGTGCAAATTACACTTATCAACATCCCCACACTTAAACGTTTGCTTGTCCTTAAGAAAACAAAATAACAAACACATAAAAAATCACAAAGCACACAATGCGATAATGAGACAATGAGTTCAACTTCATGAAATGAATTCGACTTTAAACATAATCATTCAAGTTACTTTAAATTATTAACATGAAAAATCCACATCTAGGGGCTATGAACTAAACATACATATTAATTAAAACTCAAATGTCAAGTTACTCACCTTTTTCAATTGTACATACACATTAATAATTCTTTGGTCATTTAACTATATAACTACTCCTAAGTATGTGTTTATGAAAAGTCAAGCCATTTACAAGTTTGTTATGTTTTATTAGAAAAAGCATTTTTTATTGAACACGGACATAGTTTTTTACTTGGAGACAAACATTGGTGATGAATGTCGATTCGGTTACTTGACTGAGTCAATTTTTTCAATTAAGTTGCTTGGTTAAAACGTCATTATAGCCTTTTAATACGAAGGAAAACATTTGTGATGTGTGCCAATTTGGTTACTCAGCTACATCACGTTCTTAACTAGCTACTAGCTCTATTCATAACCCGAAGGCCAGCAGAATAGTTATTCATTTAAAATTAACCAACAAACTTTTTTTATGACCTACCTTATTGCTTAAGCTACTCATTTTCATGAAAAAACACTGGCAGAGCTATTTTAGTTGAAAGACCTCAAATTATGAATGAATATGACAATTTAGAGGGTGAAAACTCACACTAAATCCTAATTAACTTGCATATTTAGCCAAAGAACCCATTTCATTAATTTTCTGAGCTAATTTTCCGAGCTAATGACTCTTCACAACCTAATAGACTATCTTCAAAATTAAATCAATTTCAATCCATCTAAGCTATTGACATAGTCAAACAATTCATAAAATACAACCTAACAAACTATCATACAACATGCAAAATTTACATTCAAAACAAAACATATAACCTTTCCCACACTTGGACAACACATTGTCCTTAATGTAAGAAGGAGGCAAACAAACACACATAGCAAGAAGAAATATGAATTAAAGTAAAAACAAGAATAAAATAAGGAATAAATTAAAAAAAGGGTTAGAATAAAGCTTCATGGTGATAGAGGCGGGAATGGAGTTGGGGGTGGCAGTTGGATGCCTTGAGCCTGTTGTCTTATCTTGGAATTGCTTAAAGAGAGTAAGAGAAGTCGTGATGCCAAGTTCGTTCAAATTACTAAAGTTTTATTGGAAGTTCAAAAAAACTCTAACTAAACCTAACAATTTCAATCGAACTATTAAACATGCTAATTTATGGTCATTAGCTTGACCTTACATCCATGGAGGTGTCTTAATTTTTCAAACAAAAGGAAATCACTTCCTTTTCCTTAGGTATTGCTCCTCTGAAATATAACTTACAATAATGCCTGTTGGCCTTAAAAGTTTTCTTGTTGGCATTTTCCAATTTGAGGGTTCCATGATCAAAAACTTGAATGACCGTAAATGGTTCGCTCCATCGAGATTTTAACTTCCCTAGAAATAGCCTCAACCTTAAATTATATAGCAAAACTGCATCTCCTACTTTAAATTCCTTTTGTTTAAGATGATGATCGTGCCATTTCTTTACCTTTTCCTTGTAAAGTTTGGCGTTTTCGTATGCATTATAATGAAACTCTTCAAGTTCGTTTAGTTGCAAAACTTGCTTTCACCTGCTTGCTTCTAATCAAAATTTAACATTTTTATCACTCGATATGCCCAATGTTTTAGGTGTTTTGAAACTAGTTTTATAAGCCTATAAAGCATCGTTTAGCTTTATTGCCTAATCCTTCCTGGAGTTGTTTAACATCTTTTCTAAAATTCGTTTCAGTCCTCGGTTGACAACTTCCACTTGGCCACTAGTTTGCGGATGGTCAGGTGTAGCAATATGGTGGTGCACTCCATATCTTTTTAAGAGGGCATCAAAAGATCTATTGCAGGAATGTGTACCTCCATCACTTATTATTGTAAGTGGCACTCAAAACTAATTGAATAACGGTTTGATGAACTTTTGCACTACCTTTCCATCATTAGTTGGAGATGCCACTGCTTTAGCCCAATGCAAAACATAATCTGTAACACCCCATTACCCTAGGGTACGTACCGGAACGCCCGTAGGTCATTCCGACACATAACCTAAGATAACGGAGTGTTACGTGCAATCTCTACAAACTCCACATGGCATCACATACATTTAAATAATAAAACCAGTAACTGTAAATTACAAGATTTTTAAAACCAAAATCCCTCCTCTTTTCATTACTCAAAAACAGCAGTTTATACATCACATGTACAGTCTGTATATACAGACAAACCTAATACAGATACTATGAAAGAGGAAGAAATACAACTCCTAACTAGGTCATCCCAAAATCTGAAGTCCCAGCTGACCCACCTGTGT
>JANIIA010000004.1:49322977-49355152 GCA_027478495.1 Erythroxylum alaternifolium
ATAATACTAATTAATAATATTAACAATAATTAATAATAATAATAATAAGATAATTAATTTCGTATAATAAAATTAATAATAAATAGTAAATAATAATAATATTTAAAAAATTTATAATAATAATAAGTTCAAAATTAATAATAATAATATTATTAATAATATTATTAATAATAAAAAGAATAATAATAAGTAGAAAATTTGCAAAAATAATTATTAATAATAATAATAATTAATAATAATAGTAAATTAATAATAATAACAATGATGATGATGATGATGATAAGTTTAAAAATAAAAATAAAAATAAAAATAATAATAATGATGATGATGATGATAAAGATGATGAGTTTAATAATATAATTAAAAATAACAAATTGCTTATGTAGGGGAAAGGGGGTATTTCTAACATTTCCTTATATGTTTTGTTTTTGTCCATAGGACAAGAAATCTTGTACCATAGTCTTGGAAGGAAAAATTTTTTTTTTCTTGTGCTTTGAAGATTGAACAAAAATGGGTGAGGACAGTAAGCAAATACTACAAGACATAGGAATTTTGCGTCTCTATCATCTGTTCTCACCCATGAGAACAACAACCAAACGCTACGCAAGTGTTTGTCTAAATGTCTAGATGGGACGAAAGTGTTATATCATTAAGCATAAGATGAGACAGAAAGGAGTACTTGAATGTTTTTGCTGATGGAACTGTAAGGTTTATCTTGTTTTTGTTTCAAATTTCTTGGTTTTGGATCTTCGTTTATGTGCTGCTCTCGTAGTTGGCTAAAGATCAAAGCTTTGAGGTCGATTTTATATTGAGTGTCATTCATGATCATGATTATATTGGTCCAGAATACCTCTTGGAATGGACAAAAATTGAGATAGTGTACCCTTTCTTTTTTACATATACATAGAGACGTGATGAAGTTAGTTGATTCAATAGAAGATAAGGAAGGACACACACAATGTATACGAGTTTGACATGTATGCAGCCATCAATGCTTACAATGCAAAAGAAGAAGGGGAAAGGGTTATATAATAAGACCAAGTTTTGTAGCTTATATGGGTAGGTACTTGACACCCTGTAACAACCATTATTAACTTAGCTGGGTCTTTAAATATATGAATTAATCACATAAAAGAAAAGTATTTGTTGAAACTTTATGTTTTTTAGTTTATACAAGTTGATGCATTATTTATTACTACTGAGGACTGACCACATGTTATGTTCCACTTGAACTTGAAGGGTCTTTTAGTTTTTTGTCTTTAAATAAAGGACAAGGAAATCCGTTTAATGTAATGAGTGGCAGAGGCAGAAGTGTAGTTTTGAGGGTTTGAACAAGTTAATGCAGGGAGCAAGGTTATTGGAACAGGTATGTTCGTTCCATGATCCATCTCAGCTTATAGCTTTTGAATTTCAACCAAACAAGCACAATAATTCAACCATCGACAAAGTGCAGATATGGTGAGCTGGCTCCTTATTTTCGCTTTGAGCTACAGTTGCAGTTGAAAGTTTCTGATTTTCAGGTGGAGGTATGATCTTTGGAAGTGAGTGAGGCGGTGCCAAATCTATGAAAAAGTGAGATCTTCTTGCATTTTTGAGTGGATTATTAGCTTTGAAGTTCATTTGTAGCCTTATAGTCATTACGAATGCTCAATTATCTCTTTCGACAAAATGACAAGTAGAAAGAGAAGAAGTTTGAATCCTTCGTTTCGAGAATTTCATTTGGTATCGGAACTTCATTTCTTATGACTGAAGTATTACAGTAATTATATTGGGGCTACTTGGCTGCCAAAAGTTGATGTACCCTTTTCCGAATGATGCATTTTTGTTATTAGATGAACAGAATTTTCATACTTCTTCATCTCTAGTTTTTGATATAAATTGAGACGTACAATATATTTCAAATATTTTTTATCTCCTTTTGTTCTTCTTCTTTTCTGTCTTACCATTGCATGTACAATGTGGCTGTGTACACATGTTAAGTCTTCAATAGCCATTAAGGTGAAAGTGAAACTCTGTTGCCAATGGCTTGTGTGAAGGTCTAATTGGTAATTGTCAAAATTGAAATTCTTGTGATACATAAATAATTATTAAAATTAATGATATACTAAAAAATTGAAGAATTATTAAATAAATAAAATTCATAAATAATATTGAATAGTTATTAAATAAATAAGATTTAAAAATTTTTGTTATTTAAAAAATAATTATTAAAATTGGAAAATTATTAAATTAAAATTAATTTTGAAAAATAAAAAAATAAATAAAAGAAAATAAGCTTATTCTGTGACGTTTTTCTAATAAATTCCGTGATATTTTTAAAACGTCACGGAATCATCCATATTCCGCAACGTTTCCTAAAAACGTCACGGAATTTGAAAGATTTCGCGACGTTTTCTAAAACGTCGCAGAATGTTACTTTCTGCGAAACTTCCTAAAATGTCGTGGAATGTACCTTTCTGCGATGTTTTCTAAAACGTCGCAGAATGTGAAAGATTCCGCGATGTTTTCTTCAAACTTCATGGAAATGCCAACCTTTCAGTGACATTTTTATAAACGTCGCGGAATGTCAATATTTTCCGTAACGTTTTACATAAAACGTTGCAGAAACCTTTTACCTACACCACATTTCGTGACATTTTTTGTGACAATTTTTAAAACATCGCAAATTGTATTCTGTGACATTTTTGGATATTCTGTGACGTTTTAAAAATGTCAAAATTTGCCTTATGGTCTTGTAGTGCTTCATGCCTTACCATTTGCTAGGATCTCTAGCCATTCATAAGCTCGTGCCACTGGAAGCCGGTAATGAGTGCCGCCGACAACTCACTATCTAACCTCATCTCCATCGTAGCCAGCTATTGCCTTACTAGAGATCGCATAACTCCAAAGCCCATAAATTTATCACAATATAACAAACATCTAATATAAAACCCACACATCCATTACCACGTTTCCATAAACTGACACCGAACTATATGGTTTAATTATTTTCAGATTTAATATTTTAGGTTTTCTATAAGGTACAAATGGTTGATAGCTAATGATTAAATATGTTTTTTCTTGTCCTCAAATAATTTTTTAAAAAGAATTTTGATCATATTGATAATTCAATTCTAAATTGAATACAGGATTTCAAAATTTTCAACGTGAACTTTTCTAATTAAAATACTCATATCCAAATTTAATTTTTAGGGTTGTGATTTCAATTTAAAAATTCAAGATTAAAAATAATTAAATAATTTTAATCAAGTTATAAAATTAAGGTCGAATGTAATGCCACTATTAGGAAACCACGATAGAGAAATAATTACGAAACTATTTTGTATGATTTTTTAAAAGCCAAGATTAAATTTTATAAAATGATTAACATATCAATCATAATAAAACGTGAATCTTAATTCACACCTTATTTCGAAGCTTAATTATTTTTCTTGTCCTTTTCCTCAAATAGTTTATGAAATCAACTCATCTCAACCACCGTAGCTGCATAAATATTTGACCTTTAATAGTATATATATATAACACGTTGAGAGAGCTCTGCAATTATTGTACCAGAGGGTTAGGCAAGAAGTGATAGCTCACTTAGAATCTAAGCTTATTTATAATAGGACTTGGACATTTTAGTAACTTAATTGTATAATTTCAATTAAACTTTAATTAGTTCATAGTCTCTGACCTCTCACTTCTTCATTCCCCATACTACCTTTCCTTTCTTTCCATTTTTGACAACACAATTTCCCGCATGTGCTTCCTTCTTCTTTTTAGGCTAAAAGAAGGGAAGGAGTTAGAAGCTGAGGTTTCAGCCTCGTAAGAAAGGCTCTCTGCCCTTCCAAGTCAACACAAAACAAGGAGAGTCCTCATTCTTTAAAGAAAAATTTCCTATTATCTCCCATGAAACATTTACAGCGGGGAATGTAGCCTCGGTAGAAAATAGTAAGCAGAATATTGAAGACAGTTGCTTGCAAGATCAACCAGCTGGTGCACGAAAAAATATGGTTAACATTTAATATAATAAAGGGCTTCTCTCACACTACTAGAATGTGGTCAATGATGGAGTGCTTACTACCCTTATTGAATTGTTGAAGGCAGGTGCTCAAGCTTAATCAAATGCTTTAGTTGGCTTCTTTTGGTCCAAGAGACTAGCTTTCTTGGTTGTGGAAGCCTAGGCCAAGGCTAGATGGAGCAAGAAAGGCTTAGACAAAGTGATGTTCAAGGAGATGGCTCCATTCTCTTTAAATTCTCTGATGAGACAAACTTAGCAAAAATTGTGTAACAAGGGCCTTGGCATATTGGGAACTAACCCCTTTTTATCCAGAGGTGGAAACTAGGTATGGATCTTGACAGAAGCATGATTAAAGTGTTAACTTTGTGGATGAAATTTCACAATTTACTAGCGAAGTTTTGGACAATTTTAGGACTTAGATTTTTTAGCTAGTTCTTTAGGAAAGCCCATCTATATGGATACACAAATAGTAACAATACAGAGAATCTATTATGCGAAGATATACATTGAGATTTAGAGCTTTGACACTCTTCCTAGTAAACTTTTTATAATAAGATTGGGTGAATCGAGTGACCTAGAATAGATTGAGATTGCCATTACATACTCATGGAAGCCTTCAAATGATATCAAAAAATAGAGACTAACTGATAGGACATTTACCATAGGCTGGTATGATAAGCTTACGGTGACTGAGAGGGCTCATCCTACTCTTAAACAAGTCAATACTACAATTGCACGTCAGAGCTTGTGGTGAATCAGGGCATTGTGACTTCACTGTAAAACCCCGAACCTTTCCTTTCATTGAATATGAATTTTTATATTCGGTGAATAGAATTTTTGGATGAATAGTAAATATAAGTGAATAGTGATTTTTAGTGAACCAACCCCAAAATATTGAAAATTAACCAAAATAAGTATTAGAGTCCAATGATACTAAAACGGATTGAAAACAAGTTTGATCGAATGAATTTTTGGATTTCAGAAAGTTTAGGGTTAAAATGCCCTTTTCAAAAAACAATGGGTATTAATGATTTTAAAACCATTCGAATTGTGTTAAAAGCATCCAATCAGTTAATATTGACCCTAATTAGAGTATTTCAAGGTTAATTTGATGGTAAGAAGGTTGCGGAATATTTTCAAAATTTAATTCAGTTAGTTGATAAATTAAATTCAATAAAGGGCAATTTGATCTTTTTACGTGTCATGAAGGGTAATTTGGTCTTTATACAAGAGGTGATTGGACTAATGAATCATTAAAAAAGGACCAATTGGAGAGTGACATGTGTAACGTACTAAAGAGTATAAAAGGGCCAAAGTAAGACAATTTGCTTAATTCTTTCAACAAAAATGTGAGAGACCAAACAAAAGGGAGAAAAGAAGAGAGAAGAGGGGACATTCGGCCAAGGAGGGAGAAGAAGTGTGCAACTACCATTTTTCATGATTTTGGAGCATAAATTGGAGAGATCTTGATCAAGTGGAGGTACCCATAAAATACCCAAGAGATTGGAAGATAAATTGGTAAGTTTTCCTAACCTAAATTTGTAGTTTTGTGGTTATTGAGTGGGATAGATTCATGTCAGATCAATGATGATTTTTTACTTGCCATAGAGTAGATAATAAGTTTGAAAGCATTTAGGGGTTGAATATGATAAGAGAAAAAGTTATGTTTAGTGAAATTTTGTGTTTGGTACTCCATTCACTTGAACCAGTCCTATTGTTTTGACCATAACTAGGCCAATAGACCTCCAAATTGGGTGATTCTAATTTTATTTAAAACCTAATACATAGTAATAAAAATCTCTAGAAGATACCTAAACCTAATTCTAGGCGAATGATATTGAAATTTGAGATTGATTATGGTAACCTGACACTGTCCCTATATTGAAGCAGCTTGTGATATTTGATACATTGTTTCATAATTTAGAAGTTAAAATGTGTTTATTTTTTATGCTATGGAAACTAAAGATATAGAGGAACAAATGTATAGAAGACTTCAAGACCTAATTTGAACTTTTACTATGTGAAAATTAAAGAAAAATTGGAGGAATGGATTCCAAACATGGGTCATAACCTTAAATCATCATGCATGATTTTGATATGGTGAATTAAATTTGGTGAGAATGTGTTTTGAAAAAATTAGTAAGTTAGAATGGGTAAAATATGGTATTTAAGTGATTTTTGAAGTTATATTTGGAAACGGAGATCAATAGTTTTGCTTATGGAAGTAAGCAGAAATACGATTAGTGTATGTATTACGCAATTAAATACTAGTCTCAAATTTGATTAAAACTAATTATATTTTTAATATTCTACTTCTAAATTTGGAAATAAATGCCTAAAAGAAATGCATTTGGTGTAGGCAAAGGAGAGGCATAGAACGCATGAGTGTGCTTGGCGATAAGTTTACAAAACAGGGAGTGTTTTTTAAATTGATTTTATACAAATAGTTTCTATTTATGGAGACTATCAAGTTGTAACTGTTCTTTAATTGTTTTATATGAATAAACTCTCTGAAAAAGAATTGATGTCTTGTTACTTTATATATAGTATGATTATAAGTTTTAATATGAATGACACATTGCTAGTATAAGTGTATGGTTTAGCAATATGTGAATTGAAATTTGAAAGTTGTATTTCATATGATTTGAAGTTACATAAAAATTATAATATTGGTTGATAAATAGGAAAGATGTTTTTTTTAGCCTATAGTACACTTTTAGGTTTTATACATATTATTATATCAGTGTATAATGGTTAACCTAGTATGGGTAAGCGATGTAGAACTAGCTTCGTAGCTAACAATTAACCAGTTACAGGTAAGCAATATAAAACCAGCTCCGTAACTAGTGGTTAACCTATTACGGGTAAATGATGCAAAACTAGCTCTATAACTACTAGCATATAATGGTTAACCTAGTATGGGTAAGTGATGTAGAACTAGATTTGTAACTAGTAATTAATCAGTCATGGGTAAGCGATACAGAACCAACTCTGTGACCTTATGCCTAAGGGTACCATATGGAAAAGAAGTTAGTGCTGGGCTCTGTAGTGTAAGAAAGTTCATCACGATAATAAAGTCGCCACTAGTTACTTTAAAAGTAACTTAAGAGATTTGATTTCAGATATCATATTTGTTTTATATTGGTATTGTCTCATAAGAAATAAAATGAATTTGTTTTTAGGGAGGTTTAAATTGTTAAATATGATTTACATAGGAATGCTAACATTCACTAAGCTCATTTAGCTTACACTCTTCTTTCTGTTTTCAAAATAAAACCTCCCAGGTGCACGCTCAGGGGCTTCAGTAATAGGGACTCCACCTCAAGACTAGTCAATTTCATCACATCTTACTATGTAGGCATTTTTGCCTTATGAATGTTTATTGGGACATTTGCATATTCGCGAATATGTTTTGGAATGTATTTTTTTGTAAATAATGCATGTATATTAATGTTTTAAAGTTAAATGCATGAATATGTTTTAGTCTTTTTTAAGATTATTGAGATTGCTTGTGAACGGACTTGAAATCCAAAAATTGTAGTGGGGATTTTGATGTGATTATAGAAGTGCTTTGAACTTTTACAGGATTTTAAAAATTTTTCAGAAGGTCAAAATATAGTGGTTGTGCTGGCAAAACCTTTAATAAAATGGTTTTTTTAAAGAAAACTCTACTGCTTATATTTATGAATATTAAGTTAAAGCTTTTCAATAACAAGGGACTATAGGTTTAAGTCCACTAAAACTTTTCAATTGGATCAGATATCAAATGGAGGGTCACCGAGGTGTGCCAGGCAGGCCACCTTGTCATTTTAAGATAGGGGCCTATTAGTGTTGGTATCAAAGTCCAATTTTTAAAAAAGGTGTGCCAGGTAGGCCACCTTGTCGTTTTAAAATGAACTATCAGAATAGAAGTCAAGAGGTGGTGGATTGTTTTAAGAAGGAGGTTAGGCTTAGTCGATTAAGGAAACCAGAGGTGATACTTTGTGGGACATGGAAAGTCCTTCCCACTAGTATAATGACCACTATGGTAGCTAGTAGAATGCTCTGTAAAGGATGCTAGGGTAATGATGAGGTTCAATTAGGAGATATTTTGGTGATCAAATAATTCCCTTATGTATTTCTAGAGGATCTTCCAAGATTACCCCCAGATAAGGTAATAGAGTTCGAGATGGACTTACCTTCAGAAACCCAACCGATTTCAATTACTCTATACATAATGGCTCTAGCAGAGTTAAAAGAGTTGAAAGTGCAATTGGAGGAGTTGCTAGATAATTCATGAGACCAAGCACGTTTCCTTAGAGGGCTCTAATCCTATTTTTTAAAAAGAAGGATGGGAGTTTAAGGTTGTGTATTGACTATAAACAACTGAACAAATTGATGATTTGTTTGATCGGTTATAAGGATCCAAGGTGTATTTGAAAATTGATCTAATATCAAGTTATTATCAGTTGAGAGTCCGTAATGAGGATATTAAGAAAACTTCCTTCAGGACTGGGTATGGGCATTATGAATTCTTAGTTATGCCAATTGGACTAATGAATGCTCAAACTACTTTAATGGATTTGATGAATAGGGTGTTTTGAAATTCCCTAGATAAGTTTTCGATGAATATGGTGTTTCAAGAGTATCTAGATAAGTTTGTGATCATTTTTATTGATGACACATTGGTGTACTCAAATAGTCATAAGGAGCATGTAGATTACCTTTGAATAGTATTACAAGCCCTACGAGAGCACCAACTATACGTTAAGTTTAGTAAGTGCTAGTTTTGGCTAAACAAGGTTGCTTTCTTAGGTTATGTCATTTTAGTTGAGGGACTTAGAATGGATCCCCAAAAGATTGAAGTTGTTACTAAATGGAGACCTCCCACCACTGTGATGGAAGTCAAGATTTTCCTTGGATTTGCAAGCTATTATAGGAAATTTATTGAAGGATTTTCTATAATAGTGACCCACTGATCAAGTTGACTTAAAAGAGGAGAAGTTTGAGTGATCAGATGCCTGTTAATGAAGTTTTGATGAAATGAAAGAATGGCTGACGACAATTCCTATACTCACATTACCAACGGGGACTGATGGTTTTGTAGTTTATAGTGATGCTTTGAGACAAGTGTTAGGGTGTGTACTCATACAGAATGATAAAGTTATAGTCTATGCTTCTAGGAAATTGAAGAATATGAGCAGAACATCCCTACCCACATTCTAAATTTAGATGCATTACTTATATATGGTGTTCCCTATAGGATTTTCATAGAATATAAAAGCCTAAAATATTCGTTCACTCAGAAGGAAATAAACATGAGGTAGAGGAGGTGGTTAGAGTTAATAAAAGATTATGATTATACAATAGAGTACCACCCTGAAAAATCCAATGTAGTGGTTGATGCCTAAAATAGGATACCTACTAGTTCGATAAGGCAACTAAAGAAGATATATCTTCCATTTATAATGGAAATGAGGTCTCTAAGAGTGAAATTGGATGTGGCAGACTCAAGGTCATTAATTGCTACCTTTCATGATCAACCCATTTTGGTGGATCAGATTAGAGAGGAACAAAAACAAGATCTACAGTTGATAAAGTTAAAGACCGAAGTTGAGACTAGGCAGAGAATAGACCTTACAGTCAAGGAAGATGGTACAGTGATGAGCGCAACGATTATGTGTAACAAATATAGGAAACTTCAACAAAGAGATCTTAGAGGAAGCTTACTCCTCAGCATATGCTATGCATCTGGGTAGCACAAAAACGTATTACGCTCTCAAAGAACACTATTGGTGGAGAGGGATGAAGAAGGAAATAACAAAGTTTAATTCCAAGTGTCTAACCTGTCAGCAAGTAAAAACGGGACATCAAAAGCCTACGAGATTAATGCAGCCCCTCCTTATCCCAGAATGGAAGTGGGAGAAGATTACTATGGACTTCGTAGTAGGACCTCCATAGAATCAAAGGGGGCACGAAGCTATATGGGTACTAATGGACAGGTTAACAAATTATGGTCTATATCTAATCAAAACATTGTATAATAAAATTTTAATTGTATTAGAAAATTATGCATGGAAAGATTAGTCAAAATCAGTTTGACATTCTTAAATATTTAAGTGGTTATGATGCGTTGTTAGACACCAATCTTGATCTAGGGATATAAAGTATTTAATCAAAGAATTAAATATAAATTAATAGAGTTTAATTTATCTAATCTTATATATAATTTATGGTTATAATTTATATTTATTACTAACATATTTGAGAACTTAATGTGTTATATACAAAGAACCTTTTGAAGAGAGAAAAGATGTTTTAATCAAGTTGAACTTGATTATAAAATTTGAGAAACTCTATATTAAATATGAAATATTTAATAAATAAAGACTAATATGGGATATTGGATCTTATTTGGGCTTAATTAAAGTTTAATTAAAATTAAAATTTTATTTCAATTGAATTACTAAAAGGTCCAGGTCTTATTATAAATGGGCTTAGGCTTTAAGGGAGCCAACACTTCTTCCCTAACCCTTTCTATTGGAGGTTGGACACTTTCGTGCCTCCAATGGTTGAAATAAGTAGATTTTAGAAGCGGTTTGAGAGAAACATTAAGAAAAAGTATCAAGCTACATAATAAGGTATAAATTAAATTTTATGCTTTATTATGAATTATATATTAATCATTTTATAAAATTTAAATAATCTTAACCTTTAGAAAATCATTCGGGAAAAAATTTGTAATTATTCTACGAGGCACGTGAAATAGAATCCCATCCTAATTTTTCAACAATTTTTTCTATCACCAGGATCCAGAAGATTTTCTTCCCACGAACTCTACGATACATTGATGGGTACCATATAATTTTTATACCCATGGGATCTTCAATCCTTAGTTTGGATTTATTTAACTGCTAAGCTAGGATGTCACCACTTTCATAAGCAAAAGTAAAAAACACGAATTATAAAGGCTAGTAGTACTTGACAACTGTTTTGAAAATAAGGTTGATGATCGAATTTTAAAAACTGCAAATCATAAAAATTATGCATTATTATCTTGTTAACTGATTTAACATTCACTAAGGTACCTATATATGGCATTCTATATCGTTAATACTTTTCTAATCTACAAATCAAGTACATACAACTTGAAAGTGCAATGCTCACATTTGGGCTCCACACGGATTTGCTGAATCGAGGTTAGGAGAGAGGCTAGATAACGAAACCTACTCCAAAATCATTGTCCAGTTAATTAGCTCAAAGGACTTCAACAGTTACCGGGGAGGGGGGGAGAGGGAGAGAGAGAGAGAGAGTTGAATAAGTCACAAAATTCGGGGTTAGCTTAAAGCCACACGAAACGATTGGGACAACTACCAAGGAACACTCAAACGCTCAAAGTTCATGTTCTTGTCATGCTACAGCATATAAAAATTGAAACTTTCCACTTAACTTCAGAAACTTCCCAAAGTGACATTTATAAGGATGAGATAGTAGTTAAAATTAACCTAACTTTCATGACTGATGAAACTGAGATTTGTGCACCTTTTGACTTTGAGAGGAGTGTTAGAGTTTGAAAATTAGAACTTGGAAGCATACAAGCAATTACATCATTAAATTGATATTTTTGGTGATTATTATTAAATTTTTTGTTAAGATAATATTCTTTTACTATCTATAATAATAGTAATAATTACTAACAATATTCTTTTAACAAACTTTTTTTTCACTTTAATATCCATAAATATAAGTCTTAAAGAATTTGGATTACCAAAATCTGCAAAAGTTAGGAATAATTTACTTTTGAAAAAACGATGTTGGATATAAGGGTGTCTAATATATTATCTTTGAGTTCGGCTACAAACTACTCTCTTTTTTTTTCGGCAACAAACTATTCTCTCTTTTTTTCTCTTAAGGCTTGAATGTCTTGGTCCACATATTGCAAACTTCATTCACCTATGAAACGCCTTCCATACAATCGGAAATTGGAAGGTGGGCAGTGTGAAATTGCTATATTGATCGCATATATGCTCATGTCTAACGTTCAAAATAGGAGAAGATACAAATTTTAGAGGACATCACACTTCATAGTCTAATCTCCAATTCCTAGTTGTGAGCATCACCACAAAGGGAAGAATTGCACAATGTACGATCACGGATCAGCCCTAGAGCCCGCCTTTCATGTACAATTCTTACCCCATCATTCAAAGTAAATCACAAATTAGACGAAAAGAAGTTAATAAACCAAGGAAACACGAGAGGGAAAGTAAGCATCAATTAATACACCAATATCACTGTACTTTCCACCTGCCAATGCATTTAACACGGAAGAATGTGAAAGCAAAGCATAATACACCAAGCTTAATCCTCTCACATTCAAATGCTTCTAGCCATCATTTCTTGGAATCTCCTGTACGACTCTTGCTTCTCCAACATGAACTTTTCATGGCAACTTGCGATGAAAATGTCCGCTAGCTGATCGATCTCGTTCATTTTTCCGTGATCACCGTTGAAGCTCTCGTGTCGCTTCTGCTCCAACCAATAAAGGTAGCCTGAAAGCTGAGACTCTGCGGTCACATCAAATTGTTCATGAGTCGTGATTACGGAATTCCATGTCGGGTCATAGTACAAATGGGGTGTTGAAAAACCCTCAAGAACTTGTTGCGACACTTGCAACACATGTGAAGAGCACCAGTTATAGTGTAGCCTGAACGAACCAAAAAATATCTTCCTGTAATTCTTTTCCTTCTTTTTTGTGACCCAGCTTTCAGGATATACCAAGTGCAAAGGTTGTAGCTCCTTGAGAATCTGAGTCAGATTCGACTTTGCTTTAGAGAGAGCTTTAACAATACGGTTAACATGAGACAGTATGAGGGTTTGAATTAGGGTTTTGATCTTCATGGAGCAAAAGGTTGAAGATGGTAATGATGCCTGAGTAACGAAAACTTGAAGAGTTACCATGTTTTCGTGTCTTTTTCTTCTTTGTGTGTGTGTGGTGGGGCTTCTTGGGCGATTTATAAAGGGGCTTGATGATCAATTTGCCATCACACTTCTAGGTTATTTAATGGAAGTGACAACTTAAAAGCTTGGGAATGAAACAGTCAATTGATAAGGACTTGAACTCTCTAAAGTACTATGCCTGAATTTCAACAGCACAAGACCCGCTTATCTTGTTGAAATTTTTTATTAGCAAGTGTACCATGATCCGTTTACGTGTATGCGTACATGTATTCTATATGTTTGCAGTAACGAAAGTGACAGAGCAAGAATAGAGGTATTGCTTGATTAAAAGATTTTTTAGATCTTGCAGTTTAATTACTTTTCTCATTAGTAAGTAACTCGAGAACGGCGATTAAGGCTTAATCTTCGCCAAAAACTACCCCCCCCAAGACTTTATTATAATTGCTCCAGCTAATTAGCTTTGTATTCACTCCTTATAAATAATAGCTTTTAACTGATCTAGCAAGCACTGTCTGTGTACATATCGGACTACGACGCAGGTCCTTTCTTTTTTTATGTTTCTCTTAACAAACATTGGTTCTGTTTTCACCAGGATTAGATTTTTTATAGGCAGCCGCTCAGAAAACCTGGAATCCCGGGAACTCTATCTAAATTTCTGTTAAAATGCAGCAATAAAATATGAAATAGGTAGTACTACAACTGATGATTAGGGCTCAATCCTTATTCTTGTTTCAAGTTGTCCTATAAATAAATTATAAAAAGAAAGTTTTTTGTTGTTGAATAAAAATATTATATTAGAACTCTAATCTTAAGTGGTTCTTTTCTGCACGATTTAACTTCCTATCATAAGCTTATAAATATATATATTGATGCTCATATATGCGTGACGTGGTGTTATAAATGGACCAATTGCTGAAACTTTGCTCCATTACACGTAGCTGTCGTCAACATCATGAAACTACGCAGCTGGGACTAAATATCAACCAACTCCAACCTTCCCCCGCCAAAGTACAGATTCATAGTCGCATGTAGTTCAGAGTTGGTAATAGATTCTGATTTGCGTTATGTAATCGTTTAACCAATGCAGTAGAAGAAAATGAAGCTTTGAAGTTTGCTTCTTTGGTTGACGATGAGACAACATAATATATATCGAAGGAAATCAAGATAGAAAGTAAAGGATGAGACCTCTCTATTATTTCAATCAATTTATGACTGGAAAAACAAGGCTAAAGCAGTTCAATCCCTTTCATTTTATTACCTTTTTGTGAATAATAGGGAACAGCAGCGACATTGTAGTTGTACACTATTTACATCCTAAAATGCATGCAGTAGTCTCCAAAAATTACCTATAAATTTTACCAGAAGAAACTAAAACATTGACTATCAACAGGTTGCAAAAACTTGTAATTACGGGGTAGCCCGTCATTTTCCGAGAGCAAGGTACAAATCAAGAATTTTCTAGTTTAGATCACCAACGACGAAGACTAAATACAGCATAATCATCTGGAATTGCACTTCTCCTCTCTCTAGTAGATCTCCTTAATGGCATAGGTTCTTGAGGTTGTAGAGTTTGTTCTTCTGGAACAAGTTGTTGAATTGGGGGAGGAGTTTCCATAAAATTGTTTTGATCCAGAATTGCTTCTTGAACAATGTTAGGAATAGAAACCTGGCCTTGATCATTGTCAATAGCAATTAGAGGAATTTTAACGTGTTTTTCTTTCCTCACAAACTCAACATTCTAAAAAAAAGGGGCATTTTTCGTCTCAAAAATTGGCTTAGTAGTGGGATCATAAGACTTATAACCCCTATATCTTTCATAATGTCTAATAAAGTAACAACTGATAGTCCTTGAGTCCAATTTCTTTTCATTTGGCCTATAAGGCCTTGCCTCAACTGGACATCCCCAAATGTGTAAGTGCTTTAAACCAGGCTACTTGCCCACCTAAAGTTCATAAGAGGTCTTATCAGTTGCTTTAGTTGGAACTCTGTTGAGTATATATGCTGTAGTCTTTAGTGCTTCTCCCCAAAGTAATTCTGACAAGGTAAAATGACTAATCATACTCCTCACCATATCCTTGAGCGTTCTGTTTTGTCTTTCAGCAACACCATTTATGCTAGGTGAACCTGGCATAGTGTATTGTGGAACGATACCACCTTCTTTTGGAAATTTAGCAAACGATCCCTAGGCGTTGTTCACCTAATTCATCATATCTACTGTATTACTCGCCACCACGATCAGACCTGACACTTTTAATCTTTTTGTTGAGCTGGTTCTCAACTTCAGCCTTAAAGTTTTTGAACATGTCCAAAGACTATGATTTGTTATGGATGAGATAAAGGTAGCCATATCTTGAGAAGTCATCTATGAACTTTACAAAATACGATTGACCATTCCAAGATGCCATAGGAATGGCCTACAAATATCCATATGGATAAGTTCTAAGACGTCTAAAGCCTTATTGTCACCCAATCTCTTGACATTTGTTTGTTTCCTCTTAATACAATTAACACAAGTAGCAAAATCTGTAAAATAAAGGGGATCGAGAATTCATTTAGACACAAGTCTCTCAATTCTTCATTTAGAGCTGTGACGTAATCTCTTGTCAACGAGGCAAAATTCTCTTCGATTAATTTGCACTTTAAACTTCGTGTACTCACATGCAAGGCTTTATTAAATGAAGCATTAGTGTCAAACATATATAAATTATCGTAACCTGATAAAGAACTGGCACCAACCAATTTTGAATTTTGAAATAGAAATCAAATTATGTCCAAAAGACGGTACAACGAAAGTCTCAACTAAATCCAAATAAAATCCGGTTCTCAACGATAATTTAAAAATCCCTATTGCTTCGACTTCTACCGACTTTCCATCACCTACATAGATACATTTTTCACCATCACTTAGTTTTTGGCAACTCAGGCAACCCTGCATAGACATACTGATGTGAGTTGTTGCACTAGAATCTAACCACCATGTGTGTCTAGGTATCGAAGTTAAATTACCCTCAGAACAAACCAAAATAAGAAACATACCTTTCTTTACATGCCATGCGTGATAATTGGCACACTACTTCTTTACATGACCTTTAGCGTCACAGAAGAAATAGCCATTTGGATTTCCATCCTTCTGTTGTTTCTTTTGTGTTGCCAGAACTATAGCTTCCTTAGTTTTCTTTCTTTTATTCCTTTTGTCTTTAGATGTTATGACTAAGTGAGCACTTTCTGCCTTATCATGCTTCAACCTTTCCTCTTTTTGGAGTTTGACAGTTATAGCTCACCTTGAATTAACTGTACTATGTTGGAAGAGATATCCAAACCAGATGCACTAACAAGTCTTCGGATAATTCCAACTTAATTGATTTCAATTCTGAAGCAATATGAGACATTTCCATAATGTATTCTCTTATGTTTCCTTTTCCTACATACCTCATTGAGATAAACTTTGCCAAAAGTGTACTAGTTTCAGCCTTTTCATTTTGGAAAATCTTTTCTCAAGATCCTCAAGGAAACCCTTAACCGTAGTAATATGATCAAACATAGTGCCCCGAAAAGCTTCTAGAATTCATGATCATCAAGCTCATACGATTCGACCTTTCCCATTTTTCCATCTCCTTTTGATTCGAGGTACTCTCACTAGTAAGTGGGTCAGGTTGATCGACTCGTAAAGCAAGATCCAAGTCCATGACTCTAAGAACAATCAAAACATTTTCCTTTCATGACTTAAAATTGGTGCCTTTAAGCATAGGAATTGAATTAACACTAGCAGAGATATTTGCGGCAGAACCAGGAACTGAACAAAGAACAAAACAAACAAAATCTAATTACCCACATAACAACACTATAATATGCCAAATTAATTATATATAGATAACGGTAAGACCCCATCACAAGATACCTAACACAATATTAATATTTAGTCTTTAGACATAAATACTAACTTGTAAGTGGTACCTTAGTGTAGTGATCAAACATTGGCAATAAAACATGTCAAATAACAAACCTTTCTTTAGACCGATTTAATGTTCACATATTATACTAAATAATTGCCACATATTTACTACCATAAGTGTATATATAATTCGAGCCAAATATTAACTTTCCCTTAGGCCAATCAATATTCGCATAAATAATGTATATACAAAACTTTTTAACATTCTAAGTTAAATTAATTTTCATAAGAGAGGTTGCTTTGGCAAAATGTTGCTTCAATTAATTTAATTTGAAATGCTATATATTTCTTTAAATTACCAAAATCTGAAATTAAAATACCCAAATTTTGCATAAGTTGTATGAAAGCGTCATAGCTCTAATTTCTTAATGCTATAACAATGACAATCGTGTCAGCTCAAATCAAAAATTAGGTCAAAATTTTACAAATCAAATCAGAAATTATAAATTTTGAACCCCAAAACTCATCCCTCATAATATTAATCCGTAACATGAATAGTAACAAAGTATGAATTTAAAACTTTCTAAGGTGCTAAAACTTTACGGTTGTTTCTGGTCTTTATCTAAATCTTGAATCATGCAGCATATATAAGGCTTTAAAAATGCTTCTGTTTTATCGATGAAATGGTTAAACATTAACACCAAATAAAGGTAATTCTTGTCTTTATATAATGGTAAAATTGTAAAGCCAAATAAAGTAGTTTTTTGGTTATTGTGCAATGGTCAAAACTTAAAACCAAAGCTACAACAGATAGAAATGTTCTTGTTCTTGAAAGATATTAAAAGCTTTACAAAAAAAAAATCCACCCAAATAGATGATAATCCATTCCTTTTTTTTTGTTTTGTTGCCAATCAAGGAGTTAAACCTTACGTATATACAAAATAACCAAACCTGAATTCATGAGACAACCTAAACATAATCATATATGCCAATAACCAGATTTAAAGAGAAGAAACGAAAGATACTCTAATCGGAAGACAAATAATTAAACAAAAAAAATCTTAATGATCTAATATGAAAGTAAAATAGAGAAAAGATGGAAAACTCTGAAGAAAAGACTATGTTTTAATTTAGGGACCATAACTACTTTTATTAGGGTAAAACACTAATTTAATTTTTAGTTTGGCCCATCATAAAATTAGAAATTATAATCAGATCTCTACACGTATAAAGCCAACACTTAAAATAGATACATAAAGCCTAAAATATGATAACCATATTAGACCGCTTTAATTAATTGGGCTCAACTTTATATGATAGCCTTTATACATAATTATACACATATAAGCCCATATGTTTGATTAAAAATCATTACATTGACTACTTAAAAGGTTGCAAAAACATGTAATTACAGGGGAGGTCACTTTCCGAGGGCAAGCTACAAATTAAGAATTTTTTTAACACAGATCACCAACGATGATTAGTTGATAGCTCCTTTGATTGAGGAATTTAAAAGATTTCAGAAACTAGAAAGAAAAATTAAGAACTTCCGTTTCAGGGATTTGATTGTTCCAATGATTTTTACCAAATAATATCACTTAATTAGCAGTCGAAAGCCTGTAATTGACATCAGAAAAGTTCGTAAATTGGAAGAGTTTGCAAGTTTATTGTGTAAACCCTGATGAAGAGTGTCCTTTCGATACTATAAAGTCCGTTAAACAGTTTTCAATTACTTTGGGTGGACAATTCATAAACTGAGTTTGTTGACAGCGAAATTGTGTCTGGTTTTGTGATGCTAAGATATTGCAAGGATCTGACAATGTTTTTTAGATAACGAGTGTCTTTGAAGTTTCAAGATGTATGCTACTACTTTGATGAGTAGATTTCGAGTAGACAATTTTGGTGTAAAATTAAAAGATTAGTTTTTATGGTTTCTTGTCAGAATTAACAGCATAAACCAAAAAGTAACTATGATACCCTTTAGAGAGAGAGAGAGAGAAATAAAAAGACAAAGAGAAGCATCTAATTTGTATTGTATTAAGATCAAAATCAAGAAAGGAACTTAGTGCTTTGTGCCTTACATGTGGAATTTTTTTTAAGGCCGTAAATCACTTCCTCTAACTTGCAGACAAAAGAAAGATTAATAAAATTGATAAAACATATGTACATGTTAAAAAATTTCCCATTTAGTGGACAATAATTAACTGCATTTTATTATTTTTTAATAACTTATTATTTAAGATATGTAAATTTGATTCGAAATAAAGATAATAAAATGACCCAACAAAGGATCTAGGTTAATGGGCCAAAGTTTAGGAGAAAAATGGTTCTCAATCAGTATAGACCGGACTTATATTGGGCTTGTGATGGAGAAGCCTAATATGGGAGCTATATATATATATATAGGTTAAGATCTTCTGTAGTTGCTTAAGTAATTCATGAGAATTTGCATTCTCCAACCTGTTAAGAGTGCTCATGCTTTAAGAAAATTGTAGGAAGGTTTTAACTCATTTCGGTGACCAGATCCCATCAAGCTGAAGGTAGATTCATACTTGTTTTTGCCTCAGAAAGCTCATTTAAAGTTATGGAACCAAAATCAGGTATTTTTTGCATTTCTTCATTTATTTTCCTTTCAAATCCTATCCGAGATACATATTAAGGCTCATGTTACTTATTACATATGGTATCAGAGCAGTTACATGATCAGGTGGTTAAAAATGAAGATTTTTTGGTTTTTCTCCATAAGATTTTTAGAGAATAATGTTCCATTTTTCAATTTTTTCTTACTTATTGTTATTTGAAAGTGGTAAACATATGCTTAATAACGAGCCTCGAAGCGTGTAAAATTGCCCTGGGAGTTGTCACAAATCATCTGTCGACGTCGAAGTGGAGGAGACTGTCAGATGTGTGTGCCAAAGCCTCAATAGTACCGCCAATAAGGATGTATGGATTGCGGGCATGTGATTGCTCAGCATGTTGTCACATATTAGTGTGTGCACCTGAGGCACGCATCTGGCGCGTGCATCACACGTGTCACAAAGTATCCAGGCATATGGGTACACGTACGATGCGTGTGCCTCTTAGAAAATACAGTATTAGGGTGCGTGAGAGCTGGGCGCATGCGCTACACACATCGTTACCAGTCATACGTAGTGACGTCATTGATGATGTCATGCTAACGTCAACGCTATAATACGCTAAAGTAATGCTAACATCAACATGCTACAATATCGAAAAAACTCAAAAATTCCAGAATTTCTGTAAAGATGCCCTAAGTTATTTTTGGTTAGTTTCTAAGTCAAAAGATGATAGTTATAAGTTGCATTATGTTTTAATGAGTAATTTAGTATGCTTTTAGTTAATTAGAAGCTTTGTGCATGTTTAGGTTTAGAATTGTGTTATATGTTTTTGAGTGTTATACGGGTTAGAGCATGATATCGAGCTTTAATTTTGTGTGTGTGAGGTGTTTTGATGACTTTGTTAGGGTTTGAGATTAGGTAAAAAAGGCTTTTGAGAAAGCTTGGAGAAAGAACAAGTGCCACGATCGTGGCCGCAATCGTCACAGAAGTAGGTATAATATGCCATAATTGTGGCCTTATCGTGACAGAAGCAATTTTTAAGTTCCATGATCATAGCCCTATTGGCCACGATCATGACAGGTGTACGGCAAATGTGGGGATTGCTTTTGAGGTTAACTTTTCAAGGGTTATTTCATACATTTGGGATGGGTAAAACCTAGTTTTTACCCTAAATGGGAAAAGAATAAAAAGAAAGAAACCCTAAAGATAAGCCTCCATTTGCCATCTTGAGAAAGAACTCAAGGAAAAGGGAGAGAAGGAAAGAAGAGAAAGGGAGTTTCAGCCAGCTGTTGTCTAGCCACTCTAACCCATCCATCTCAAGGATGTTCTAAACTTTTGTAGGGATTTTTCTTAAATCAATATTAATTTGATTATTTTTTATGTTAATGTGTTGGTATTGTGATTGTTTGTCATATTTACATGCTTCAATAATAAATTGAAAGAGTGAACTAATAGAAGAATGATTAGGTTAGGTAATGAGAGTTAAAAAATCTAATAGATCAAGAAAACAATCAAATTGGTAATTTATACTAAGAGAGATCTTATGTGAGGACCCAATTGTCTATTAGAATGCTTAAGATCTAATTGGGTTATGGGTTGTTTTTGTAAATTGAGAGATTATGATTTCAGTAATTCAATTCAATTAGGGTTTATGATTTAGTGTTAATGATTATAACTCAAGAGAGAGTAATCCACCCATTGAAATTCTAGGACCAATACTGAATTTACTCTAAAGTAATCGAGATAGCATTAGATGATAAGATAAATCCCCTTTTGTATAATTGGTTAATCTTCCTTGTGTGATTTTGCATTTGTTAATAGTTATGCTCAATTTTGATGTCCTTGCATCAATTATAATTTCAAATTTCAATCTATCCATATTTGATTGCTTAACTTTCTGCTCATTTTCATTTTCATTTTAATTACACTTTTAGGATTTAGACAAATTGGGATTCGATAAGTTCACTAATTCGTTGTGGGATTGACACCTCATATACTAAGCTACGACCCGTGCGGTTGCAGAATATTGAGGGCTTTATAAAATTAAAACTTGCTCAATAGGGGAACTTATAAAGTGAATTTTTTTAATTTTTCTAGATTTATTACATGAGTAATAAATTAATGTTTAACCCTAGAAAAAGGCAATAAGGCATTCTAAAATCAAATTTGAGTGAAGTTTTGTGCAATGAACTTAACATAAGGGAGATACTTGAGGTTTTGGTATCTTGTGTGGTAAGTTTGGTGTTCGGCAATGCACGATAGTCCCTCTAATTAAGATTTTTCGCCATAAAAGTCTCACATAAAGTTTACTAACAATGTTTTTAGCACTAGTGTGTGACAATTAGACTATTCATTTAGGCTTTGCATTTATTCATAATATATTGTCACTTACTATAAGGCCATAAAAAATGTGAGGATAACATAAAGATGTATCCCTTACATTTGTTAACCTTTTGGGTATTGATGATAATGTACTCACCAAACTGGCCTTTCAAGTCAGTATTTTAAATTTTTCTACTTGCATATTGGTGGATGTCTCTGGTCTTATATTTGATTATTCTACCCAAAGGTGTTGGCCTTATATAAGATTTAGAAATGTGTATAAAGACATTAGAAGGATAAAAGTTTTTTATATGATCTATTAACCCAAAGGTGGTAGTGTCATGAGAGTTGATGGTTTGTACTCTGATCGCTTTTATGTGGAGGTCATGTATTCAGCACAAATGTGTTTCATAATATGTATGATTAGATTCTTAGTACAGATACTATTTAATGGCTTTGACTATCGTTGTTATCCTACATTTGTGTTGATCTTTACATTGTCATTTTGCGTAACCTTTTCAGTCAACAATCAAATTGTCACAATGGAAACCCTGGTTGGTTTCAATATTAAAAAGTGGATAGAGGATATAATGATTGCTATGGAGATGTCTGAAGTTGATATGTCCATACCTATAGATAGGCAATCTCCACTTACATCTAGCAGTTGGAAAGCTCAAAAAGCAATTTATGTAGTCTGGGATCGGTCGAACATAATATGTTGCATGACCATTAAGAGATCCACACTTGACTAACTATTTAGTGGATCCATACTTGACCATCTATTTAGTGGACTTTTGGAAACAAACATAGTGAATGAGTTTCTTAATAATGTCTCTCAGAGATACATGATCTCATCTGATGCTAAGATAAATGCCTTGATGAAAGAATTATTTTCTATGAGGTATTCTGGAGAAGGGGGAGTGATGGAGTACATATTAGGAATGATCCATCTCTATAGCAGACTGAAGATGCCGAATATTTCTCTTCCTGATGTTTGCATAGAACACTAGACTCTGAGTACACTCCCTTTAAAGTTTAGTAATCTGGTGATGACATATTACTCGTTAGATGAGGAATGCGACTTTAGTACTTTGATTGCCTATTGTGTTACTAAGGAGGAGAAACTCAAGATCGTTACTCCTGCAGCCCTCGAAGCAACTAAAAGGAAGGCAAAGATAAAGCTCACTAAATGCAAAGGTAGAAAGTCTAAATCTTCCCCATATGCTGATGCTGTTCAATGTAGTACTGGTAAAGGTCCTGTAGGCATAAAGAAGCTAGCAATATAAGGCCTAGAAGGAAAGATAGAAACCGTCAGGTAACTACTTGGCTTATCAATATATGAATCTGATTTTTCTATAGCCAAATCTAGTTATTGGTGGATAGATAGTGGAGCATCTAATTATGTTGCTTCACAATGTAGGGGTTCACATCTAAGATAAAGCCAACTAAAGGAAGGAGAAACTGGTGGTTGTCAACAATGAAGAAGTGAATGAAATATTTATAAGGAATGTATGATTGAACCTTTATACAAGGTTCATTTTGGTTTTACATGACACATTTTGTATTTGATCTTGTATTAATTTTGGACAAAGAAGGTTAAAATTATGTAATTAATGCTTTTGCTATATGGTTGTTGTTTAGTACAAAACATATTGTTACAACTTTCTTTTCATATAGTTTATATAGATTGTGTCTAGCACCAAATTAGATATGTGTTTCTTCGTATCGTGCTAAACAAGCCATAAAAAAGGAGAACCTTGATGAAGGATAAGTCATACATGTTGTGGTATAACAGTTTAAGCCATATTTCTAAAGCTAAAGTTGAGAGATTAATAAAGGAAAACATTCTCCCAATTCTAGATTATGATGATTTGGGAATATGTGTTGACTGTTGCAGGGGTAAGTTGACTAAAATAAGGAAAAAGTGATCAAACTGTGCTTCTAGGTTTTTGGTACATATGGATATCAGTAGACCTTATACAGTTGTATTGTGCAATTTTAGATATATTATGACATTTTTTATGATTATTCTCATTAAAGTTTATATGTTGTTGCTTAAGGAGAGTCTGAAGTTGTTAATGAGCTCAAGAACTTTCAAATTGAAGGTTGATAACCGATTGAGAAAATCCAAAAAGATAGTCAGATCTAATAGTGGGGGAGAGTGTTATGGAAAACACGTTGTTTTAGGACATGAAAGGTTCATTTGCCAGATATATGAAACCAGTTGAAAAAGTGACATAGTTCACTATATTAGATAGTCCTAAGCAAAATGGTATGTTACTTAAAGATGTAATTGCGTCCTAAAGGACATGAAGAAGTCAATGTAGAACAAGACTAACCTACCAAATTATATGGAAAGGGTGGAAACCCATCCTTTCACCAATTCATGTATGGGTTACCCTACTAAGGTACGTGAATATAATCCTTTTGAAGGCAAATTACAAGCATGTTCTACTTATTGCTATTTAGTTAGATATCCTGATCACTTTAAAGGCTATATATTCTACTATATAGTAAATAGGCCAAAATAGTATAATCACAAATGATTAAGTTTTTGGAATACAATGTTTATGATGATGGTAGGCCTTCTCACCCCTTAGATGATAGCAGAATGATACTACAATTATTTCAGATTAGTCACTCATACAGTCAGGTCTAGTAGATCAAGGTTCGAGTACCATACTTATGCATAAATATAAACTTATATTTGTACAAGCAAGGATTCTTGGGGCACTAAAAACAATGCATTTGAGCATATTAGAATGAGATGACCTACTACCTCATTAAATTACATAGTCTATTTGGATGAATAAGACTATGATATTAGACATATTATGGATCCAGTCACTTTTACAAAAGTTGTTTCTAGTCACCATGTGAATTTGTGGTGGGATGTAATGAAGGATGAGATGTAATCTATGAAGTATAACAAGGTTTGGAGCTAGTTGATTTGCCTCAACATTGCAAACCTATTACTCAGAAATGATTGTTTAAGACTAAGAAGGACTAGGATAAAGTTTAGTGGTTTAAGGCTCGCTTAATTACTAGAAGTCTTACTCAGATAGAAGGTTTTGAATTTAATGTTACCTTCTCTCCCGTATACTTAAAGGATACATTTCAAGTGGTTATGAAAATTGTAACCTATGATGATATAGAGTTACATTAGATGGTTGTAAAAACTGGTTTCTTGAAAGATGTCTATATGGTACAATCAGACAGGATCCAAATATAACAAACATGGTTTAGACGTTAAGCAAATCAATATATGGTTTACAACAGACCTCCCAAATTTGATACCTTAATTTTGCTGAGGTTTTTCAAATTCATGGAAAACAAAGTTAAAAGATGCTTGTACTATAAGGTCAGAGGGAACAAATTTATCTTCCTATTATTATATGTGGATGATAACTTGCGTCGAATGACTTGACCATATTGTATGAGGTTAAACAATTTTTGGCCAAGCATTTTGACATGAAGGATCTTGGTATAACTTTTTTTGTCCTAGGTATATAGATTCACTATGACATATCTCAACACTCTTTAAGCCTCTTACAGAGTGCATACATTAAGTGTATGTTATAAAGTTTAATATGGTTAACTATAAACTTGTTCTAGCATCGACCTCTTATAGTGAGAGATTATCTTTGACATAGTGTCCAAAGAATGATGTAAAGAGAGAGATCAAGAGGAATGTTTCTGATTTTAGTGCGATTGATACCCTGATGTGTGCCTAGATGTGTACTAGGCTGGACATTACGTCTGTTGTTGGACTACTGGGTTGACAACTGGCTAACCTAGGAATAAACCATTGGAATATAGTCAATCAAGTGTTGAGATACTTAAAGGGAACTAAGGATTATATGTTGACATATAGAAAAGTTAACAGACTAAACCTCATAGGGAATCTAAATTCAAATTTTAACTATATGTCTAGAAGATAGGAAGTCCATATTAGGATGAAGCTTTAAGTTAAGAGATGGTACAATGTTGTGGAAGACTATTAAGTAGACATGGGTGACTTCCTCGACTATGTATGCAGAGTCTTCAACATTCTATGGGGCTACTTTACAAATGGTTTTGCTTATAAACTTGATTTTTGAGTTTCCTGTGGTTGATTCAGTGGCTAGACCCATTCAGTTGTACTGTGATAATCTTGCTTCTGTGTTGTTTAGGAACAACAATGAGAATATCACAGGGTCGATGCATTTGAAGGTCAAATATTTGACCATAAAAGAGTTGATACAAAAAGTTGACATTGAGGTGGAGCATTTGAGGATTGAGGACATTTTAACTAATCTTTTAACTAAAGAACTTCGCCCACATGTGTTTGAGAAACATCTTTACAGTGTGGGTGTATTAAAGTCCTTATACACTATTAGTTAGGGATCGCTATATTTGCTCCACGTACATTTGTACATTTATACATTTTGATGTATTATGACAGTATAGTGGTTCATTAAAAAAGATGAGCATCGTTTCTCCTCAATACTACGTGTTATCATAAATAGACATAATATATGTGAAAGTCTTAAGATTCGTGTCTATCTTAAGCATTTTATAGGTCATTGGACATATATGTAACTTGATTTTGATCCTGTGTCATTCAGAAACATATATTAATTTGTATAACCATCGATTTTAACATGACATAGGAGGATATAAGTGTCTAATCCTATAAAGGTAGTCTCTAATGCATTTTAGCATTTAGTAAGAGAGCATAAAAGTTATCTTTAATGTAATTGAGCATTTGGTGAGAGAAAATAAGATTTATCTAATGATGTTTAGCATAAAGTTTGGAGAAATCGAGACCTACAAATGAAAGATGATATAGTTTAGATCATACAAGTATCATCTTATTTTGCCACACTCCATTTCTCATTTATGTTAATAAGGCATTAGATATGCGAGATTATATTGGACTTGTGTTGCACATGACACAAATGTTTATTATCTTTTAGTATAAAAAACCTTGCAAGACGGATTGATGAACTTTCATTATCTTTAGATCAAGTTGTGTTTTTTAAACTTGATATATCAATACAGTAATGTGACTTAACCGTATTTTGAACTGGTTTTCAACATAGGTCAATAATGTATTAATTATTATCCAAGGGGGAGAATGTTAGAAATTTTCAATGTTAGAAATTTTCCCATTTAGTGGACAACAATTAATTGCATTTTATTAGTTTTTAATAACTTATTAGTTAAGTTATGTAACTTTGATCTGGATAAAGATAATAAAGTGGCCCAATAAAGGATCTAGATTAATGGATCAAAGTCTAGGAGAAAAATGGACCCTGATTAGTAGAGACAAGACCTATATCTAGCCTATGATGGGGGAGCCTAATATAGAAGTTACATCTATAGGTTAAGGTCTCTTCCAATTGCTGAAGTAATTCGTGAGCATTTGGATTTTCTGACCCGTTAAGAGTGCTCACACTTTAAAAGAAGTGTAGAAAGGCTTTAATGCATTCTGGTGAGTAGACCCAATGAAGGTGGATGTAGATTCGTTCTCGTTTGGGCCTTGAAAAAATCGTTTGAATTTATGGAACTGAAATAAGGTATTTTCTACATGTCCTCATTTATTTCTCTTTCACGTTCAATCTGGGACACGTACAATGGCTCATGTTACCTATTGCCGTACATTTTCTAAAACTAAGCCATGAAGGAAGGAATTATTGTAACATCTCGTTTTCTCATGCTAAGGGTTAAAACCCTAGAATACCGTACATGAGAGACATTATATGAGAAGTTAGGAAATGCATATCATGTTCATGCATAATATAGCATAAATAAACATGAATTTTATTTTTTTACATTATAATGACTGTTCATGCATTCCATTGATATTTTCCAGGTATAATTGATTTATGAATATGATTATGATGTGAATTGTGGATTATATGCCTTGAAAATTTGAGTTGGTATGTATAAATATTGATTTAGAATTTTTAGTAAAAATTTAGGAAAATTACTGAAATTCTGGGTAATTTGGACTAAGAAAAATACGAAGTGGCAAGACAATGGATAAATGGTAGTAGAAATAAGTGATGAATAACAGTAGAAATAATTGGCATATGGCTTTGGGATTTAATGACAAATGTCATGAAAAATTGGGAGACAATTGGATTAGAAATTGTAGATAAATTGTTTAGTCATTATAGAGAATCAAGCGAGACCTATAGAAAATGGACATGTGGCAAGTGACAAGTGTTACTTGCTAAGCCGTGTCTTAAACGACGACACTCTTCCCAATGAAAGACTATCTTCTCTTTAATTTGTCTTTCACTTTATTATTTAATTTCATCTCTTTATTAATCTCTCTTCTCGTCTTCTTCAATCTTCTTCATCTATGATACTCTTTTCTTACCTTTAACAATATTGAAGCTTGCTCTCACCCTTCACTTGCTACTCCCATCTTATTTTCTTCTTCATTTTTCATTAAAGATCTAACCTTCCTACCTCTATGTTGATGATTGTATGATGTTGGGAAGCTAGGGTTAAGTGTGATATGAAGATCTTCAAGCTAAAAGATGTAAGTAGGATATTGTTCTTCATGATTTGTTGAATGAAACATATATGATGATAGTTAGAGGTTAAATGATCATAAAATGGTGTTTTATATATATCTTGGAACGTGGGTAAATAAATAAGCACATTGATGTCTTTTTTTTGGGTTTATGATGATCAATATCTCATAAGTTATTATAGAGATGTCTTAGAGATGGAATGATCCCTAAAATGATGTAGAAAAAGTGTAAAAAATTTGATAGATGAATGGATGTTTTTATGCTATGTTTTCTTTGTATAACAACATGGATTGTTTTGGGTGTTATAGAGATGAGTTAAAATGAGTTTGAATTCAAAGAAGAGGACAAAGTAGTGTTTTGAAAAGAGGTAAATTAAAATTATAAGTTAGAGATTAAATGAAGGTGACAATGGAGATAAAGATGTGAAAAAATTTATGATGAATTTGTGTATGTATGAATGTTCTATTTTTGGTATACATAGATTATGATTTGTTTATGAATGATATTAAGCTGAAATGAAGTTAAGAATGAAGGGAAAATTATGAAGAAATAAGCTAGAAATGATAGACTAAGCATAAGAGATGATAGATGTAACTTGTAGGAGTTGGAAAAGCTGGAAAATGGAAGGAACAATGCTAGAAATTTCAGATGAATGCATCCCATGATTGTGGGAATGCTTAAAAGGAGCTGAAAGTTTTTGCTAATGAAACCCACGATCAAGAGAAATAATCCACAATTATGGGAATGTTTTATACATGAAATATGTTTCTTTTATGTGTGGTTTGGAACAACAAATGGTTAGGTACTTTCTTATGATGCATTTAGACTTGAATGAAGCTTGAATTGAACCTAGAATGATGATTGATTTAGCGATTAAATGAGTGATATGTTTAGGGTGCATATAGAGGTTAAAACATAAGAATGAAATGTTATACGTTAAGTGTTCAACTTTAGAATTTTGAGATATTATGGAAATGAAAGTGAACCTATGAAGGCTAATGTGATTTAAAGAAGATAAATGATGTGTATTAAGTAAAGGTGAATAATAAATTGGATATTTTATGATCTTAGAATGCTAGAATAACCGTAGTAAATGGTTGAATGATGAATTTATAATAATCTTGTAAAAATGAGGTGTAATCCTAAGAGTAAGCTAGACTTATACAAATGAAAATGTTTGAATGATTGAGACACCTGTTTAAGGTTATGTATACCCAGGATTGTCACTGAGCATATATTATACATAACACACACACAAATATATATGTGTGTCTATGTGTGTGTGTGTGTGTGTGTGTGTGTCTGTGTCTGTGTCTGTGTGATTGAGTATTTTTCTGATTGTGCAAATTATTAATGTGTAAATGTGTATGTGTTGCATGATATAGAAAAGCAATTAGAGCGACCGTATCCAGACATTAACAAGACATCGAGGCAATAGCTAATTGGAGCTTATTATGAGTAACCTAGATGGTCTCACATTGATTTATTGTTTTTTTAAATTTTGTATTGAATTACTATGTGATGTGAACCTGTTGATTCTGAAAATTGAATGTCCTTGGCGTTTAATGTATGAAAATCATTGAAAGTGCTTATTGTATGTGAATTTGACAGAATAAGTGATACTCAACTTAATTGTTGAATGTCAGACTTAGGTCTGATGATATGTGATTGTAAATGTGAAAAATTAACCACAAGTGATTGATTAAATGCATGTGATGCATTTATTACATGAATGCATGATAATATAAAGGTAGTTGTGAGCAGAATTGCTAGCAGAAAAAAACTTAAAGCTCAAAATGTGGTAAGAGCCTTTGACTCACTATGTATAATGATCCTGGTAACCCCAAAGGATATGGGACAGTTATTAATGAGCCCGGTATCCACAATGGATATTGGATAGTGAAAAAGGCACTTGTTCACAACAACATAGTAATTGAAAGTGAGTTTCATGAGCATTGCATATACATTTTGATATGTATGTTTTAAATGATTGAAACAAATTGCTTGAACTGTTCTAAACGTGAAATGTGTACGTAGTGAACAAAAATGATATTTAATGTTAGGTGATAATTAGTGAAATGAGGTGTATTATATGATGACATAAATTATCTGTGAATGTGAATTGTGAACTATTCTGTGATATATGATATGAGTGAGCCATCGATGATGGGTAGCTCACTGAGTTCACAAAACTCCTTAAAATTGCAATGTTGACTTTTTAGGTAAAAGATAGGGGACTTAGTTCTAAGAGGTTTTAGAAGAAACCTGGTATTGCTTTTGGATAGAAGAAATAGCTTAAAGGTCGGTCAGCTGAGACTGAAGTATCTAGATAGAATTTTTGAACATTCCTCTTTCATGTAAATTATATAAAAGAGCAATAGGCTCTTATAGCTTGTACATGTGGATTTTGTAGTGTAATGCTATAATGGGCCTTATGTTTTCATGAAATGAAATGAGGAATTGGGTTTTTAGAATTTTGTTATTCGTGTTTTAATTTTTGATGCCATGAGATAAGTGAAAGTGATTGCTCTAGCACATTGCTTCCATCGGGCATGTACTTGAATGTCAGAAGGATGTACGGCGCATGTCAGATGGAAGTGGGCTGCTACAATTCTTGGAATTATAGTATGGTTTGGCATCCATAGGGATATATAAGAACATTATACATGAAATAGCGTGAGAAATGCAGATAGTAATCAAAGTTATTTTCTATTATAGGTCATCCGTTATAAGTGATTAAGTGAGATAATCTATTGACCTAGAATTAGTAGGAGCCAGTAGAGATTCTTCGGTATCTCGACCTAAAAGAATGCCTATAAAAATTCTCGAGAGAAGGGAGCGTAGGTAAAATAAACTGTGAAAGTAGGGGGTTGTGGACTTCTACAGAAGTATATACCCCGTGGAGGCTGAAGGATGGCTAGAGAGAATAGTGAGAGTCTTCGATCAGATGAATTGCAAGCCAGACCAAAAGTTTGACTGTACGGTTTCCTTACTGCAAGGCCCATCATACCAATAATGGAAAACTGTTCTAGGTAGTACCATCAATCCTCGTAACTTTAAATGGGAAGACTTTTTAAAGGTCTTAAAGGAAAATTTCATACCCAAGATCTACCTAGACAAAATGATGAAGGAATTTCTGGATCTAAAACAGTGTAATTTATCTGTGACAGAATATGAGATAAAGTTCAATGAACTAATGGGGTATGCTACTGCCTTACTTCTTACTAAGGAAGACAAGTGTAGAAGATTCAAAGATGGGATGAACATGGAGATTTGGACAAGGTTATCCATTTCTAATTTGGGTAGTTTTACGAAAATATGAGCTGCCTCGGTCCGAATTAAACAGTTGTTAAATGATAATCAGTCAGAATATAGATCAGAGTCTAGAATGAAGAGACTAGTGAATCTCACGGTGGTTTTGGAAAAAGGATTAGCAAACGTCATAACATATATTTTTGACCACCGGCTAGATTAAAATAGTCGATGTTCAGAAGGAGGGTTAGCTTTATACAGTCTGGCAGTCAAAGAGGTGTATTATTAGGACAGTTACCCAATTTTGAGTATTGTAGGAAGAAGCACAGTGGTGAGTGCTGAAAACTATCTCAAGCTTGCCTTCAATGCGGCTCATTTGACCTTCAGATCAGAGACTGTTATGTTGTGTTTAGAGCAACATCTGGAAGAAGAGGAGGAGTCGTAAAAGAAACTACTTTCCAGAAGAGCCGAGTTAGTGGATTTGGACAGAGAGGCCGTGGCAGAGGCAAAATGAGTTATGGGAGTCTTACTGTGTAACACCCCATTACCCTAGGGTACGCACCGGGATGCTCGTAGGTCATTCCGACACATATCCTAAGATAAGGGAGCGCTACGTGCGATCACTACAGAACTCCACATGGCATCATATCAATTTAAATA
>JANIIA010000004.1:49434639-49448606 GCA_027478495.1 Erythroxylum alaternifolium
AATATAAATATAAATAAATTATTTATAAAAATAAATCACAAATAATAGAATAAAATAAAATTTATTGAATAATTAATAATAATAATTTATATATTAATAATAAATTGTATATAATTAATAATAACATAATAAAAATTTTATTATTTTAGAATAAAAATATATAAAAAATTATTTGTCACAGTTGTGACTTGAATCGTGACTTTTTAATTGGACATGATTTCTGTTTTAAAATTATAGCGTTAAATCTCCTATAACAACCATTTTAAAATCAGGAGTATAATAGTCATTTATTATACATTACATTCAATTCCATCTATCTTCCAAAAAACATTACATTATGAACCCTTCCATTCTTTCCAAACAACTTTTCACTATTTTACATTTCATTCCATTATAAACTGTTCAGTTCTGTTCCATTTCATTATATTAATTAACATTTAACCAAATAGACCATAAGTGTCAATATTCTCTATATCAACTATTTACCAAGATAATGGATTCATGCTTTCTTCACCATATCTTTATATATGAGTGAGTAATTGTCCTTAATGTTCTATCTTTAAGAAAAGGTCATCCATACTTATAATAGGCCTAAGATGTTACCACCATTGCTCCATTGAATAGGAACATATGTAGAACCTATTAAAGTACATAATATTTAAATCTTAAATTTTTGCAAGTCCAACTGTATTTTGTGGTTTTAACTTATTAACGTAGCCATACAACTTTTCACACTCATTTATGTAGTCCCTTGCTACTTCTTTGTACATCTTCTCATCAACCCTACACATTTAGTAATCATTAAAATATTGGGCTTCTTATTATATTCTTTAACCATTTTAACTTTCTTAATACTAAGCTTATCCAATTTTTAATGTTTGAAATGTGAAATTAGTGAAACTAATCTTGGTTTATTAGTGGTGAATTAATAATAATTTAGGTTATAATCCCTCACCTTGGAACATTTATTATTGTTATCTTAAATACTAAATAAATACCATTTGCAACCCTCAATACATCTATATACGACTTTCTTAGATTAATAATTCTTGAATCTAATGTTGATTCCAAACAACATTGAATAGTCAGTTAGAGATTCTTTAAATTGCTTTGCAATCTTAAACATCATTCTAAATCTTCATTATATTATCTTTTCACTTAGTTCATGCCTTACTATTTTATATAGCCTCCTCAAAATTACATCAAACTCCTCCTTATTTAGGTTTTAGTCACTATTTAGAAAGCTCTAACAATTATATGAATCAATTTGAACCTCTTCATAACCTTGAGGTAATTCAACATAATTCATTTGCCCTAAATTCACTTCCTTCATATGTCACCTTCTCATGATACCAAAAGTCTACTTAATTTTGAAGGATAGATTTGTTTCTCTCTAAAATACAATGATGATGTGAGATATTTGGGTTATTTGGCAAGGTTTAAACAACATTTTCAATCATCAGGATAAGGATAACATCAGTTTATAACTTTTATCTAAAAGATTTTCCAATCCCCAAGATCATATTCCTTCTCATCCTTATTAGTGAACCTAGTTTGATCTAAGTAAGGTTGTTATACAGAGTGCAAACCTACAGGTTTCTTCTTTTGTTTTATTTTTAAGTTTCCTATATTGACTTTTCCTCTGAAATCCCTATTATTTGTACTTATATATATGAATTGGATGATCACTTTCACTAGGTATGCCAAGGATAAAGGCCTAATAAGGTTCTTCATTAAGGGAGAGAAAGAAAAAAGTTACTCAACATAATGAAGTCACTTTGATCAAGATAACCATTTATACTCTTGCTTTTACCATCCCTATCACCATACCATCCACTACTTAAGTCATAACTATCACTCTTTGGGTAGAGCATATGGTCACTCTTTGTGATGTTTCTAAGTTTACAAAGGAAAATTAAATATTCTTCCTATAAAGGAATATGAAGAAGACCAATAATATGTTTAAGAAGTTAGGTGTTAGTTCAGAGATGGTTCATACATTCATCTAAGCAGCCAACTATTAAGCCTAAAAGAGAACAAACTAAACTTCCTTTAGAGATATTATGGTGTAAGTCTACATAGGATGATTTTTATTAATATAAACAGATTTATATATACTTTTTTTCATTTAACGAACATTTGACATACTATATGATCAACTACTACTATAAGGTATATGAGGAGATACACAAGATTGTCTAAGAAAGGGAAGAAGTTAAGGTTGCCTTTTTTAGCTTCTATAATGACTATATTTTTCAAGAAAGAGCAAGAGATGGTGGAGAAAATGCTCATAAAGTGATTGACGTTACTTAAGATCAAGGTGAAAGACCTAAAAAAGGATAATTTAAGCTTGAGGAAGACATTGGAGGATCAAAAGCTCAAATTCAAGGGTGACAAGTTTAAGTTTAATATCATGAGATGATATCATAATTAAATCTAAGTTTTATGGGAGTAAGAATTATGATAATCTAATTAGTGCCACCTTTGCAAGCTTTGATTCCTACAAGAAATCAATTGTGACAATCCCAAACTTATCATTTTAAGATTTTAACATTATTTAAATACTTATGGAACCTAAACCTACAAAGGTTGAGAAGATAAAGATTTATCAATAATCATGAGTTTGAATTGACTAGTCCTCTACGTGAAAACATGTCAAGCATGTAGTTTCCTAATGTTTCTTCCCCCAACCCCCACCCACTTATTATATAAGGGTTTAGGTATACAGATAAATTTCTAGGATTTTTATTCCTGAATTTTTGGATATTTTTTCTTTATGTGTATATATATATATATATATTATTTTATCATGGATGATTAGTTATCCATAAGATTATGAGCCTACCTTTTATTGACTTTGATGATATTTTTGATAGGATGTTTCCGTTAGCTTTTTAAAATATATACTTTATTTTCCAAGTATTTTAATGCATATCATCAATAAAAATATTGAATTTAATTTCCTAAATTATTTTATCAAAACTTATAGGTCTATCATAGAGGAAACATTAACTTTTTAATCTTCAAGTCTATGACCTGTGGCCTTTTTCCTATATGGTTTATATTTTAAAAGTAGGGAGTTGAAGGTGACTTCATCTAGACTCGTGGCATTTAGCATATGGTATATTTGTTCTGAAACTAGAGAATTGAAGGTGGCTTCACCTAAACATGCAGCCTTTAGCCTACAAGATTTATATTTTGAAAACAAAAAGTTAAAGGTGGCTTCATTTGAAACTATAGCCTTTGGTCTGGAAGGTTTTTAACATTAATTTTGACACTAGAATATATCAAAATTTATTTACCATTATAATGAAAAATAAGAATACAAGTAACATCAAAATTATATAATAAAATTATTTATTAAAGTGTGAATTGCTTTATACTAAAGGGACCTCTAAGCCATCAAATTTTTCCACAATTAGGCACAGTGTAGTTTAGAATGCATTTGGAACATATTTATTTATAGTGAATTTACAGGTGTTTTATATGATTAATACCTAGAACTACCCCTATTTGAGGGTCCTTCGAGCAAGTGTAGACCTTATTTGGTATGCTGAACTTTATGAATCTCAGTATGAACATATTGTATTTGTGATTTTGGAATGCACCTTAAGTATCAAAAACTATAATAACCTATAAAAGATTTCCCATTTACCATTGAATACATAGGACTTGTTAATAAAATTCTTGAACCAAAAAAATTCTTGCTTATCTACTTTTGATATATATCATTTAATTGGATACATGAAATCTACTTCATATTCCTATTTGATGTCTACCTAATTCGTTTTAAACATACTTCAGATCTATTTGATCTTTATAAAACACACCTCGAGGTACTATATTGTCATTACTTTTAATTTTGGAAAGGTATTTTATCTTCTAATTTTGTTGTCAAAGTAATGGTTTAATATTTTTATGCATTTTATAATATACTTGACCTTTTCTTTATATTTGCTATCTTTTCTTCCTCTACTTCATACGTGCGCACGCGCGCACGCGCACACACACACACACACACAAATATATATATATATATCATTGAGTAGATTCACTATAAACAGTGAATATGATTTGAAGCTTGATAGGCAATTTCAAGTTAAAAAGCAATGTTATATATTCTACTTTAACATTTGTTGTTTTGAACTTGTTTTAGACCACATATTGTATTATTAGAGCCATAAGCCCTACCCAGTATATTATTATGTCACTAACTATATCATTTTGAATGTCCATCTCAATAAAACATATTCACTACTTTAATTTATATGTATTCTCCACGAACAGTGAATATGATTTTATGGTTATACACTTGATTTAAAGTTTACTAGCCAATTCAACCTAAAAAGTAATGTTTTGTATTATACTTCAATGTTTATGTTTTGAACTTGTGTTAGACTATATATTGTATTATTAGACCTGTAAGTCTTCTAAGTATACTCTTATATCACTATGTATCTTGTCTTGAATGTTCATCTCAATTCAACATAGTCACTACTTTAATGTATAAATATTATCCATATTGGATGTTTGATGTACATACTACTCACAGTAAATGTTCATCTAAATTAGATTCTTCATCTCATTCAATGGGTATTAACATTTCAAGCATAACTTTAGATTTCAAAGATTTCTTCAGAATGTATGTGATGTGATATATGCTTAATTGATTGTACATTCATTCCATAACACTTAGTGATTAATGCTATGAAATGTTTAAGAAACTCATTTTGGTTTATATTTGGTTCCAGGTACAATTTGGAAGCATAAGAGCTAAAGTGAGTCAAGAGAACATTCTTTGAGTCATCCTTTTGATGTTCACACTCAATTTTCCTTGTGGAACAAGAAGGAGATGGATTTGAGTGAAGATGGGATAAGACAATCTAAGAAAATAAAGCTTTCAAGATAATTTAGAAGTTACACAGTCATGTATCAATTCACACAACTGTGTATACATTCAGAAAATATATTTTTCACTTACATGGTTGGATACACAGCAGTGTACCTAACCATGTTTAGTCATGATTTGGGGAGATTCTTGTGAAACACAGCCCCAGAACCCTAACTTTTAATATAAAGCAATATTTGAGTTAAGCTTCTCTATTCCAGTTTAGAGGTGAAATCTACGTCAAGGATTGCATTTAAGCATATCGTCATTATGTATCATTTTTGTTTCCCTCTTTAAGAATTGTTACGTTATTCTATATTTATTTATTTGGGTATTCATGTATAGATAATCATTATTCTCAGTCTTATTAGAATGTTTGTATATAAACCTATTTCTAAAATCTTAAATGCAATACGTAATCATTATATTATAGATTCATTTATGGCAACTAATGGTGTTAAATCATTAGGGATAATGTAACATAGGTTAAATGACTTGAACTTGTGTGGTTATTGCCTAGATTGATCTATATTCCTTTTTCATAATGTGGCCATCCAATTAAATTTAGAGAGCTTATTCTGGGTTGTTCAATGGTTAGGTTTAGTTAAATAACTCATTCTAATTAAACACGATCTAAAGGGAAACATGGGTTAATGAAGCTTGTTGTTAATCTATGATCAATATATCTAAGAGAGGTGTGAAAATAATATAACAATGGCATATGTTTATTTGTGAGTAGGCTGAGATTGAATTAAGAACCAGATTATAAACACATTCATCACTTTCATCATTTGTTACTCTTTGTTTTAATTTTCTTTCCTTAGTTTAGTTTCACTTTGTTTTCTTAATTGCATCCAAACCCCCTATATCCTAAACACTAATTTCTTTAATTAGAAAAGCTTTACATACACTCTCTGCGGCATCGATCTAGGCTCATCACTAGCTATAGTTTTAAGTTTAGATATTTTACGTAGTGTTAAGATGTGCTACCAATTTTGGCGTTATTGCCTAGGAGCTTGATGCTTTAGTTTTTTATCTTGATTTTAATTGATGTTATGTATATATTTTTAGAATTATTCTTTACATTTATTTCTTATTCATTTCACGTTTGTTTTTATTTATTTATAAAAAGGACATAGTGAAGGGAGTATGTCACTGCTGGATATTATCAATGCTATTTGTAAAAATGTTTCCTTAACCCATATTCCCAATTTTAAGGATTTTAGTTATGGAGGGAATAACCAACAAAACTACTTCCTTGATGGGCTGTAGGATGGACAACAATTCCTGAGTAGACTATAAGCCTTTTATTCTAATTCAGGTACATCTCTAAAACGCTGAGTTATGTCTCCCACTACTAATATTCTATAATTTCAGCAAGATGTGATACAATTCTAATAAGATACAAGGTTTAGAATAAAAAACTTGGTAAGCCAGATGGGTCAACTGACGGAAGCTATCAACCACCTAGAATCACAAAGTGAAGAGATACAACCATCTCAACCCGAGGTAAATCTAAGGGACGTTAGTGCAAAAACCTTATAAAGTGTAAAGGAGCTTGAGAAACCTAAGAAGAATTCTCAAGGGATTGCTAGTATAGAAGAAGTAGAGAAGGAGCTTGAAGGAGACAAGAATATACCATATAGCTCAAAGGTAAATACTATGCTCCTAATAATTGCCAAGACTAACCCTTCACTTTTACGTAGTAGGTTAGAGACATTGGGCAAGGAGGAGAATGGTGAATAGATATTCGAAGAGTGTACAGACTCAGTAAAGATTAAGAGTATGAGGATAGGGAAGATACTAAATATGAATGATCAATAACTCAAACCCTATCCTGACAAACCTGAAGTGGATAAAGCGCAAGTTATGACATTTGAAGATCATAAATTTCTCACGTGAAGAGGAAAACAAAGAGTCGAGCTAGGGATAATAAACAAAGGCGCTTCTTAAAAGGCATCCTAAAGGAAATTTATTTCTTTTTCTTTACATTTTTACATTTGTTAGGATATGCATGTGTGTTTTTAAGTTTTCAAACAAAAAGAGCGAATCAGTACAAACAAACAAACAATTTCTCTTTTTCTATTACTTCTAGGACTATATAGTCATAATTAAAGACTAAATTGACGAGAAAATTCATGGTAACTTAAGCATGTACTTTTACTCTTATGATTGGTCCATTTAAGTTATCTTTAAAAGAGTAGTGACTAGTTTTATACATAAGCCAGTAAGATTTTGAGCCTTTGTAAACTGACATATATATATCAATCTCATTGTCTTTTTTTAATATGTGACCTTTATGACATGTACATCCTAACTTTGTTTTGATTTTCTATTCAAAATCACATTTTTATCACATGCATTAACATGAAAATGATATAGGCATTTTTTTTGTTTCATAAGCTAGACTAGCCAAAGTGCCTATCCATTGATATGAATTTTCCCTCATTAAGTCCCCTTGAGCTTTATTTGACTTTTCCTTTTGTGTTAAAGCTAGCAGAGCATTTGTTTATTGTTGATGTTTGTGGATGTACAAAAGTTTAAATGTGGGGGTATTCATATATGTGGGTTGGTTTTAATTATTGGAATGTCATTTTATCTCTTATCAATGAATTCCAATGTTGATTTAGCTTCTTTTAATTTTATCCAAAAAAAGAAAAAGAAAGAAAAGAAAAGAAAGAAAAATATATTTAAATAAAAGTATCAAGGAGGAAATGCATTTATTTTGCAAAGTTATTTGTGATTAGTCTTTCCTCCTAAAGTTGTATGGAAAGGGTATTTGATTATAATGTAAACGAGGGAGATGTGGTTTTGAAGGGTCACTCCTTATAATTTCAACGTATTATTTGTCATCGATTTTTTAAGTGATTTCTTCTAATTGGTTATGTTTTATGTGGTTTATGGTGTGATGGCTTAAATATAAAATGTGGAATATAGTTTTTGCATTCATCATAGCTGATCTACACATTTTTGAGTGAATGTTCATTTTATCACTTGATATTCCATTAAGTGGTTTCTTGTTTCACTAGCTTTGATGGCTTTTATACTACATTATCCAAATGCATATCATCTTAATCCTTTCCCACATTACAATCTTAAGAAGTTCTTTGATTCATGATTATGTATGTGAATCCTAGTGGTGGAGAAATGAAATGATATGCAAAGTTGTGGTATGTCATGATCATTAATGGTATTTGAGTGTATTTATGGATCAGTGTTATTTATACACACTTTATCGAAGTCTACCATTAGATTGCTTAGTTTTAAGGGAATGACTATTGATTCATAAGTAGAAGCATTGAATGTTGAGTTCTTGCAATGTTTTTGAAAGTTATTTATCTCTTCTTATGACTATCCATTCTCGCGAGAAATGGAAAATGTGGAAGTGTGATGATTTGTGAATATGATTTTTAAGGAAGATAAAGTGCTAGCTCAAGATGCAACTAAATTAAGATATGAATTTTCTTTACACATATCATCTAATGCACATATACCTCCTCTACCTTACAAGTTGATAGGGATAAATTATACTATTTCTCATAAATGTTTAAGTATGTTTTTTAAGTTTTTATTGGATAATTATCATATGTATAGGCTTAGAATTATCCTCAAGAACTATAAAAGAACATAAAGACTCTAAAAAAAGATGACCCTCCATCTTACCAAAATGGGTTTAATTAAGGAAGATAAAGAAGGGAGCATTGGAGAGTTCCAGTTGTTCTGGCATTTCCAGATCAATCCATCAAGTTCTTTCTTCTTTCCTTTGTTTATTTTTTTAAAGCTTGATGTATGAACTAAAATTAAAGATGCTATAAACATTTATGATGTTTTAATTTCATATTATGATTTGTTCTTGATTTATTTTGTGACTTGACTGTTATTGATTTCAATACAATGTCATAGTGTTATGATATTTGTGTTTGCGAATACTTTAAAAATAAATCGAGAGAGTGAGTCAAAAGTAATTCGATTACGTTGGGTAATAAGAGTTAACCTAATAAGTCATATAAATATCAATTTGATAATTAAACAAAGAGAGATCTTGAGTGAAAATTATTCAATAGATCACTTAAGAACAAGTTGAAAATGTTAGGTTGTTTTTGTAAATCAAGAGATAGAAAAATTTGGAATTTTGTAATCAATAGGGTTAATCAATTTGGGTTAAATGATTAGGTTTTGAAAGAGAGTAATCAAACCCTTCAAAAATCTAGGATCGACATCTAATTGAATCAATAGTGGTTAAGGGAGCAAAATAACAAAGAATGAATATAAGTTATCATCCTTTATCATCTTTGTTTTAATATGCCAGCTCAATTTTTAAGTGTTTAAGTGCTCGATTTTATTTGATTGTTTTAATTTCTTATTATTCAATTTCATTCAAATCATATTTTTAAACCTTAGATAAAGTTAGGTTCACTTAGTTTTGTTATTTCCTCATAGGATTGATACCTTTAATACTACAAACGTACAATTCGTATACTTATGGATACTGAGGGTTTTATTATAGGTAAAACTTGCTCAACATAGGTTAGCTAAATCCAAAGAAGAAGAATATGAAAGAGAGATTCTAGAGACCTTCAAAAAGGTGGAAATCAATATACAACTTTTAAAATCCATTAAGCAAATTTAAAATATGTAAAAGTTCTTGAAAGAACTATACACAAATAAAAGGAAACTAAGGGAGAAAAAGAAAATAATCTTGGGTAAGAATGTATCATCTATGATAAATAGAAAATTACTTAAAAAATATAAAGATCTAGGTATCTTTACACTTCTTTGTGTCATTAGTGATAAGAAAATCTAGTGTCCCTTGCTACACTTAGATGCATCTATTAATGTCATATTGTACTAAATTTATTAAGCTTCAAATATAAATTCCTTGTAAGAAGCTAATGTGATTGCTCAACTAGCTAATCGTTCTTATATGCAAACTTTTGGCACCATAAAGGGTGTTTTAGTTCATGTTAATGGTGTAGTATTTCCAATTGACTTTTACATCTTAAAAATGGATAAAGATAGTGTAGAACATTCAGATTCAATCTTGTTTAGAATGTCACTTATAGAGATGGTTAAAACAAAAATTAGTGTGGACATGCATTCTCTTTTCATTGAGTTTGATGGAAAGATAGTGGAGTTTAATATTTTTGAAATAATAAAGTATCCTAACAATTTTCACTCTGTTTATCATATGGATAAGATAGATCTAATTGTGTAAGATATCTTTTAATATGAAAGTGTCGGTAATGAGTCAAAGTTTAATGCTAATCGGGAAATGAATTAACAAGTTGATGAAACTTGTGAAGTTCTAGAATCATTATCAATGATGCTAATAGATTTGAAAATTTTAAATGCTGAAATTATTATAACTCACAAGAAAATGTTTCCTTCTATTTTACAAGATCTAAAGATATAATTGAAAGCCTTACCTGATTACCTAAAGTATGTCTATTTAGGTGAAGGAGAGTCATTACCTGTAATCATCTCAAAAAGGTTAACTAAAGAGCTAAAGGGCTTGTAGCACTTTTAAAGAAGTACATAACTATAATCAGTTGGACCTTAGCCGATATAAAAGGAATAAGTCTAGAAATTTTCATACATATGATTATTTTGGAAGAAAATGCTAAGCTAATAAAAGAACCATAATGGAGACTCAATCCAGCAATGATATAGAAATTTTAGAACTTTTGGATACAAGTATAGTCTATTTGATCTCAGGTAGTGAATAGGTGAGCTTGTTCATGTCGTGCCTAAGAAAACTAGAGTGGTAGCGATATGAAATCAAAATGATGAGTTGGTGTCAATGAGGGTACATAATGGGTGGTGAATTTGTATAAACTTTAGGAAACTTAACTTGGCTACTAGAAAGGAACATTTTTCATTACTCTTTGTAGATCAATTGTTAGAAAGAGCTGCTTTGAATGTTTTTTAGGTTAATACCAAATAGAACTAAAAAAGTATGCTTTTAAGCTAATTCCCTTCAGTCTTTGTAATGCTATACGTGCATTTCAAAGGTTTATGATGAGTATATTTTCTGAGTCTATTGAGAATTTCATTAAAGTATTCATTGATGATTTCACTGTTTATGGAGATTCATTTGATAATTTCTTGATCATTTATCTAAGTTTCTCAAAAGATGCACTTAAAAAAATTGGTGTTGAATTATGAAAAATATCATGTTATGGTCCGTTAACTTATCATTTTATGGTTAATCAAGGCATCGTTTTAGGACATATGATTTCATCTAAAGGCATAAAAATTATAAATAAAAAAATACTTAATTGTGCACTTACCTTACCCTACAAATGTTAGGAAAGTTCGATCTTTTTTTAGATATGGAGGATTTTATTGTATGTTTTTTTAAACATTGTTCCAAGATTTTTATACCATTATTGAAGCTACTGTGAAGAGATTTTCCATTTGAATTTGAAAAGGAATGTTAAGAAGCTTTGATTTGACAAGTGCAAATATTATTCAGCCATAAAATTGGGATTTATCATTTGAGATCGTGTGTGATACTAACAACTTTACAGTGGGAGCTATTTTAGGCCAAGGGATTGGGAAATAAGGTCATATCATCTATTATGTTATAAGAACATTAGATGCTATAGAATGCAATTATTCTACAATTTAAAGGAGCTTTTAGCAATTGTTTTTAGTTCAGATAAATTTAGATCTTATTTGTTTGGTTATAAAGATATAGTGTATTTTGACCATATAGCAATGAAATACTTTTGGAAAAAAAAGAATCCAAATTGAGATTAATATGATGTAATATGATGTATTTTACTACTTTAAGAATTTGATTTAACAGTAAGGGATCAAAAAGGAGCAAAAAAATTAGTGACAGGCTATCTAAGTACATCGGTAAGGGATGAAGATATTTTACTTTGATAGTAGTATGTTGTAACACTACACAAAATAAACTAGACCTAAAACTATAATAGTGGTGAGTCTAGGTCGATCCCAGAAAGAGTGTGTGTAAAACTTTTGAGCTGATTAATCAGTGTTTAGGCTTTTGGGAGGGGGGATTGGTTAGTTTATCAAACAAGAAAATAAAATGAAACTAATCAAACAAAAGCAAATTAAAGAAAGCATTTGAAAATGATGAAAGTGATGAATTCATTGGGAGTACAATTCTTTGGTTTAATCTCAACCTACACCCAGTTGAACATACTTCCTTAATTTATTATTCTCAAACCTCTTCTAGCAACTATTAATCGTAGGTTAATGATAAGCCCTATTAACCCCTATTTTCCCTTAAGTTTTGTTTAATTAAGAGACGCTCGTTAATTAAACCTAACTACCTAATAACCTAGGATGCGATCTTTAGATTCAATTGGGCAATCGTATTACAAATTAGAAAAACTGATTAATCAAGGCAATGACCACATACACTAAGGTCATTTAACCTAGGTTAAGTTATCCCTAATGATTGCAAACCATTAGTTGCTATAAATTAAATTCAAATATAATAATTACAGATTATATTGAAATTCTAGCTATGGGTTCATAGACAAACAATCAAACGATATTGAGAAATATAATCATTTATACACAAAATCCAAATCCATACATATAGGATAACCTAAACAATTCCTACAGAGAGAAAGGACAATAAAAATAATGGAAGAAATGTTTAATCGGGTCATCAGTGTCGACGTCACCTTCTAACTAGCGTCGGGTGGTCTAGCCCTCTATAGGGCTCTCCATAAGTGAGAGTTTCATCACCCTCTTGGCTTTTGTCTCCCAAAAGCTTCTAAGATTTTTCCCAAACGAAAACACAAAACTATTCATCCCTTTGGTCGTCGCACCTCCTTTTGCTTTATACTAAAAACTAGGTTAAAAATAGGTGAGGTGGCATTATGTCACAGGTGTGATATGGGCTGTCACACCTGTGTATAGTTTCTTGAGGCTATGAGACGTATTGCAAAAACTTATGTTTGGCCATGAGCTACATTTGTTTCATTCCTCCTTTGATATTTTCATTATATACCTATTCTTTTCTTGGCATTTTCTTGTCTTTTCTTACTTTTATCTTCTTCTTCTTGCTCCATGAAGAGAAAAGAGTGTGAATCTTCGAAAAAATGGCTTAAATATGGTGCTTTCGACTCATTTTAACTTCTTTACTTCCGAATTGTGCCTAAAATCATATATGAACTAAAGTGAGAATTTTAAGCACTTCCATATCATTAATCACTAAGTGTTATTGACTAAATACATAACCAATTAAGCACATATCAATTTCCCCCACACTTAGCTTTTGACCATCCTCAAGCAAAACATCTAAATTAAATCACAGACCCAAAATATTTACTCATTTCTTATATTCCCTAAGAATACATAATCAGAAGCAATGATGAATGACTTTCAAAAACTATAGCAAAAACTTAACATTCAAAGCTTCTACTTTTGATCAATCAACATTCATCACCCTAAAAAACTGAGCAATATAATGGTAGACTTAGACAAATTTTGTTTAAATAAGATATGTTTATGGATACACTCAAATACCATTCATGATCATGAAATTCCATAACTTTACAATTATTTCATTTCTCCATCACAAAGGTTTATATCCATAATCATAAATCAAAGGAATTTTTAGGTTTATAACGTGGGTAAGGTTAAGGTGAGATGTATTTGGGTCAAGTAGCATGAAAGTCATTAAAGTTAGTGAAACAAAAGTAACACTTAATGTAACATCAAGTGCAAAATCCAACATTCACTCAAAATTGTGTACATCAACTATAATGAATACAAAAATGATGTTTCACAACTCAAACTCGAGCTCTCACACACAAACCACATAAAACATAAATCACTCATAAAATTTGATCATAAATAAGACTTTGTAATCATATGGAGTGACCATTAAAAGCAACATCCATCTCATTTTTAACATACTTAAGTAATGCCATTCAATACAACGTTAGGAGGAAAGATTACTCGTAAATAACTTTGCAACACATATGCATTTCCTATTTGATACTTTTATTTAAGCAATTTTTCTTTTTCTTTTTCTTTTTCTTTTTCTTTTTCTTTTTCTTTTTCTTTTTCTTTTTCTTTTTCTTTTTCTTTT
>JANIIA010000004.1:49448706-49463754 GCA_027478495.1 Erythroxylum alaternifolium
CTTTTTCTTTTTCTTTTTCTTTTTCTTTTTCTTTTTCTTTTTCTTTTTCTTTTTCTTTTTCTTTTTCTTTTTCTTTTCCTTCTTTTTCTCCTTTCTTTTGCTTTTCCTTCTTCTTCTCTTTTCTTTTTCTTTTCTTTTTTGCTTTTCCTTTTTTCATATAAAAATTAAAAGAAACAACATCAACAATGGAATTTATAACATAAACCAACCCACATATATACACCCCCCACACTTAGACTTTTTTACATCCACAATCATCAAGTAAAAAATGCTCCATTAGCTTTACGGATTAGGTAGGACATTTGGTTAAGTTTAATAGCATATAATATGGTTAATATAAAAAGAAAGGCTAATAAAGCTCAAAGGGGCTTAACAAAGGAAAAATGACATCAATAGGTAGGTTATTTAGCTAATGTAACTTGCAAAAACAAAGACTACCTAATCATTTTCATGTTAATTCATATTACAAAAATGTCGTCTTGAGTAGAAAATCAAAGCAAAGTTAGGATGTACATGTCATGAAGGTCATATATAATCAAAAGACAATGAGACTGATATTAATGTGTCAGTCTAATAAGGTTCAAAATCTCACTGACTTATGTCTATCACTAGTCACTACTCTTTTAAAAATAATGCATATTGACGAAACACAAAAGCAAAAGTACATGTTAAAGTTGCCATGGATTTTTCTAGTCAATTCACACTCTAATCATGACTATATAATCCTGGAAGCAATAAAAAAAGAGAAAATGTTTGTTTGTTTATTTGATTCTCTCTCTCTCTTTAATTGAAAACTTAAAAACAACTAAAAAAACTAAAACACACATACATATAAGAAATAAATGTGAAATTGTAAAGGAAAAGAAATTAACTTCCCTTGGGTTACCCCCAAGAAGCGCATTTGTTTAATATCGCTGACTTGACTCCATATTTTCCTTACGTGATAAAATTATAATCTTTGGGTGTTAAAGTTTGAGCTTCCTCCATGTGAGGTTCTTCTAGATAGGGCCTTATTTGATAATCCTTCATATTCAACATATGCCCTATCTTCAAATTCTTAATTTTTACTAAGCCCCCGCACTCTTAAAATATTTGGAATTTCTTTTCACCGTTTTCCTCCCCTTTCAATTTCTCCAACCTGCTAGGCAAAGATAAAGAGTTAATCTTAACAACAAATTGGAACTCAGTATTTACCTCCGAGCTAAAAAGATGTATCCTTTTCTAATTAAAGGTCCTTCTCCACTTCTTTGACACAAGCAATTCCTTGAGTAGACCTCTTAAGATTCTTAAGTTCCTCTTCACTCTGTAAGTCTCTGCACTAACTTCCCTTAAGTACACCTCGGGTTGAGATGGTTGTTTCTCTTTGCTTTGTGATTCAAGGTGGTCGAGAGCTTCCGCCAGCTGACCCATCTAGTTTACTACATTCTAGAGTTTAGACATCGTATCTTAGTGGACTTGCCTCATTTCCTGCTGGAACTGTTGTATACTCTACTGAATGCTCTGTTGAAGTTGAATATTATTAGTGGTCATAAGATTAAGAAAGTCTTCAAGAGATGTACCTAAATTGTGATCAAAATCTTCTGGTCTATATAAGAATTGTTGTGCATCTTGTAAACTATCATAGAAGTAATTTTATTGATTATCCCATCCATAACTAAAATTTGTATGATCCACTCCAAACATCGTTATAGGATTGAGAATACCAGTTATAAAAGAAATTACTTTCATCCATGTAAATTTTTTCAACACACAAACACTAAACAAAAAGTGAAAATATCATGAAATAACTAAAAAGAAACTAATTATAAACAAATATATATAAAAAGACCAATTAAAATCAAGAACAAAAGCTGAATCACCACACTCCCTGGCAACAACACCAATATTGATAGTAACATATCGTAACATTATGCAAAATAAACTAGATCTACAATTATAGCAGTGGTGAATCTAAGTCAATCCCACAAAGACTATGTGTAAAGCTTTTGAATTGAAATAAATCGGTGTTTAGGTTTTGGGGGGGATTGGTTAGTTTATCAAACAAGAAAATAAAATGAAACTAAGGGTCGTTTGGTTCTACCTCTGTTTTTCTGTTATGGTTTTTAGTTTTTTTTTTAGTTTTTAGTTTTTGCTTTTATTTTTATTAAAAAATAAAAAACATGTTTGGTTGAGATTTGTAACATAAAAACTGAAAATAAAAACCTGTTTAGTTGAGATTTAGAAAAAATGCAGATAATGCTAAATAGGAAAACCAATCATGTAGAAATGTAGAAATTAAAGAAAAACTAGAAACACAGAAACTAGAAATATGAAATATGAAATGCAAAAATGTAAAAGCCAAAATATATCAAAAATGCAGAATAACAAACAATTGGAAATGCAAAAATGCAAATAAACGATAAATAGAAAAACTAGTAACGTAAAAACCAGAAATAAAAACTAGAAAAACCATAAACACAGAAAAATTAGACGTCGATAGAAAATAAGAAACCAAAAAATCCAAAAAAAATATAATTAGAAAATAGCAAATCAGTTTTGAAAACTCACCTGGTTAAAAGCCCAAGCTTTCGCTTTTTGTACGGATAGACAAGATACGTAAGAGATGAGTTAGGGATGTAAGAGAGAAGAAAAGAATAAAGAAGTAAGAGAGAGAGAAGAGATGAGTTTGGGATGTACGAGAAGAGAGAAGAGACAGAGTTTCTATAATGAAGGAATTTTATAAAAGGAGAAAGTAAAAACTAAAACATTTGAAAACTTGTTGCGAAATATTAGAAAAACATCTTTTTTACGTTTCTATAAAGTTGTGGTTTTTTTACTTTTAAAAGCAATAAATGATAATAGTATTCAACTAAACATGTTTTAATAATTTTATTCTTTTTTTATGAAAACCACATCAAAATACAGGAAAGAAAAACGGAAACAAATGGGTCGTAAACTAACAAAAGAAAATTAAAGAAAGCATTTGAAAATAATGTAAGTGATTAATTCGTTAGGAGTCCAATTATTTGGTTTAATCTCGACCTAGGCCCAGTTGAACATGCTTCATTGATTTATTTTTCTGAAACCTCTCCTAGAAACTATTCATCTAGGTTAATGATAAGCTCTATTAACCCCAGTTTTTCCTTAGGTTTTATTTAATTAAGAGACGTTCGTTAATTAAACTTAACTATCGAATGATCTAGGATACGATCTCTAGATTTAATTGGGCAGTCACATTACAAATTAGGAAATCAATTAATTAAAGCAACGACCATATATGCTCAGGTCATTTAACTTATATTAGTTATCCCTAATAATTACGAACCATTAGTTGCTATAAATGAATCTCAAATATAACAATTACCTATTATATTGAAATTCTAGCTATAAACAAACAGTTGAGAAATAATGAGAAATACGATCTTTCATACACAAAACCCAAATCCAAAAGTAAAGGATAACCTAAAAAATTCCAAAAGAGAGAAAGAACAACAAAAATAATAGAAGAAATGCTTAACCGAGTTGTCGACATCGATGTCACCTCCGAATCGGCATCAAGCGGTCTAGCCCTCTACTCCATATATGGGAGCTTCATCACCCTCTTTGTTTTTGTCTCTCGAGAGCTCCTCAGATTTTTCCTAGACGAAAACACAAAACTATTCATCCCTTTTATCGTCGCATCTCCTTTTGCATTACACTAAAAACTAGGTAAAAAATAGGTAAGGTGGCATTGTGTCACAGGTGTGACAAGGACTATCACACCCGTGCATAGATACTCATGGTTGTGAGAAGCTTCTCACTCATGGTCGTGAGAAGAGTCTCACACCCATACAACTTACGTTTGGTCGTGAGCTGCATTTGTTTCATTCCTCCTTTGATGTTTTCATTATATATCTTATATTTTCTTAGCTTTTTCTTGTCTTTTCTTACGTTTAATCTTCTTATTCTTACTTCATGAAGATAAGTGAGTGTGAATCTTTGAAAAATGGCTCAAATATGGTGCTTTCGACTCATTTGAACTTCTTTGCTTCCGAATTGTGCCTATAACCATATATGAACTAATATGAGTATCTTAAGTATTTTTGTATCATTGATCATTAAGTGTTATTGAATAAATATATAATCAATTAAGCACATATCATACCTATTTTTTAAACTTTTGATAATGAGAAATTGATCCAAATGAAAGGTATGGTTCTATGGTACACAAACCTTATTAATTATCCAGTTACAAGAACTTTACCTAATTATAGTAGTAGGTCTAGGAACAAAAAATAAGGAATGAGGCAAAATATTATGTTCGGGAAAAAACTTATTTATGAAAGTTCTACACTAATCAAGTTATTAGTCATTGTGTGTTAGAAGATGAACATCGTTTTGCCTTAGCTTTTTGTCACAATTATGCATATGGTGACCAAATTATAAGAATTTTGAATAGTGGTTAGTATTAGGAGACTTTGTTTATAGATGCTTATGTGTTTTGTAAAAATTATGACAAATGCCAAAAGACAGGGACATTATCTCTCATAAAAATGAAACGCCTCAAATCCCATTTCTTATAGTTGAGACATTTGATGTACGGAGCACTGATTTTATTGGCCATTTTCTTTCATCTATGATTTTTCTTATATACTCTTGATGGATAATTATGTTTCAAAATGATAGGTAGCAAAAGCCATCAAGACTACTGATTTGCAGTTGTTGTAGGTTTTATAAGGTCCAAAATTTTCAATACATTTGGAGTTCTAAGAGCCATTATTAGTGATCAAGGGAGTCACTTTTCCAACAGAGCTATCCTTCCTTTCCTTTCTATTCTTTTATTTCCTCTTTTATATTCCTAGTTACTTTTTTATCTATTTTGGTAAAATACTAAACTCTAAGCCTAAAACTGTTAACCTTCCACCTTTGATCTCTCTCACCATCCCATAACTAGTTCCCTCTCCAGCTTCTTCAATCTACGATCCATCAGCCCTACCCAATACATAACCTAACCCTCTAGTTCCTACTTTACCTTCTCCTTGCTCTTCCCCTAACCCTCTTACCCTTACAAGTTAAGCTACCTATTAGCTTTACACTAGGAAGCTTAGTCAAAAGTTTTGAATGACTCCTCTCCCTCGTCTAAGTTAGACTTCTACCCACTATCCATTTTATACGGGAAACCCTTGTTGGTCTAACAATTTATGTACTAAAATAAGGAGCTACAAAGTAGGAAGTAACCATAATCAATTTCTTCCAAGCAAAACATCCCTTTTTCCTCATCATAATCAAATAGGCATATAATTAATGAAGTTAAGTTAATCTTAATGGAGTACTAGTGGTTGAGGATAACATCTTTCTTTTCACATTTAATTCCCCTTTACATGCATAAAGAGTGATGGAATTAGGGCTACGACATGTTAACTTTAAACCCATCTTTATATTTAAAAAAGTATGGATAGCATCATCAAGTAGCCACCGCATATCATCCACAATCGAATGGATAAGCAAAAATATTGAATAGAAAAGTGAAATCTAATTTAGAAAAGATGTTAAATCTATGAAGAAAGGATTGGAGTTTATATCTAGATGATACTCTTTGGGCTTATCATAAAGCCTACAAAACATCGATAGGAATATATACTTATCGATTGGTTTTTGGTAAAGCTTGTCGTTTATTGATTGAAACCATTTTATATGAATGTAATGGTCTCAAGTTTAATGACTATTGATTTAGCACTTCCTTAGTACATTGAAGATTAAGAAGAAAAGGGACTGTCAAGCATAACAATGTACAAACAATTGCACCTTTGGGAGGTGACCCAAAACATTATAATTTTTATTAGTTCTGTTTTAATTATTTATAGGTTTCATTCACTCATCTTTGCATAGTTGCTTTGATAGTTTAAGGGAATCATTTGGTTTTTTGGACAAAATACTAAAACTCGTAAGGTGAAATCATGTCTTGTGCAATTTAATTTTCAGGACAAAATTCTTAAAGTTCTAGTCTGCTAAAATTCATAAGGTGAAATCACACCTTATGTATCTCAAGTTTAGGGAAACAGTTGTTTAAATTCTAAAATGCTAAAATGAATAAGTTGAGATCACATCTTAGGCAACTTAAGATTGTAGGATTAAATCCCTCAAATTTGATATTACTAAAATGCATAAGGTAGGATCACGCTTTATAGCTCTTAGTAAACCATGTTGTTGTCAAGAATTAATGAATTTTTAAATAAAAATAAAATACAATATTAGAAATTTTTATGAATTAAAAACGACACAAAATTAAACCCTAACATTCTTCTTTTTCTAGACGATTCTCCACGTTCCAGCTCCACCATCTTTGTAGTAGATTTCCAGTTGTCTCCACACATAAGCAACCAACCAGAACAAACCAGCGCATCAGTCCTCGAGCAGCCCTTTTCAGCGCACACATCACGGGCGAGCAGTAGTTCAGCGCTTCCCACCATCGTTTTCTCAACCGCATCCACGTTGCCCTTCAACAACAACCAGCCACGCTAGTTTCAACTTTCACCGTTCCACACGTTGCTCCCATCACAGCTAACCCTCATCTTAGTTTTTATCCCCGCGCCTACTAACGGCCACGCGTCCCAGTCCAGTCCACCAATCCCCCCAAGCGTCAAGCAACTCCTAGACCAACGATACAACCAACGAACCCAACCCAACTCCCAACGTCCACTAGCAGGCATCCCACGCACACGAAAACAGCTTATCCATCCAGATAGCATCCATAAATCTAAACCCTAGCACCTGTCCACACCCACCTACAACAGCGCACCAGCCACAGCCCAGTCACACCAGCAACTGAACTACAATCCTAACACTTCTCGACCAGTGTCTCCCAACACACAGCACATCTCAACGCAATCCACAAATCTTTGTAAAGTGTTTAAATTATCAATTTTTCATGCATAACTTTGGTATTTTATTTTACTACTTCTAATTTAGTTATGATATTGATTAATATTAGTTTTTCATTTTAGTTATTAATTATTTGCTCTAGTTATTGTCTAGGATTATTTTTATTATTGACAATAGTGGTAGACTCCTAGTTATAGGACGAACAAAAGGCAGCAATAGGATAGCAACAAGACCTAAAACTAAAGCGAATTCAATTGACACACCTCTATAACCACCTATCCTATAGTGTATTTCCTTTTAGATGCTCGTAACTCGTAGGTCTACTCTATGACTTATTTTATATTGATTAATTTTGTAGAGTGTGAGCATCTCATGCATACACAGGGAACAATATATAATTTAGATATGGGGAGAGTGAGTGGAGACTGAGAGCATGTACCGCGATGAAATATGCTCATGAATATTATGATTTGTATATATATTATTCTTCATGACAAATTTAAAATTTTATGATTGTTGTTTAGAAATAATCCTTAGGCTCCAGTTTTTGTTTGAATTTTAATATATGAGAGAGACAAGCATGATTTAGTGTTCACTATTAAATTACTTAAAATATTTCATTGATTTTATTGAATGAAAATGTGCAAGATTTGATGCATGTTAATACCCACATGACCTTTTGAGCCTAAGAACAATTCATCAATTTTGTGCTTATATATTTTTCTTTGTGGTGTGTGCAATCAAATATGGCTTGCTTATGCTAGAACTTGCTTTTGAATGCATTTTGAGGCCACATTTTTTTGTAAATTTATGCATAAAGATGATAGGGGACATTTGGGTATAACCATTTTTTTAACCTATACAAGCCTACCTTAATTTTTACCCCTATAGAACCAATTTGAGCCTTGACCTTTCTTTTCTTGAATACTAAACTTGTTTCGAGCTAATTTATCCTTCTTTTCATTGCTGTCTTTAATAATTTTGAACTCCTAAATTGAAAGAATTATATAAAGCTTATTTGGATTAGATTTTGACTATTTTCATTAAAAGTAAATTAATTTATTCAAGTTGCATTGTTTTAATTTTTCATTTTTTATAGAATGGGGGAGAAATATATTGAAAAAAAATCATCTTTGTTGTTCATGTTTAAAAAAATAAAAATAAAATATATAATGTTTTTTAAAAAAATTGATGAGGTTATTAAAAGGATGCTATTTGAATCAAGTCAGTTTTCGAACTAATTTGAGTTAAAATTTATGTAGATAAGTTTGTATGATTTCCTTTAATTTGTTTAACTTAAGAAATTCTTTTTCTTTTTGACATATCTTTACCTAAGCCACATTATAATCCTTATTAAGTCCAGTTGATTTATGTATTAAAATAACTTTTATTAGTAATAGATATATGATTCATGAGCAAGCTTATGGAAATAACTTGTCATTTTTTGATTTGAGAGCTTAATAAACCCTAAACACTTTAAGAGTATAGAGTGAAATCTATGAGAGGGTGTCAAGTTCTTTCATTTGCTTTTGATAGAATTGGCGAGATATTATGTTTTCATTAAAAAAATTTGTTATATGAGTGCTTGTTCTTTCAATTGCTATTTCATCTTAAAAATTTAACGTGTATTAGCTTTTGGGATATTTTTGGATAACATAAAAGAAGATGAGAGGTTATTACAAGAATGATTGACATATTGAATTGTCATATGCTTGAAGATAAGCATGAGTTCAGTATGGGAGAATTTGATAGGATGTTATTTTATTATGTTAATTTGACTTATTTCTTTTATTTTAGATTAATTTTGGGGCTAAATTGGTAAATTAATATTTCTTTATTTTAGAAAGGGACAAGTGTAGATTGGCTCAAATATGAGCATTATTTGTCAAAGAAACGAATTTGAGAAAAAAGACGACATATTACTACATGGATAAGGCAAGATTATGCCTAAAGCCAGATTAATTACAAGAGTTTTAGTTCAATTAGGAGACTCATTCTTAGCATGTTAGGATTTTGATTTTTTTTTAGACATAATCTCTAAAATATTGGAAGAAGTTAGATTTTTAGGGTAAGAAAGAAGACAAAAAAACGTCACGTACCTTCTTCATAATTCTCTTTTGTTTTCCATTATGTTTTTTCTTCATCTTTCATCTTTTCTTTTATATTTTGGTGGAACTAAATCCATGAGTGGCTAAATTTGAATATTTTGATTCGAGAGCATTTGAAACTCAAGTTGTAACCTTGTGAGGTTTTGTTCTAAACATAGATTTTTATTTTAATTAAAGTATTTCTTGTTTTGTGTTATTTTATTTCATGAGTAATTAATATTGATTAATTTGATAACTTTATTAGATGTCGATTATTATCGAGCTATCAATGAATTCAGGGATATGTAATTTTTATGAATGATTGGTACAAGTAGCAAACATGTCATTTATGAATTTTCATATTTAACTTATGAGAAATAAGAAAACCAAATTAAATAGTTGTGACTATCTCTATTATTTAATTTAAGTAATAATCTTTTTCAGTAAGATTATTACTATCATTCAATTGATAGGAAATATCATCATACTGAATCAACTAATGGTAAGTTTTTGTTTGAATTTTGGGTTTAAACTAATTAATATAGGAAAAATTGAGACTTATTATGGCTATTATAATAGGTCTTTTAATAATTGCTTTAATTGTGAAAATTATTCTTTTTAGACCAATGGTCAAAGTTATAATTAGATGAAAGCCTTCCCTTAAATCAGAGTTAAGTAAAATTGGATTAACATTTTTATACTTAGTTTTATTTTGATTCCTTGTTAATTTTAATTCATTAGTTAATCAATCATAAACTCCTGCTTATTTTTATTTATTAAAATTAAGAAATTAATTTTTACTTCTCTTAAGATTCGAACTGGTTCTACAATTATTATGAGAGGCTAGTGAATCAAAATTAATTTTAAAAGCTTTGACAACTCATTCATTTATATATTTTATCTTAAAATCTAATAAAGAGTCTACCCACAAGTTCCAATATACAAGTAATATGTCCATCTCTTAAAAAGAATCATAAAATAAGATTTTGGCAACTCTTAATAAGGGAATTAACCACTAAGATTTTAATACCACTTAATTGTCATAAATTTGTGTTAAGCACTAATCTTTAGTTTCTTAGAATGTGATTTTGATATTCTTATCTTTTGCCATATCTTGTCCATTTTAGATTGCTATATGTTTGTTAGATTAGGCCCTCTTTGTTTTTTCAAGATTATTTATGCTTTCCTTAAATGATCATATAAGTTATCCTTTAACGGGGTTATGAATAATTTTATAGATCCCTTGTGCATGACCTTCAAGATGATTGTTATTTCTTTATCATTCCCTATTATATTTCTCCCCGATACCTTTTTATACGAAGAAATTGAGTCTATCAAGTCTAATTATGTGTCTGGTGGCCTTCTATAAGTTTATAAAATCCTTTTTCTTATGAAAATTTCCTCAATGGATGTGGCATTACATGTTGGTATCTCTTTTTTCATTCCTTGTATTCATCTATGTTTTCCTATTAACTAAATCTTTATACAAAACATAATTAATTACCTTATTGTATGATATAATGAATTATGGAAGGCTTCCCTCTTTCTACCTTCTAAACCCATATTAAAAATTATATATATATATGGTATTTTCTCTTCCTTGTGTAGTGAAAATTCTCCTTTTCTCCTCCCTTCATCCTTAGATTAGGATTGTCTATGCTTCTCAAGCTTCATTCTATATCTTTTATGCATAAATATTTTTGGGTTATCATCTGAATTCTTTAAAGTTTCAAGGTCTCCTTTTTTTTCCTCAAGTTTAATAGGGGTTGACTTGGCCTTAACTCATTTATGAAAGGTCATGACTGCCACTCCTATCTTTAAATTAGATATTTGAGTTACTTCTATATGAAATCATTGTAAGTAATCCTTAAAGTTTTCCTTTTTTTGTGATCAAAATCAAGTAAGCCAAATTCCTTAGCCACCTCTTATTGTTAAAAAAGTGTGACACGAACTTAGATGTAGTTTATTGGGATGAAAAGATCACTAATGATGTAAGAATTTAAAATCAAAACCTCAAAAAAGGCTTTGCATTTATCACTCTATAAAGATCCAATGATTATCAATATTTATGGATCGTGATCAATTGGGTCTTACATCCCATATTGGATATCCAGGGTTGGCATTTTAAATATATGTGATAACTTTGCTAACATATCTGAACAAACTATCATAAATGAAGTTGCACCCCAAGTTAGTTTATGCCCCTAAACCAATCAGTTGGTTGCAAGTTTAATGTATGACGTTATTATTTAATTAATAAAGCCATTCTTTATCTTTATCTATTATATTAATCGTATTTGATGTTTTAATACTAAAGGTAAAATCCTTGGAATAATTACTATATAATTGAAATTATAATGAGATCATATTATGAGATTCAATTTACATTTATGTATTATTCTCAAATGTTCCTAGTTATAGTTTCATAAAGATAGGATATTGATGAAATGGTAAAACTAGCAAATGTTATGTTTCTTCTTATAAAGAAAGTAATTAATCTTATAAATTAAATTATGGGGCTACTTAAACTAATGTATGGGTGCTTATTAGAGAATAAGTTCACTAAACTAACCTGATTAGGAGGATCCTAAATAGAATATTCCTTATATTTCTATGGATTTCCTCATTATGATGGTTATATTATTGATCCTTAGACTTGAGATTACAAACATATCTTATGTGGGAATTACTATATTTTGATGCTACTTATGAACTATCCTAGGATAATTTAGTTAGTAGTACTTGAATGCGATGTGAACCATATGGAGATAGTTGAGCAAGTAAATAAAGGATTCGTCACTTTAAAGTAGAGAGAATGTTCTATTGATCTTGATTGGTAGTGACTTAAAGAAATCTTTGGCCAAAGTAAATTGACATTTAAAAGGTGTTTTTAACTATCAATTATAAATTAATTACTAATTAGTAAAAACGAACATGATTGTATACAAAAGAATAGACAATATATCCATACTTTGTCTAATTGAAGCATTGGATGAAAAAAGGATTAGATTATACATCATAACCATGCATAGAAAAGTTAAGTCAAACCTCTTTGCCATTATGGATATTTGGGTGGTTATAATATGTTACTAAACGTTAATCTTGATTTATGATTATAAATTATTTAATTAGGGAAATAAAGATAAATTAAAAGGAGTTTTAATTTATTTAATTCTAGTTATGAATTATAATTATAATTTATAATCATTGCAAATATTTTAGGAGCCTAATAGGTCACACATAAAGAGCAGTTTAAAAGAGAAATTTTGATTTCAATTAAGTTAGACTTAATTATAAAGTTTGAGAAACTTTGGGTGTCAAATATAAGATATTTGATTTTAATAAAATTAAATTAATAATAATTATAGTTAGGCTTTGATTATAATTGATGTATTTAATTTTAATAGAAATTAAAAACCTAATGATATTTTTGCAGATAGGAATAAGCATAAAGAACTAGCACTCCTGTTAATTCCTCTTAAGAGTTGAGTAACTACTCTGTGGTTACTATTAGAGGTTGAACGTATGAACAACTCATGGTTGTCACATCGAAAAAGTTCCTAAAAAATTTTAACATGAATATTGAATCAGGTATGATTTCATATTTTATGATTTGAGTTTAGTTTTTCAATTTATTCAACTATCAAGATTCGATCAGAAACCATAAAAGTTTACTTTTCTACTACATTTTTGATTTGATCATGGATGGTTTCCTAACACCCCACACATCTAAAATATGGTTTCTTTTGTGTTTAAGGCTTATTTAAAAGGGGATTAGGTCTAAATGAGTTGATTGTAGTAATGTTGAGGGGATCCTATTCAACGGCAGTTATGTTCTATAAAACTATTATCTTTTTTGCCATTTTTTCAAAAGAATATAAATTTAATATTGCAACATCTTCGTAGTTGGTGATGGATCAAAAGTGTGAGTTATTCCCATTAGGCTGGTAAAGGGGTTGCTTCCTTAATGTCCATTATCTTTCACATCACACAGCCTCATTTGGAGACAGAGAATAGATAAAGAGAAGAAGGGGAGAAGAGAAGAGAGAACATAGAGAGTCGAGTAAAGAAGAAGAACAACAAAGAGGTGGAAACAGGAGAAGGGGAGAAGAGAAGAGAGAATAAAGAGAATCGAGTGAAGAAGAAAAACAACAAAGAGGTTGAAACGGAGCGAACATCCGATCATTTAGGTGATAACAAAGTAGAAGTAGAAGGCAAGAGCAAATGAAGGAAGCTTGAGAGTGGCTAGAGATCACCACAACTCCCTCATCTAAACACTCGCTTGCTCATTTTGTTTATTATTCCTTTTTGCTTTAATAAACTTACTCCTCTTTTAGTTGCTGGACTCATACTCTGTCAGCTGTTGATAGTTTAATTTGGTTATTCACTTGGTTTATTTCTTTAATACTTCTCTTATACTAATCAAGATGGGATTGAAGTATTTAAATATAATGAATCTTGTTATTTCCATCATAGGTTGATCTCTTTTTTTAAGGATTAATGTAACTATTTTAGTCAAGTATATATGATTGAGGGGTTGTGTTGTTGTTTTATGTTTGCTATAGTTTCTAAATTGAATGGATGTAATAGCATGATCAAACTTTGCATCATTTTGGTATTAAACGAAAGATCGAGAGAAGAAGTTTAATATGGAATGAGAAACTATGAACGCTTAGGTTAAGAACTAGAAATATATTAACATAAGTGGTAATTGTTAGTTGGGTTTAATAATTAATTTGGATGATAAACTTGTCAAATACAAATGTTAGATTAGTTTGTTATTTAAATCTATTTAAAAACCTAATTGGTAATTTTAGTGAGACAATTATCCAATCATTTCCCCTTAGCATTTATAGGAGATTAAATTAGTGAAATTAATTTTCAAGAGTTTTCCACTTCGATTAATCTATTCATTTTTGCTCTTAGTTAATTATGTTTAATTTTAGTTTAATTTGGTGATTTTCTTTAAAGTCTTCACTTAGCAAATAAGGATAGAGTGTTTAGGATTGCATCTATTTTTATTTTTGTTAAAAGTATGTTTAAGTGAACCAATTTCACCTCTATAAGAGACGACCTGCATAATCAACTACAACTACCTCGTATACTTGTGAGTAGGATAGCCTAGGTATTTTTAGAACTTCTTTTGGGCACAACAAGTTTTTGGGGTCATTGTTGGAGAGGTGTTAGTATTTGTTCTTAATTTAACTTTGATTTTTTTGTCGATTGTTTAGTCTATTTATGCATACATTTTCGTTGTGTTATTTCATTGAGTTGTTTAGTAATTTTCTTATTAATTCACTATTGTTTTTATTTGGTTTATGCAAGGAAAGAGGTCTCAGGAAGGTGAACTTGCTCTCTTTATTGACAATGTACATCGAATGAGAGGACCTCCAAGGGACTTGGAAGACAATCTCGAGGGACTCAAACCAGCAGATCAAGTGATAGGTAAAAGGCATCCAATAACGGAGTATGTCAGACTAGTAATTAGTAATGCCACTTCCTGCATTTGTCTGGGAGAGGCAATTAGAAACTATGAATTAAAGAGCATCCACTACAACATGTTGCCAGCTTTCTATGGGGCACCTAATAAAGGCCCTTTAAACTTCATTCAGGAATTATATACCACCCTTCTAACATTCTCGTTGGATGGCCCAAATTAAGATCAACTTAGGATGAGATGCTTCCTATACACATTGAAGGATCGGGCCAATGCATGGTTAATGACTCTCTTCCATCCAGTTCGTTGACTACATGGGAGGAGGTGTATACCAAATTCATAGGGAAGTTCTATTCCCACATGAAGACTTCTGAGTTACAGACTAAGATAGCTACCTTCACTCAGATGGAGGGAGACTCATGCCATGCAATGTAGGAATGCTTCAAACTTTTGCTAATTCAGTGTCTACATCATCATTTTATACTCCACATGTAGAACCAATTCTTTTATGATGGATTGACGCAACAGTGTCAATACTGTTATAAACATGCATAGTACTCGTTTTATTCAAACATGTGCATTTATTATACATTTTGACTGAATAAAGTATAATGTGTGTAAAATTTGATTGTTATAGAGGCACAGCTGGAACGTCGCCATACAGACGTTGCGGAGACTTCCCAG
>JANIIA010000004.1:49506025-49522191 GCA_027478495.1 Erythroxylum alaternifolium
CTGGAAACAAGTAAGTTGTCCTTTCTTTTTCATGGATATAATAAGGATAAATGACAGAGAGATGATGTTTTCATGCTTGTGATGGGTGCCTATGTGAACATTTTGGACTGTAAATCGAAAATGCAGAAAAAATGTAGAAAGTGATGAAAATTGTGAGTACTGTTCTATTTTTGGGTGTAGTATTTGATCTTTCATTTGAGATGAAAAGAATGAAACTATATGATGAATTGAAGACTTGGATGAAGTTATTGTTGGATATTAAAATACGTGCAGAATGCAGAAACATATATGCAGTTAAACATGCTTTGTTTTTGTTATATATGTGTAAATGGTTGGGAAATGTTAGGGATGGATTTATGTGAGGTTAAAGTTAAAGAAAGCTTTGAGCATAATGAGAAGTTGTGGTTGAAGGAGTAAGATGATAGAAAATGTGGACTGAGGAGGGAAAAAAATGCAGAAGTTAGAAAAAAGCAAGCAAGAGAGAGGAAATTATGAAACTTCGGATGTTTAATGTTTGAAGTGTAATTTGAGTCTAACCTTTTGCCAAGATTTTTCTAGATACGGAAATGTAGAATGGATGGTTTAGAAGTAAGAAACTTAAACAAAAAAAAAAAGAAAGAGAAGAGATGCAATTCCGTGAAGAAGATGAAGGTCTGTGTTTTAGAGAGAGAAAAGGTGGTAGTTGCTCGTATAAGTTTATGAACAGAGTATTTCATTGAACAACCTTAAGTCTTTTGCCTATAACGTTTTCTAACGAACTCCAAATAACTTGAAACTTAGACCAATGGATTTCTAAGACATTTTTCGTTCTCTCCATAAAAATTTAGAGTTATCTGAATTGATTTGAAAGTGATTGATAGGATGAAATTGTGGAAGTCTGCTGGAATGTTATGAATTGGAAAATTTTCATGATCATGCTTTGGTTTTCTAATTATAACTTAAGTTGTAGATATCTGAATGAGTTGATTTTTTATTTATATTAAACTAGAGACATATGTATACAACCTTTGTGAAGAAGTCAAATTTTAATTTTGTCTCTATGATTTTCAAAATTGGCATGTAATTGAGTCTCAGCTTAGGCTGTAGCATTACCAGGGACAAAAATCATGTCCTGTGGTTATTGAATAAACTGTATTGATATAAGCTGATTTAGATTGAGGTGTCTTCACCAAAGTTGTATCTTATTCTCTTATCTTTAAATTGGTATAAAGTTTGTAATTTTTGGATGTCTGATCTGAAAGATATGAGTTCTACAATTCGAGGGAATGATCATATACTAGCCAAATGTTTAAATATACACAGTCTGTGGTGTTGTGAGCATAACTATTTGATCTTGGAGTCATTAGAAACTTAAGACATTGTTGAACAATTTTCTAGAAGAAAGTGTTGCCTAATTTTGCCATTTACTTTATCAGATTTAGCATGCAAAACTGACCCGTATGTGTATTAGAAGAAAAATCTGAAGTGATCAATGAAATTATTAAATTATTTTGACATTGATTTATTTTGGTCCAATTATGAAGATACATAGTATTAATGAGGGCTTTGATATCTAAATGAATTGATGATAAAGATCACAGTAAAGTACCCCGAAATTGTCATTGAATGTGCATATTTTATATAAGTACATGTGCATAAAGGAATACTTACATTAGTGCAAAAACGTGATATATTGTAAATGTGTTGTGTATGTTTTAGAGGAGTGCATCGGACCTCAGTTGGATATTACCGGACCATCCAAGCAATAGCTTCTTAGAGCATACTGTGAGTAACCTAGGTGGTCTCTCTTAATTTCTTGTTTGTTTAAATTCTGTTTTGAAATGATTGAATGAATGAGGCTTGATTGTTGATTCCGGACAATGAAGATCCAATGACTGTGATACTGGATTGAGATATTGAAGTGCTGCTTGTATGTGAATGTGCAGAACTATGTGCTTCATAATATGATTGATTGTTTTGATTGTATGGTGGATTTCGGACAATATTTGTCCGAGGCGTTTTGATGCATGAAAATGATATTAGAAGTGCTTATTGAATATACATGCATCTGCCTAAATGATTTTCTGATTCTCAATTGAAAAGTTAAATACCGGACCTAGTCCAATGACCACTGCTACTATGACTGTTACTGTAACTAATACTGTGACTGATATGCTGTTATATTACATGCTAATGAAAGTGATTGCATTTGATGACTAAACTGTGGTATGCACTTCATTTCGATGCATGTAATATTAAGGAGTTATGACTGCTGTTGCTACTGATACTGTTACTGATAAGAGCTTTAAGCTCCCACATATGTGGTTTGAACCTATGGCTCACTGTAATCAATGAGTCACAGACTGACTGACTGAGCCCGATAATTCGGGATACTGTAAAAGCATATAATCTCAAAAATATGATAAAAATGAATGTGAGTCTCATACATATCACATCTGCATATAATTTGAACTCATTGAATGGTTTGCAAAGCTGTGTGAATGTCGTTATATGATTGAACTGTTTAATTGAGAAATGATTTATCTGTGATAGTTTTTAATACTTGTCAAGTGGCTTTGAACTGTGTGATTACCTATTTTAATTAATCTTATTTTATATCATGAGTGAACCATCAAAGATGGTTACTCTGCTGAGTTTGCAAAACTCATCAAAATTGTACCGTTGCTTTTCAGGTTCGAGAGTGAAAGGACCTAGCTTTTAAGACTTTGTAGAAGCCTATTTTGTGCAGTTATTACGGTCAGATTTGGTTTAAAGGTTGGTCAGCTGGGATTGAGGACATAGTTGTTTCTTTTGAGTTTATAGTATGTGGTGTGTACTGAGATGTTATGTTCATAAGACAATGTTGTATAAACATGGATGATATTGTTATATATGAAACAATGTAAATCATGGTTTGATATAATGTGATAACATTTTGGGTTTTTAAAATGTGTGATTGATGGTTTAGTGTATGATGCCATGTTATGTACAGTAAAGGTGAGTTAGTTACAATGTCATTTCTGACAGGCATGTACAAGTGTATCTGATGGACACACGTGCATATATCAGTTGAGAATGAGATGTTACATTAGGTAAATTAAACTCAACCCTCTTATCACCAACACTAAAAAAAAGTTTCCTATTCTTCACATCTATAATAGCTTCGATCATAGCTTGGAAAGGCCTCCCAAGGATGATAGGGATTTGGGTATCCTCCTCTAACTTTGAAAAAAAATAGTAAGAATAAAGAAGTTATTAACCTTAATAGGTATATCCTCCAATATACTTACTGAATGCTTGATACAATCCTTTAATTACGAGTTGATGGTGGTGTACTTCAATCTCTAACTTACTATAAATATATAAAGGATGAGACTTACACTTACTCTTAAATCACATAAAGCATAGTTAAAGATTGTTTCACTAATATCAAAAGTTATAGAGAAACTATCAGGATTTTTAAGTTTAAAAGGCTACTTATTTGAATTGTAACACTACTCCTCAATTAAAGCTACATTTTCATAATTCTCAAGCTTTCTTTTATTAGTAATATCTCCTTTAAAAAAATTGGCATATAAGAAATTTATTGCAAAGTATTAGTGAAAGGGATATTAATATATAGCTTTTACAGAACATATAAACAATTCTAGAATTGTTTATTTAATTTTATCTTATCCAATTTTTTAGAAAAGGGTACATGCAACCTGTATGTTGCAGAGGGAATGTATTTGGGTTCCTCATTCTCTTCTTCTAGCCTTTCTTACTCGGTTTATCTTTCTCATAGTTTTTCCCATCTTCAACCTTCCTTATCTTAGGATTCTTTAATAACTTACCAATCCTCAATGTTATAGCCTCATAATGCTCTATAAGATTCTCAGGTTAGCCAAGAAGTTGAGCAATTTTGTCCTTTTGACATCTTGTTATAGATAGTTGTAATCTCTACCTTAGAGTTGAGCTACCTAATTACCTCATTAAACTCCTTTTTATTTAGTTTAGGTTGTTAAGAAACTTTTTAGGTGAGACTCCAGGTTTGACTTTTGAGAAGGGGGTAGAAAAATCTTGGTCAGAAAATAAGGGTTATCTATTTTTTTAAGGGATGGAATTGAACTATAGGAGAAGTTAGGGTGGTTCCTCTGACTAGATTTATGACTATTAAAAAAAGGTTCATTCTTTTGATTAGGAGTGTGATGAAGTTAACTCATTTAATAGAAGAGTTATGAAAGAATGAGAGTTGGCAATCTATAGCTAAATGTCTTAGGGATCCATAGATATCATAAGACACATTAGATGTACCAATATAGTTAACTATATATAATAAAAATTTTGAGATAAAGCAACAACTTTTGTAGTTAAAAGATTCAAGGTGTCAAGGTTATACTTACCTAGAGCCTTCTTTGGGATGGCTCTTTCACTCAACCATTGGTAATTGTTTTAAGCCATATCTTTAATCAAATTATGTGTTTCATCTACAATCTTGTTCATGAGAGCACCACTAATAGTTGCATTAAAGGAGAAGTGTTGCTGGTAATCCTATTGTAGAATGTTTAGACAATCAATCACTTCTCTAACCTATAATGAGGACACGACCTTAACAACTCCTTTTACCTCTCCCATAACTTAATATAATTACTTACCTCCCTTTTAGATAAAAGTAGTAATTCGATTCACGATTTGAGTAATTTTTTATGAGGGAAAATGTTTAGCAAGGAATGCTTAAGATACCCATGGTGATGGATCCTGCCAGTAGGGTCTATAAGTGCACTAACACCTTACTCCTTAGTGAAAAGGGAAATAACCCAAGATTAATAGCATCAAAGGAGACACCATTGAGCATCAGGGTATCATAATTTTCCAAAAAAAATGACAAATAAAAATTGGGATCTTTAAAAGTGAGTCCTCTAAACTGATTATTCTATACCATAGAAAGAAGAGAGAGCTTTAACTCCAAGTTATTGGCTATAGTGTTGGGCCTCGCAATGCTTGAGTTGATGCCTTGGGCACTTGGTGTAGTAAAATCTTTTAGAGACTTCATGTTCTTTGTAGCTATCTTTTCTTCTTCAGCTTCTATCCTTTTTTGGATCATTTTTATTATATTAAGCATTCTTTCATTATCAGGATCTGGTTCAACAAGATTCCCAAGATTTTTAAACTCTCACATAAAAGAAGTAAAATACAAAAGAGAAAGAATAAACAAAACTCAATAAATAATAATAAAACAAAACAAAAAGCCTACTCTAACTAGTTTACAAATCAATCAATATTAACATCTAGCTTTTGATAACAATACCAAAAACTTAATTTATATCTTACTACATATGTGTAGTGTAGTTGTAGCTAATACTAGTAAATATGGGTTGATCCTACAAGGACCATTAGGTAACTACCAATTATTCATGAACTTAAGTATTTGGGCCAATGATTACGATTGATCAAAGAAGAAAATAAATAATAAATCTAAATGCCAAAAAAGTAATAATCAAGGATAAAAAAATCTATAATAAGTTAGATTTATGAATTTTCCATATTTCAATCTCACTTTAGTATAATGAGCAATACTAGTTTCTTGGACCAATAAGAATTTTTAATTTAGATTATGCTCTCTCTCAAGTAGCACAACCCTTATTCTTAAATGAGAAAAGGTGAAATCTCTTTCTAATTAAGATAATATAATAATGCATTAATTTATTTTATAAACTTTTGTAGTGGGTTTTACCCTAACATGGGAAGATCTTGTGGTTCTCTCTTGAGTAAATCATGCTCAACCCTCTTTATCCACATTGTTATCTAAACATACAAAACATCTCTCAACCTCAATGTATGAATCAAATGATTAAACTTTCAACCTTTGTTCCTTCAGTTTAATCAATTATAAAAACATGGATAAATCTTAAGAAAACTAGAAATTCATTAGACCAAAAGCTCAAACAATTTAATTCATCAAATCCTAAGGTTTGTTTTACCTAAATTTATATCCAAATTAGTTCATAATCAAATAATAAATGATGTAAAATGGCTTCTAATTGACTTTTTTTTCCCTTTCAAGCTCTTTTTAGGCTAAAAAGCTCTCTATTCTCCATTGCATCCTCTTATATTAAGTCAACCCTTAATTTTTAATAAGATAGCCCTAACACAAGTCTATGTTATAATGGTATTATCTTTTATCTTATTTTGCAACTTTTCTTGTAAAATAGCACCACCAACATAGATATTTATGGTCCATATAGCTGAACAAAGGTGGAGCACAGGGGTATGTAAGGTGACAAAGAGAAATAGAATCAACGTTCTTTGACACAGCCCTAGTATGGTGGTATATAGCTGTTGTGTTTTGGGGTCTTTCTTTAATTCTTCTAAGGTTTCTCTAAATTGCCCCAATTCTTCTCCAAATTTTCCCATTTTCCTTAAAGAGACAAAAACAATACCTAGAATAAAATATTTCTCATTTAGAGTACCAAAAATTTTAAAATTATTTAAAAAACAAGCAATATGCTATAAAAAATCATGCTAAAAAAATTTATATTTAGCATATATCAATGTCTAACTTCATAAAGTTATAGGGAGATCCAGGATCTAGATACATGGGCATGGATGAACATCATGCCTCAACGATAATAAAGTTTTTATAGTCAACACAACCCAGCCTACGATCATGGCATAGACCATGCCTACTTAAGTCTTCGTTTTTTATGTTTTATATTTAAGGCATTTTTATTTTCAATTAAAGATATTTCTTGAGATATTTTTATTAAAAGTAGACAAGCTTATTTTTCTTATTCTTTATTGAACTTCAAACTTTTCAAAGAATTATTTCTTTATGGGATTCCAATACTTTATAAATTGAGTTATTGATTATTTATAATCAATAGGTCAATTTCTTTATACATATATTTAGCTTTCTTAAGTTGATTCAAACATGTCTTTAGTTCTCTAGGTAATATTCCTAGGTGAGTTTATATAAATTGGCATAAAATCTTGGCTCTTAATTAGGTGTCATTATTATCTTCATCTTTATTTTCTAGTAGTTCAATTTCTTTGAGATTTTAAAGTTCCTTCTATTGACTATGCCTTTTACTTTTGAAGAGCTAAAACAAAATAATCAAATTATATTCTTTAGTCAATTCCTTTATTCATGTCATCATACCAATTTTTAGGTTATTGAGAAAAGAAAAGAAAAGAAAAGAAAATGGTTTAGGAATATTAGCCTAAAAGTCATTCCCAAATATATTTTGAAACTCGTGTTGATCTTTCATTGCTTTAGTTAATTTCCACATTTCTTGCTTAACCTATGATTTAAATTTTATCTTCTTAATTATTGGGTTATTCAATTTTACAAGGTTGAAATCTTGAATTTTTCTAATTCTTTAAAGAACTTGTGAATGAAGAAGCAAAAGTGGCTTGTTATTTTTGAGAGTAAACATGAGAGAGATGTTGTGAGAAATTTTCTTTACTAACTTTTCTAGTACCTTTCAAATATGTCTACTAAATGAGTTTTAACCCTAAAGGATGAGATGAATAACTCGTAATTTATATATTTTATGCTTCAATTGTTTAAAAGGATGAACATGATGCTTAATAAGGTGAACAACATATTGGTAATGCAATCCCATCAATATGAAAAATTGCAAAAGGGACAAAACCATGAGTTCCTAATAAAAGGAGACATACTAAACACCATCCCACACCTCAATTTAAAGTTAATGATGAGAATGATGATCTAAGTTGTGATGAAATTGCTTTCTCTTTTAAGGAAGGGGGAAGATTTAGACCTACGATAGGAGTTTGATACGAGTATGAGCCTAAAAGGGGAGATAGTATGGATCAAAATATGATTAGAATAGAGATAAAAATTTCCTATACTAAAGGAAAAAAAATCTAAGTGAAAAGGAATCTATATGGATCAAAATATGATTAGAATAGAGATCAAAATTTCCTCTACTGAAGGTAAAAAATTTAAGTGAAAAGGAATCTATCTCAACATTTAATAACTATAATGATAGTAGAATTGAGTATGTTATTAAAAGAGAAGTGCTTATTACTAAGAGGTCATTAAGTCTTCAGATAAAGGAGAATTAGTTAGAGTAGAGAAAGGAAAAACATTTTTCATTGTAACACACCTCTCTCATAGAGCACATGCCCAAACGTATCGATGGTATTCGAGAACATGCTCTACGAGGATGGCATGTTAAGACGACCAGAATTAGTCATTGCAAAATTTTTCATAATTAAACAAATCATCAGCAGACCAGTAATCAATTTAATCCATTTCATTTACAAACATATCCAATTGGAAGAGTCATTACATTTCAGAATTCATTTATCCAATATACAACAGTTGCGGAATACAATGTTTATTACAAAATGACTGATGACATATGAAGATACAAACTGATCCTGACCCTTAACTCATGTTCATTTGCAGTGGCTATACTCTAATTAGTCTAACTGGATATCTCTTTTAAACCTGAAAAGCTACGTTGCAATTTTGTTGAGTTTTGAAAACTCACTGAGTGAACCATAATTGATGAGTTTACTAAAGTCCAATACACAAATATTTCACATATAACCAAATTCATAACATTCTTCATCTCAAATAGACATAATGAATGTCCCACATTTCATATACTCTTTCAGATAATGCATATCATAATCAATCACATTGTCAACAAATACACCAATATGGTATATCACTTTATCATCACAATTCCAGAAATGGATTCATAATCATATATGTACAAATGCATATGCATATGAGACTCCACTTTTGTTATTATTTTTTGTGACCGAGCATCTTTCACTATCCCATATCCCTCGTAGATGTCGAGCTCATTCAGATATAGATACTATCTTGTACCCATTATGGATACCAGGCTTATTAATCACGAAGCTAGGCTCTACGTGTAGAATTCTGAGCTTAAAGCTCTTTCAGACTGACCACTCTGGTCACAATGCCTTTATCTGATCATGCATTAAATGTAATGCATCAAATCACAAAATATGCCATGAATAACATTTAATTATGATGCATAGTCAGAGTCTCATGTTCATCGGACCTCAGTCTGACATTCAACTTTTATTGAGGATACAAATAACATTCAGATTCGTATGCAAATAGAACACTACCAATACATTCCCAAATATCAAACTTCTCGAACTATTTATGTCCGAAATTATCACAATCAAGTCATTAACAAATCAATATATGGGAGTTAAACAGAAATAAATAAATCCTAGTGGGAGCATCTAGGTTGACTCACAGTATGCTCTAGTATACGTTATTGCCTTCATGATCCAAAAACATCTGGATGCTGACGTTCACTCTTGTGTATTTATTGTCATGCAATAAACACATATTCCACAAATTACTACATTGATTATTCATAGGAGTATTCAGTTATACACATATATGTATGTGTCATATACAATGCATGCTCAATTTCATTATTTTTTGGTATGTATCCTTATTCACAATTCTTGATCATTCAACCATCACAGCTTGTATATAGCTAGTTTGCAATTAGGTTAATACCTTAAGTACACTTGATCATGCTCAATTCATTAGCCATACATTTACTAACTCTTTTCTAACATTATAAGTATTCACATAATTCCCAATCCTCATTCATTCATTCATAACGCATTATTCATAGCTCTTGGAATACATTTGTATTCATAATAACATCTTTATTCCTATAACATTCTTTAAGTCCCAACTTATATATATTGATAACAAACAATCTTTTCCTTAAGATATAACATCAATTAATATCTTCAACTTATCAAACACTTTAATCAACTTTTCAAGCATCAATCTAGGTTTATTTCAAACTTTAATCAAGTCTAAATACACTAAATCAGAGTGTTGATCCTTATATGGTTTAACAATTGTACAAATTAGAAACTATCATATCAAAACCCTACCCACAATTGTGGGGTACCTCCCTATGATTGTGACAAAAGCTACTACATGTGTCTAAGATCATGGGATGGTTGCCACAATCGTGGCCTACCCTTTTTCCTACACTTTTCCAGATTCTCACATCTTGATAAAAAATTCAAAACACCTTTATAATGGTCCATTAGTTATACCTTAATTATACACTAATTATACTTCAATTCCTTATCAATATCATGTTTAATTCCAACCTAAACTCATTCAATTGATAGCTCACAAATCATTCAATTGATAGCTCACTAATTATACATCAAAACCAAACCAGAAACTATCATTAAACATCATTTTCTAGAACTCATTTCATCATCAACATCATATATATTTCATCCAATTCATTCATCATCATCATACTATTAAACCACACCATAAAGATAAGATGTCTACTTACTTTTAAAGCTCTAATTCCACCTCAAAACATCAAGTTAATCAAGCCCTCTATGCTTGCAATATCATCATATTCAGGGTGGTTTTTGGTAAGAATGGAAGATACAAAATTAGTTGGTTCCTTCATAGAATTTCGTGTAACAATTTGAGCTAGGGTAAAGATTAAAGTACAAAGAAAAGTTATAAGCAATTTTGGTGGAGAGAGGTGAGGGAAATAATAGAAACATTTTTTGCATTGGCTTAACTAAATCAAGATGCTAGGTTTCATCCTCTCCCATTAATATTTGTCTTAAGGCATGGAAAACCTTTGCCTACTTAATAAGCTTCCACTAATCCATTCCTTAAGCTGTCATATGTCTCCTAATAATTTTTCCATATGTCACACATTAATTGATCCACTTGTCACTCCATAATTGATCCATTTGTCATATAATTACTAGTTCATTTGTCATTCTTATAACTATACCAAAAGTCACTCAATTATAGGCTAAATCATCCTAATTTGTCATGTATCAAATAGTCTTGCTACTTGGCATTTTTCTAATACTAAATGTACATATTAATTTATCAATCTCCCAATTGTAACAATTAATTCCAAGTTGCTAATTATAATCCATCAATTCTTTTCATAGGTAAACCAAAGTACAAGACATTGGAAAGCACCTTCATATCTCATATCGCATTCAATTTCATACCCCAGAATATGTCAATTGAGTGTCATTTGTCTAACTCACAATTTTATGTGTGTATGCTCATATTATACATTTGAATACAATTATAAAATCATGTCATGGATGTACCAATTTCGTTTTTTATGACACTTCTCATAGGACTCATTAGTCTAACACAATAAGTCCTTAAACAATTAGAGAGACGGGATGCAACATTCATACTAGATGTCATATTAGTAAAAAGATATATAATAAGCTTATTAATGAAGGAAGTTGCACTTATATAGCAAACACTACTCTTAAAGAGAAGTTCAATTGGCCTACTATGAAACATCTAAAGCTATATAATCAATAATGAGTTAATGAATACATGAAAAATAAAGTGAATAAGTGGTCACTTCTGTTTTTTTCTATTGGAAAGTGTAAATATGAGCTATTATATGACATAGTACCAATGCAATCTGGTTAAATACATTCGAGGAAGTCATTTGATGGTTCAGAATCACTATAAATTAAATGGGTACACTATACTAAACTAAAAAAATCTTTTTGACATATCGAAACATCTTTTATGTTTTTATGGTTATAGAGAATTTATCTTTTAGTTTGCAGGTGAAGATATGAGAACGAATCCTTTGAAGTATAAGGGTATAATGTGATTACGACTAGTTTAAAATAAGGGATCCATTGCATGTAGGCTTGAGGCAATCATAAGTGTAACATCCAGTTACCATATTAAGGGTTAAAGTCTGGGAATACCATACATGAGAAATAGCAATAAGAGAGTAGAGTAATACACTTCATGTTCATGTATAATATAGATACATAAACGTGAATTTGATTATTGTACACATTACAATAATTTGTTCAGGCACTCATTTGACATTTTCGGGTATAAATGATTGTTTTAACGTAATTATAATCTGAATTATGGATTATGTGTCTTGAAAATTGAGTTAGTGTGTTTAATTAGTGATTTAAAATTTTTAGAAAAATTTGAGAATTATTTGTTAAGGGTATTTTTGGACTAGAAATAATGCCAAGTGACGAGACAATTGATGAATAGTGGTAGAAATAAGTGTCAGATGGCAATATAAATTTTTATGAATGGCTTTGGGATTTAATGACACATATCATTTAAATTTGGGAGTCAATTGGATTAGAATTGGGAGATAAATGGACTAGCATTTTTAAAAGACCAAAAGAGAACCATGAGAAAGTGACATGTGGCAACCCACGAATTTATTAAGTGAAAGACCAACCCTCATTTTTAGTCTTTCACTTGCTATTTGCTTCTCTCTCTTTGTAAGTTTCTCTCCTACATTCATCTTCTTCATTTCTTCTTCTTCTTCTTCTTCTTCTTCTTCTTCTTCTTCTTCTTCTTCTCCTTCTTCTTCTTCACGTTTTTGCTTCACCAAACTTCATTAATGTTCCACCTTGCTTTCATCCATCATTTATTCCTATTTTTCTTTGTCTTCTTCACCTTGCTGCAAAAAGACCCAACCCATTTCTCCATGAGAGTTGATGGTCGTGTGATACATAGGAAAGATAGGGTTAGGTGATTTTTGAAGATCTTGAAGCTTAGTCAAGTAAGTAGCACCTAAACCTTTATGGGTTGTTTAAATATAAGCATATGTGATAATAGTTTGGGATGAAATGAACATGATAAAGGTGTTGAAATATGATTTTACATTGATGAGGAATTAAGTAGGTTATGTTATATTCTTGTTCATATGATGAGAAATAATTCATAAGTTGACATAGGGATGATTTTGAGATAAATTAAGGGTATAAATGATGTTTAAAAATGATCAAAAATGTTCATGAATGTATGGATACTTTGATGTTCTGTTTTTATTCATAAAATGAACAATGATTTGTAAATTATTTTATGGATGTTTTGAATTGGAAATAAATGTGATCTTGATGAAGAAATGATGTAGAATTGATAAAATAAGCTTAAGATATGTTAGATGTAACTAGTAGGAGTTGAAAAGCTTGAAAATTTGGAAGAAGTGTGCTAGAATATGTTAGATGAAGTGTTTTATTGAACATGCTTCTTTATTTTGTCCATATATTAATCTGTAGATATTCACATGAAATTATTTTTAATTTATATTAAACTAGATACATATGGCTACAATTTTCATGAAGGAGTTTAATTTGCATTTTATCCTTAAGGGTCTTGAAATGTGGCTTGAAGTTGAGAACCGTGTGCTGTCATGGTATAAGAACAATTTGTAGTATTTTGGTTCTAACTTGCAGAATACTGAATAAAACTTCATGAATTCAATGTCATTAGAAACTTAAGACATATAAGAACATTTTTTTAGAAGAAGGTGATGTCTAAATACCTCGTTTTCTAGGTCATAATGGTCATAAAATACTGACCTAAAAATTTATCTTGAGAAAAACAGGAAAACTACAGGAAAAATGAGAGATTTATTTCTATCACGATCGTGGCAGGGGAAGCCATAGGCAGTAATTTTTCATGGAAAAGTTTTGATTATGCAATGGTTGATCCAATTAAGGATGAAGTGTATAATTATGATGCTTTTGGATTTAATTTGGGCTTAAAATGAGGACATAACTTAGTAGATAAATTGCTTGATACTATGAATGTGATGCTATGGATTTCACGAAAGAGAAAGTGTAATTGAAGCCGCCTAAACAATTGAATAGAGTTTGATAAAGGGATGCAATCAACTTGGTATATGAATTAGTATGTAATGATGTTGTATTAGAAATAGTGAATTCTGGAAAAATTGGTGTGAACTTGGTGTTATGATATGTGTTGAATTCGGATGAATGGAGGAGGAAAATCGCAGGGCACGATCATGGTCCTCACCCTACGATTATAACCTAATAGAAAATGTTTCTGACATGATCGTGACCCTTACAATACGATTGTGTTCTGGCTAGAAAATGTTTCTGTCACAATTGTGGCAGGGAAACCACTATCGTGGCCAAAATTATAGAGAAAAAAGAATTTTCTTTTGAGTGAAGTTTGAACCAACCAAGGCTAAAGTGCTTCCATATGAGATAAATAGGGTTGAAAGAGATCTTAAATGAACCTAGTTGATGATGAATGAGGTGAGGAAAGTGAGTAAAGTGCATTAGATATTAAAGAATGATTGAAAAATGTTATTAAATGATTATAAGATATGAATCAAGGAAATATACTCGGGATTGTCAATATGAGCATGCCTTACACGTTACACATATACATATGTGTATAATTGAATGTTTAAGTGATTGTGAAATTAATAATGTGTGTGCAATATGTGTATTGCATAATGTTATACAGGATAGAATGACAACATCCAGTTATTTCTGGATCATGGAAGTTAATGCTAATTTGAAGCGTACTGTGAGTAACCTAAGATGATCTTACCTTGATTGTTTGTTTAATTCTAAATTGAATCGACATATGATGTATGTATACTAATTTCCAGACATAAAATGTCTGAGGCATTTAATGCATGTATAATATATTGGAAGTGCTCCTTGATTGTGTATGTGATTGAATAAATGTGTTCTCAACTTATATGTTGAATGCCAGACCAAGTATGATGATCAATGTGAATGAGAAAGTGAATGCGAATGCATTGGACTGAACATGATGATTAAATATGTGAAATGCATTTATTCAATGGATGCATGAAATATAAAGGCAGTTATGACCAGAGCTTAAGGCTCAAACATTTGTGGTAAAAGCCTAAGGCTTAATGTATAAAGAGCCCTGTATCCCCAATGGATAAGGGACAGTAAGATAGAGCCCAGTATCCACAACGGATATGGAACAATGAAAAAGGCACTCGGTCACATCAATGTAACAAATGAAGTTGAGTCTCATAAACATTACATACTTAGGTGACATAAATAAATTGAATGATTGCAATGTTTTGAGGATTTCTATTGTATGAAATTTGTGAATACTTATCGATGAACATATTTGGCATGATCGCGATGAAATGATGAATAGTATGGTTTTTGGAATGTGACATTTGTGAGTAAAGTGTTTCATGATATCACATGATGATAATTGAGATAATGTGAACTATATGATAACATGAACTATTATGTTTCATAATAAGAGTGAACCATCGAGGATGGTTACTCAACTGAGTTCGTAAAACTCACCCCAATTTGTAACATATTTTTCAAGTGTAGAGGAGACACCTAGTTAAACCAACTGGAGTCTAATCACTGCCTTTTGAGTAACAGTTAGAGGTCAAGATCAGTTGGCATCTGTATATGTTTTCTGTTATTTTTGTCTTAAAGAATGTATTCTGTAAATATTGTACAACATTTATATGAATTGAAAAGTGTAATGACTGTATCACTATAAATGTTTTGTATTGGGCCCAGATGACTACAGGAATAATGACGATGTGTTAATTATTTATAACACTTGCAACTGAAATTGTTTTTGAATACAATGGGCCGAAAAGGTTTACTAATTTTCTAAATATGCGTGTGATGCGTGACAAATTTACAATGAGATTAATTGTTTGACTGTTCTAGCATGTCACCCTCGTAGAGTATGTTCTCGAATACCATCGGTGTATTCAGGAATATGCCTTATGAGAGTAGGGTGCTACAATAAGAGTTAAAGTTCAAGAAAATTTAAAGGAAAATAAATTATATTTTATTGAACAAGATCTTCAAAAAAGATGTGAACCATAATTGTGTCTAACTTTATAAAGATGTAAGAGGATCCACGATTTAAAACATGGGGTGTCTTAGAGTGTAACATACTACTCCCATAGAGCATATGCCCGAACATACCAGAGGATATTTGAAAAAATACTATATGAAAATGGTACATTAGGACAATCAAACTAACTCATTAAAGGCATCAAACATATTATAAGCATTCTAAGTGTTCAATTCCTCCCTTTTCATTCACAAACATAAAAGTCACATGTATCATTACAATTCACAATCCACATATACATTACACAACATTTGTTTGAGTTAAATCTCAGTACCAAAAATATAACATGAAATGGGATGCTAATACATAATACTCTAACTAGACTTTTTAGATTCAACTGATCAAACCTTTAAGCCATTCTTATCCCTAAAATGCAAGTACTAGACTTTTTGTAACACCCCAACTCCCGCCGGACCCGAACCCGATATCGACAGTGATACCCGGATCCGTGCCCCGCGAAGAT
>JANIIA010000004.1:49542599-49556133 GCA_027478495.1 Erythroxylum alaternifolium
CACATATCGCTGTTCACAAATGCATGAGCATGAGATGTGTTTTCCTAATTTCTCTAATTTACCACACTGGGACCCGTTTCTCTGGTCCGACCCGTTCTATGGAAACGGGATGTTACAAATACACAGTGGACAATATAATGGGAGGAGTTGTGGGAAAGAAGACGGTTGAAGAAACATATGAAATCTTTGAAATGGTAGCTGCCAATTCTCAACAAAAGAGCATGAGGGAAAGAAGAGCTAGAGTTTATGAAGTGAGATCGAATCAATAACTAGCTATGCATTAAGCTGAGTTAACAAGGCATGTAAAGATGCTAACTATAATACTACCCCAAAATGTTTCAAATCAAAAGGTATATGGTATATGCTGAACTTATAGTCATGGATTTAATGTTTGTTCATATTCTTGTGATCCTTTTGTAAACAGGGAAGAACAAGCGAACTCGCTCAACGGTTTTCAACCAAGGCAGCGAAATGATGCGTACTCAAACACTTACAACCCTAGTTGGAGAAACCATCCTAATTTTTCGTGGAAGACCAACAATCCACTAGTACAACCCTAACCACAATACCAAAATTTTCAAAGGCCGAATTATTACCAAGGGTAATCCTCACTTCAAAACCTACCAAACAAGCCTTCTTTGGAGGAAAGCCTCAATGCATTTATTCAAGTCACAACTCAAAATCAAGAAACAAATAATAAAAGGTTCAATTCTTTGGAGGCATCTGTGAAGATTGAGATCCAAGTAGGGCAACTCGCTGCTCAAATACACAACAACCAGAAATGGAAGTTGCCCAGTCAACCTGAGTAAGCCCAAGTAGTCAATATTCTAAGAAAGGGTAAGGTAATTAATAATCATGTTGACATCCCTTCTAATCTATCTGGTGCAGGTAATCAAGAGAAGGAGAGCCTCACTAATGAAAAAGGTGAGTAGAATAAAGGAAGCAATGGGCAAGACAACTTTTCAAGTCACGTCCATAAAGATAAAAAACTAGGGCATATAACCTACAGTGAAGAACTAAGATTGCATAAAGCAATTAATCCTTATAGACCACTGATCCCATATTCGAGCCGCCTTAAGGAATCGAAACAAGATAAGCAATTTTTTGATCTATATAAAATGTTTTCCAAAGTTAATATTAATCTACCTTTGTTAGGTGTGATCAGGAACATCCCAGATTATGTGAAGTTCTTCAAGGAACTAAGCACCAAAAAACATAAGTTTGAGCCAAACAAGAAGGTGATAGTTTCAAAGGTTGTAAGTGCAGTGCTTCAGCAGCAATTCCCCCCTAAGTTGAAAGACCCATGGAGTTTTCTTATACAAGTATCAATGGGTATTGGTGTTAAGGTTAAGAGTATGCTTGACCTTGGGGTGAGTATAAACTTTATGCCTCAATCTATTTATGAGAAATTAGATCTAGGACAGTTAAAACCTACAAACATGTGTTTACAATTAGCTGATAAGTTAATTCGTTATTCAAAAAGAATGATGGAGGATATGTTAGTGAAGGTTAGAGGATTGATTGTTCCTGTATACTTTGTTATCCTAGACATGGGGGAGGTTAAAGATCAAAGGAAGGAGAACAACGTACTCTTAAAGAGGCCTTTAATGGCCACTACCATTACTTTGATTGATGTAAAGAACGGGAAGCTGAACATTATTATTTTGGGAGAAACTGTAGAATTTTCAATCTTTAATGTTGAACCTATTTCTACTACTACTGTTTCTGACAACTATTCTTTATTGATCAAATTAATGCTATATATTTTGATTTTGCCTTGCAGGAAGATCGAGAAAAGGAGCTAGACTTGGTTAAAGAGAGTGATAAATGCTGCTAATTGCTGGTCAATGCAATTGAGGGAGAGGTTGGGAAATTCTTGGAGAAAAATCCAAATGAAAGAAGAAAACAGTGGAATCAATCACGTTGAGTGATCCACCTTGAGCATAACAGTTGAAGTGTCCAGTTAAAAGACATTAAAGAAGCGCTAAATAGGAGGTAACCCATACAATTTTGGTTTTTTTTCAATTAGTTGTTCGTTATTTCTTTTTAGTGAAACTCAACTTAATACGTTTGCTTTATATGCATAAGCCTACTTTTCAATCTCTTCTACTTGTCTTCCTCACATCTGTTCACTACTCGTCAATGTAGTACGCCATGCTTATTTCCATGCTTCACACCGCATCAACACAGCCACCATTCACACTTTTTATTTTATTTTTATACTTGTTCTTTTTATTATTTTTTTCTCATCAGTTTAATGTCTTTTAGTTTTAATGCTTGTCCTTGTTCGTGTTATTTTGTGTCTGAAATCCCTCTTTTACTTTTTTATATCACATTAGGGATAATGTGATGTTTAAGTGTGGGGGAGTATTAGTAAAAAAAGTTTATTAATTGTGTGTTGTGTATTTGTTTTTCCATTTAATAGTTAGAGATGCATAGTTATAACATAAACTCGATCAGGATTAGAAATGGATAATATGAGTGAATGAGTATACTAGCATGCTTAGAGTAATTAACTTGGATTTTGGTTAAAAGGACGTTAGCTTGTTGTGATAAATGAATGACACTTTTCATTTAGTAAGAATTTGAGCCTTTTTTAACTATCAAACACCAAATTCAAGTATTCTTTGTTAAGAGTGTTCTTTCATGGTTGAAAAACTCTAGAACTTACTTGCAAATACTAGTTGAGATCACATAATCTTATCCAAAGATTGAAATGATGAAGGCAATTAGGACTCACCAATTTCGCTTAAAAAAACTACCATGATGTTATCTTTAGTGAAGCCCCTTTGAACTTAACAACCTTTTCTTTTTTAAACCAAAAATATGGGCCTTGAATTTAATTATTTATCCTCTTTGTTGTACCTACCATAAGGTAAGTTAAGCATTTGAATGGTTATGATTGTGTTTAGGGAATAATTGTTTGAATAAGTGTGGGGGAATCATAGGATATAGTTGGCTTTTGCATTAGGAATGGGTATGGTTGTAGTAATTATCTCTCCTCTATGTTTTTCTTCTTTTGATTTCCTTGTTTTAAACAAATAAATTAAAAAAAGAAAGAAGTAAAAAAAGAGAAAAAAGAGAAAAAGAAAAGAAATAGAAATAGAAAAGAAACAAAGGAAAAATAAAAACCCTTAGATTGATGTTTATAGTGGAGATTGGATTAGTAAGAAAGCCTATGGTAGATGCCTTATATGAAATGAATTATGAGTGACTATATGCTACCTTTGAATGCTTAAGAGGATGGAGAGTGGAGTGAGTGTCTATCACACTTGTTGATGATTCTTTGAATTTAAGTTCTTGTTATGGCTAAATATGCAAAGAATTGCTTGTTAATGGAGTATCATGAGTTTCAAGCTCCTAGATTGTTTTTATTGAAATGATCATTGATATCTTTGACTATTATTTAGGAAATTTGTTGTTTCCATTATTTGTTCTTATATAGTCTAGTGTTAGTTATTTTGTTTGAGGGCAAGCATAGTTTAAGTGTGGGGGGATTGTTGTGTCTAGTTTCTATTGCTTTTAATTTCCTTCATATCTTGATTTTGGTTACAAATCCTTATGTTTTGATCCAAATATGAGAAAAATTGAGTGGAAATGGTGTGAATATTGCATGAATGTTAATTGGATTGTTTTGTGAATTTTGCATGAAGGTTAAAGGGAAAGGTCATATAGATTTTGCATGAAAAGAAAAAAAGAAGAAAGGTTTGGTGTTAGTCACGGTGGTGACTTAACTTGTCACCAACGTGAAAAGTGTCCTCACGAGGGTGACTTAACTTGTCACCCGCATGACCTAATTTTTTCCTTTAATTCATCAACTTATTACGTGTCATGTGCAGGAGGGACAACTCGAAAACCTAGACTGAAAATAGACTGTAAATAGAAAGAGTAAGGAAGGTGGTGGCTTATTCGATGATACACATCTTTCACACCACACAGACTCATTCGGAAACAGAGAATAGATAGAGAGGAGAAGAAGAGAAAGGAAGAGAGAACAGAGAGAGTTAGGTGAAGAAGAAGAATAATAGAGAGGTGGAGGTGAACATCTGATAATCTGGGTTAGAACAAAGTAGAAGAAGAAGGTGAGAGAAAATGCAGGAAGTTTGAGAGTGGCTGGAGATCACCGTAACTCCCTCATTTGAACACTCATTTTCTCATTTTATTTATTATTTCTCTGTTGCTTTACTGAACTTACTACTCTGTTAGTTGATGGACTCATACTCTGTTAGTTGTTGATAGTTTATTTCGATTATTCACTTAGTTTATTGCTTTAATACTTCTCTTATGCTGATCAAGATGGGATTGAAGTATTTGAATATGATGAATCTTGTTATTTCTGTCATAAGTTGATCTCTTTTTCATGAGGATTAATGTAGCTATTTTAGTCAAATATGCATGATTGAGGGACTGTGTTGTTATCTTACGTTTGCTACAGTTTTATAATTGAATGAATGTAATAACAAGATCAAACTTTTCATTATTTTGTTATTAAACGAAAGATCGAGAGAAGAAGTTGAATATGGAACGAGAAACTATGGATGCTTAGGTTAAGAATTAGACATATATTAACTTAAGTGGTAATTATTAGTTAGGTTTAATAATTAATTTGGATGATAAACTTGTCGAATACGAAAGTTAGAATAGTTTGTTATTTAAATCGATTTTAAAACCCAATTGATAAGTTTAGTAAGACAATTATCCAATCATTTCCCCTTAGTCATGCATAGGAGATTAAATTAGTGAAACTAATTCTCAAGACTTTTTCACTTCGGTTAATCTATTCGTTTTTGCTCCTAATTAATTTTGTTTACTTTTCAGTTTAATTTGGTAATTTTCTTTAAAGTCTTCACTCAACAAATCGGGATAGAGTGTTTAGAATTGCGACTATTTTTATTTTTGTTCAAGGTTAATTTATGTGAACCAATTTCACCTCCGTGGGAAATAACCCTGGGTAATCAAATACAACTACCTCATAGACTTACAAGTAGGATAGCCTAGGTATTTTTAAAAGTTATTTTGGCCATAATAGTTATGTATTAGTTCAGATGGATGCTTATGAATCTATCAAATTTTCATATAGATGCCTATATGTAATAGTCAAAGGTGGTTCTGTTAGTCATATCAGTAAAATACTACAGAACCAATGCCATGATTTAAGTTATTATGATTTTAAAAGGTTAGTCATTTAATTGAAAATTTTAAAACGTTTAACACTAAATTGAAAAAAAATCAATAAGTTTAGCACTTTAAAGTCTGTTAATTCAAATACAACTTTTAACTTGGTTGAGGATGATGGTGACATATCTGATGATGATGATGAATCCCTAGCAAAAGATGGCCCTCAATGCCTTACAATTCTGCTCAGAAAAAGAGGAGAAAATAAAACTAAGAAGGACATGGAAGAATGAACTCATTCTCAAGATGTTTGATGCTAGCATTAGGTACATGCAACTTATAAAGCAACTTAAGAAAAATGGGAACTTAGGGATGAATTACCCTTGATAGGTGTGGGATATAATTACTATGTGGCAAGGTCTGCAAATGTGGAAGACTACAACCCTGTTTTCACCTAAGTCCACTAGGTTATTAACGACCACTATGTCGACATTAAAAAATAGATACCAAATTTTGAATCGAATGACAAACCTGTAAGATTCCTTACTGCTTAGGTAAGGATCTTTGACCTATCAAGAGAATACTTTGATGATAAATTTCTCAAGAAAGTTAGTGAAAAAATTGGGAAAATTATTTACATTGATAAGCATACAGTGGAAGCAGGAAGGGGAAAGTTCATTAGAATAAGTGTGAAGGTGGATTTTAAGAAGCCACTCCTATCAATGTTTCAAATGAGAGGGAAAGTATGAAAAGTGCAATATGAGGGCCTTAGACTTATTTCTACAAATGTGGTCGATCAAGGCATAAGGAAGATGAGTGTGAACAATAATATAAACAAGTTAAAGAGGAGGCGAATTGTGAGAAATAAAATACTACTCATGAAAGTCACGAAGCTGATAATGCAAACCATTCAGATAATAATAAAGGGTCAAAACTTTGTGACTCATGGATAATGATTAAAAAATCACAAAAGAGTAGCAATTAGAAGGTTTAAGGGCAAGATCAAGGCAACAATGGTGGAAGGCAATTCATATCACGAACAGGTCTCCCCAATATGTCAAGATAAAACTCGAGGCATGAAAAAGCAAGCTCAAGATTTAAAATTTTGATTGATAATTTTAAGGATGGGAAATCACACTAATAATTTCCACATAAATAATTCATTGGTAAACCTTCTTGAGCAAAATAATTTAAGTCAGATTTTGAGGATGGATGTGGATACAAGAAATTGGACTACTAGACAATGGATTTCTGTCACAAAGATTGGTTCTTTGCCTTCTTACTAAAATTTACCATTCTACCTTTACTCTACTCTTTTCTAAAAATTTTCCCACCTGTTACCATCAATCAGAAACATCACTTCCCCAACTTAGGAACTAACTGCTCTTCCTTTGGAGGGTCTTTTAGGCTTGAGGATAGACAATGAGGGCAACATAACTCCCTCTAATTTGTCCTTGGAGGCTTTCCCAGCTCTTTCATCTTTGCCTAATGTGATAAAGACAGGAGTTAGCATACGGGAGGCTTCGGTGAAACCCACTATTGAAGCATAGAAATCTAAGCCTCAAATCCAATGCAATAGAGGTGAGCTATAACACTTCTGTAATGCCATAAAGGATGGCATCCTGACTCCTCACATGGGACTCCTCAAAGCAGGAGTAAATATATAGGTGTCTACATTGGTGGGAGCTTTTTGGAATAAGCGATTAGCTTTTCCAGTAGTCCAGGCTTGGGCATTGGCACAATAGAGGAAGAAAGAATTACAGAGAGTTATGCTGTTCCTCTCCAATTTTGGATGGTAGAAATGTTAAGCTTCCTTACAAGCTCCTTAGGAAAGCCTTAAATTATGGACACCCAAACTGATAAAATGGAGAGACCGTGCTTTGTTAAACTTTGTGTTAAGGTGAGAAGAGGCACTACTCTTCCTGATCATTTACCTTTCATGAAGTTAGGAGTAAATGGTGAATTTATAAAGCATGTTGTATTTATTTCCTATCCATGGAAGCCCAACATGAACAAGAAAAACTAGAAGCCTACTAAAAAATTGTTTAGATCTGGGAGTCACAATGAGCTCATGGATGTCAATGAACTAGAGACCTCAAAAGGACAAGCAGCAGCTGAGGTAAGATCATTCCTGAGCAATCCTTAAAGTATAAAGTTTTTGGGGAGAGGATCATTCCTGAGCAAGGAGATGAATTGTCAGCAATTGAGTTGGAGATCGTTCCTAAAGATAACTTAGAGATGCAATGTGAGGCAGTTAAAGACATTTCTTCTAATTTTTTCTTGACATTAGATTTGGTGAATATGCCTCTTGATAACATGAATGTATAGGGAAATGTAACTATTAAGCAGTTAGAAGTAGATGAGCAATTAGAATCTGTTGAGTAGTTCGTATTAGTTGAGCAGTTAGAATCTATTAAGCAAGTAACAACATCAAAAGAGCATTTGGAATTTGAAAACTCTGATGTTATAGGTAGGGAGTATTTAGCAATAAGTGAAATTGATAGCTAGAAACCATATTTTATTGTTCCTTCAACAAATAAGTCTCTAGCAAAATGTAATCAGTACGAAGGAATGGGTTGACAGGGCAGTAGTCCAATATGTGCAGGCAGTTGAAGATTTAACACAGGGACAATGTGCTAAGGTAATTACTTATGCAATTTTATCATAACATTCTCTTTACACCACGACAATTTAGGAGAAAATAGGAGATGACAAATAGATGAAAGACACTCAAATCTGTGAACAAGTGGAACATTCTAAAGATGAGTTAAGATCATATTGCATATAAATTAGTCCTACAATTGCTCCCAATTCTCATATTAACCTAATTATAGAAGAGAGGGAAATAACCAATGAACAAATGGTCTACATAGGTACTGAAATTCAGGCTAAGGCTAAACCTTTGGAGAAATTAGAACCACAAACAATTGGTTTGAAGAAGAGATCCTAAAGGAGAAGGGGTACAAATAAACTCAAAGGGGAACCTCCCTAAATAATTCTAGTATAGAATGTTAGGGGGTTAAATGACCCTTTTAAAAAAGCAATGGTTAAGGAGATGGTTATGGAAAAAAAAGCCTTTTATAGTAAGGCTTTTAGAAACTAAAATAAATTATGTTAATATGGCCTCTACATCAAGACTTTTAGGAGTGGACTGGCAAGTTATCTATAATTATGCATCACATTATAATGGAAGGATCCTTTGCTTCTTTGACTTCAATAAAATAATAGTCCATGTAGTTACAGAAATAAAGCAACATATTCATATGAATTGTAAGTTGATGGGGGCCTCCACATAATTTGATATTTCCTTAATATATGCTTCCAATTTTCAATTTCAAAGAGATACTTTATAGAAAACCTTGTATACCATGGTAGTTACAATTAATATTCCTTGGCTTTTAATCGATGACTACAATTGCATTCTTACTGATAATGAAGTAGAAGTAGGTCGAAGGTTCCACAAAGTAACATGAAGGGAGTTAGCAGAGTTGTTTTATAAAGCGAAAGTCACAGATTTGAGCTTCCAGGGGAGCTTATTTACTTGGTCTAATAAACAATAAATCCAAATTCTTATTAGGAAAATGTTTGACCGAGCTTTAGTAAACCATTATTGGTTGGCTCAATTTCCTTATTCTTATACTGATTTTGTGGAAAATACATTCTCAGATCACTCCTTTATTAGCATCTATAACATCTATACTAGTAATCAACTTAGAGCTCTGTTTAGACTCTCTAGTGTGCTTGCTTAGAAGGATAGGTTTATGGATTTGGTTAAATCTTGTTGGGATTACAATTTTAAAGGTTTTTAATCCTTCCATCTAATGCAAAGGTTGAAAGGGGTTAAAGATTCTCTTAAAGCTTTCTTGAAAGATAATCTTAGGTCGACCAAAGTCATACATCAGCTACTTTTCGAGGCTTAGAAAGCTTGCTATCTCTCTCTTCACAATAATCTACTGAATCAAACTAAAAGTGCTACGTTAAAGGATCATCAGGATGCCTTGAATTTGCAAAACTAAATATTAAAATAGAAAGCTCAGATAAACTGCCTAAGGAATGGGGACTTCACAAGTAAATTATTCAATGCATCTCTACTTGCAAAGAAGAATAGAAACAAGATTGTGGAACTTAAAGATCCCTCGGGTAACTTAGTTTATGACCAAAACTCTTTATCTGGAAGAGCATTCTTTCTCTAACTCATAGGCACAATAATAAGTTTATATGATACTCACTATATTCGAGACCTTTTTGATAATCCCCTTTCATAGGATCTCAAGGACTCCATCTCTACTCCTTTATAAGCTTAAAGTTAAACAGATGTTATTCAAAATACTACGTCCAAAGCTTCAGGCCTTGATGGGTTCATTATTGGATTTTTTCAAAAAAACTTAGGAGATTATAGGCAGTTTGTTTACTAAAGCAGTCTTAGAGTGTTTGTCCCCTTGTAAAATGTTGAAGGAGATAAACCACACTTACATTTGTCTAGTCCCCAAAAAGATAATTTTGGATACTTTGACTAACTTTACACCCATGTTTTATTATAACACAGTTTACAAGGTGATTGCTACTAAACTCCTTGCTAATAGATTGAGGTTTGCTTTATCTTCAGTCATTAATCCTTCCCAGAGTGCATTTGTTTAAGGTAGACTAATAGCGGATAACATATTGCTTATGTAAGAGATTTTTGAAGGAGTATAATTCAGGAAGAAATATTAAAAGTTGCTACTGGAAAATTGATTTCTTGAAGGCCTTCGACACTATTAACTGGGATTTCATACATATTTGCTAGGAAGCTCTAGAGTTCCCTACTTCTTTCATTGTATGGATTAGGATATGCTTAATAACAACTTCAATCAGTATTCTTGAGAATGGGCTTCCTATTAAGCCTTTATTTTGTGCTAGAGAAATTAGACAAGGGGACCCTCTCTCTCCTTATCTATTTACTCTAGTTATGGAAGGCCTCTCTTGACTCATTAACAAGGTTATTAGTTTTAATGATAGGTTTTTCTATCATAATAAATGTAGAGATTCCAAGCTCACACAATTGATTTTTGTGGATGATTTTATCCTTCTTTTAGGAGCAGACACCCATTCAATGAAGTTGCTTAAGGAACTTCTTATGTAATTCTCCAAATGGTCAGACTTATAAGTGAATGTCAACAAAAGTAGTTTATATTGCTAAAAAATGTAAGGAATACTAAGGAACTCTCCAATTTTACTGAACTTCAAATTCATGACCTTCCTCTTAAATATCTAGGAGTTATTATCTCATATGCAACGCCTAAGTATTCCGATTGCATTTCACTTATAGAAAGGATCAAAGTTAGAATTAATGCTTGGCATAAAAAATTTCTATCAGTAGCTACAAAGGTTACTCTGATAATTTCTATTATTGTCAATCTTTCTGTTTATTGGATATCCCATCTTATTCTACCTAAGAAGGTAATCAAGGAGATTAATAGCATTTGGAAAGCTTTCTTATGGTCTGGAAATTTTGAGAACTCTAAGAAAGCCAATGTTAAATGGAATAAGGTGACTATACCTAAAAAGCAAAGGGTTCTAGGGATCATCTATATTTCTCTTATGGAAAAAGTGCTGATAAGCAAAAGAATTTGGAAGCTTATTGAAGATAAACAAGCTATCTGGGTAAAATGGATATATAAACATATGCCAATATTGAAATCATTTGGCAACCACCTGCCTTTAAAGATTACTTTTGGTGCTTATTGCAAATGTTGAAACTAAGACAGGAGGTTTTTCCTTTGATAAAGCATGTTTTAGGAAATGGTGAGAATATCTGGGTTTGGTTTGATAATTGAACAAATGATAATCCTTTAATACATAGGGTTGAACCATCTAGTCTTATGAATAGGCTTCCATTCAACTCTAATGTAGCTTCTTTAATGAATCATTCTTAATGGGCAGGCAACTTTAAGGGATTCAATTTAATTGTGTGATATCTTCCTCATATTACCAATAGCCATAGGCAGGATGCAGTAACTTAGCCCGGATATATTAGGTATTTTTTTCTAACAAATTTGCTATAAAGCTTTTCGGGAAGGACATGAAAATGTTCTTTGGTTCAATCTCCTTTAAAAGCATTCCCTCAGTCCAAAAGCCTTTATATTTACATAGTTGGTAATTAAGAATAGGATCAACATAAAAAAGATAGTTATGACCTGATTTGTGTCCTTTGTAAAGAAACTAAAGAGGATTGAGATCATTTATTCTTCTAGTGTAGATACTCTAAAGTGGTCTAAAGCAGAATGTTACACTTGCTATTCAAAGCCTCCCTTAATTATGATTAGTCTCCAACCTTAAATTGGATCATTTGTATTGCTAATCAAAGGTTACAAGATGCCCCAATATACAAAACTGCCTTCACTACCACAATCTACTCAATATAGAAGGAAAGAAATAAGAGGATTTATAGAAACAAAGAATTTAACAAGTATAACTTAGCTAAAGATACTATTAATTGTATCCAAGCCACTATGATAGCCAAATCTTTATATGCTCTCTCCTCAAGAATGAAGAGTTAATGACATTTGTAGCATTTTTTGTTAATTCATTCGTCTCTGTAATTTTTTTACTTAAGTATTGCAATTTATTTCTTAGAGAACTCATTGTAATGTTTGAGGTAGCTTCGCTATAGTTTAATCAATTATTATTCAAATTTCAAAAAAAAAAGAAACTAGACTACTAATAATTCAAAGATATTGCTAGCCAAGAATCTCGAGAAGACAGCCATACATTTGGCTAACAAGGAAATGAACCATATGGCATTTGTAGAGAGGGTTATGGAAGCCTTATACGTGGTGCCCATTCAATGTCTTGCTCACAAATAGTATGGGTTAGTCATACCTACCCCCAACATAGGCCCCTCCAGAGTTACTGCTTAACTTGAAAATTCCATACAATATGTGCAGGTTACTCACCTGTTATGAGTTGCATGTGTATTTTCTTTACCTAATGTCTCAATGCCAATAAAGATACCCAAATTTGCAACCTAACCTTACTCCTATTAGTGTGATAGTACAAAATGTGCAAGAGGTAGGTAGTCATGCCTTTTATAGCTACTATTTAGGAATTAATCAAAATTAACAAACCAATAGTGTTGGCACTTGTAGAGACTCACATTTCAAAGGACCAAACCTAAAAAGTTTGTGACAAGATTGGGATTGGTACTTAAACTAGAATGGATGCAAATGGATTTAGGGGAGGTATTTAGGGGAATAGATCCTATGTTCCCATAAACCAGTTTCTACCTCGTTTCATTAAATCTCATCCACATATTTATGTGGGTTCTCACCAATGTGTGGATAAAATTAAATGACACAGGGTTGGAACACCCTAAATGCAACAGAGGATTTCATGTGGGTATTTAGCTCTTTTGGAGAATAAAAGTGGTGCAGTGGATACCATTTAACATGCTCCACAACACATCATGTTGGATTTAGTCTGTAAAGGTCAAACCCCTTGGTACTTTTCAACTACTTATGTGAGCTTGGGCCTAACTAGAAGATAAGTGTCTTGGAGTCAACTTAAGGATTTTGTGAGGACTCATAACCAACCATAGCTCATGGTTGAGGACTTCAATGAAACAAGATCCCTTGAGGATCAACATGGTGGTGGACTCAACATTTTAAAAAGTTGTTAATGTTTCAATAAATGGATTAAAAATAATAGTCTAATTGATCTAGGATTTCTTTTCCTAAATTTATGTGTGCTAGAGGGCACACTCTAGAAATAAGAAAGTTTGTTCTTCTTAACAGAGGACTATGTAATAAGGCTTAGAGACTTTTGTATGCGAAAGCGATGATTAAACATCTTCCAATAACTCAATATAGTCACTGCCTTTGCATTGCACCTAAATCGGTACGCATCACTCCCTTACACTTTCAAGCAGCTTGGATCACATATAAAAAATTTAATTATTTTGGGATTGGGATGTGGCGAAATGATGTGTCTATAATAGCCAATTTCTAAAACATTACTGAGGGTTTAAGTCTTAGGCTATTGAGTCACATGAGTTTTATCATTGACAATCTATGAAATTCATTTCATTCACATGAATATCATTAGTATACATATATGAATTTTAATTTTGTACACATTGCAAGGACAGTATATGCACTTAATTGACATATTTCGGGGTATGAAAGATTTAAAATGATTATTATGTATTGTTTATGTCTTGAATTTTGTTTTGATGGATTACAATTAGTAAATTGGAATTCATTGATAATGTAGCATCCGGACTTGGGCCGGATCGCTACTGTGCAGGGCCTCGGATCCCTACCGCCCATCACACCAAGGTATTGTCCCCTCTGGCACTCAAACTCGAGACCTCAGGGTTTTGTTCCGCTTAAAGCGGACGCCTCTTACCATTGAGCCATTGGCTCAATGGTAAGAGGGCTCA
>JANIIA010000004.1:49633104-49682250 GCA_027478495.1 Erythroxylum alaternifolium
TCATCATCCTTTTACCAAAGGTTGATTTGGTTATTCTTCAACCTAACAAGTTTCATAAGTTTCATATGGTTTATAACCAAAAGTATACATCTATCCTTGCATGTAATATATGATTCTCATCACATTGATTTAAACAGCCTTGTATAAAAAATAAATTTGATTTTCTAACTTTATATTTTTGCCACTTATGTTAAGCATAAGTCTTCCTTGATCCAACATATGCAAAATATTTGTATAAATTTAGATCAATTACTTTTACTTAACATTGCATGTCATATCATGCATTCAACATTGTAATAATGTTAAATTTAAATTCAGTATCAAATATTCATAAGTATAAACTAGACAAACATATGACCTCTATCATATCACATGAAAGCAAAAACATTCATGCAATCATTTTACTTCTAATGAAAATTATTATCATATTATAACAAAGTTTTTAATTAATTTCCATGATTATGCTTTTATAAGGTTAAATTGAGTGAAACAATTTCATCAATGTACTATACCTTTCAGCTCTACTTCATGCAACTTCTTATATCTTGCTATCATGATGTTGACATATTGTAATCAAAGTTTACGAGACATTAGTCAACTCAAAATATGATTATATTTTGTTATCTACATGATATTAACATATCATTAAAAATATTTCACTAATCCTCAATAGGGGTAAATAGCAAAAAGGCATAATGGACATATAAATTTCCTTTATGGCTTTGATAACTCTTCTCGAGCAAAACTTATATCCAAGAAACTTGGTTCATTAACTCTTAGTATTAATTATGCTAAACAAGGTTAATTCCACTCAAAATAAAATATAAATGTAAGAAAAACGTGTATTGGTTATATGTTATAACTACCAATTAAGATCAGGACTTTAATCATATATTTGGTTACTCTTACTATTTTATTAAAGGTCATAATCCTTATTACCATTTGTAAAGATTACTCTAATCTCATTAGTGGGCCAGGAGTTCATTCAAATTTAATTGGTCTTGAGTTCACTCAATAAACCAATTAAACTTAAATTAGATAGATAACAACTTTATCAATCATATCTCATGTGACTCATAGATCTATTAGGTGACAACTCTTTCTAAAACAAATTTTATATGTTATTCCTAAACATGCCTTCATATTCATGTAATCATCAATTTGCTAATCCAAATCACATAAATTTTGGTTAAGAAGAACTCATTATTATAGAACTCATTATTATAAAGCTAAACATATTTGGGTTAAAGCAACCTTAAGTTTTCTCAACAAGCCTAACAATAAACAAAACTCTAGTTTATTCTCATAATAATGGAAGATAACAATCATGTTCAAAACAATTACTTAATATTTTAATAAGGAATTTAACAAATACAAAATTGTATGCAAAATATCATACTTGCTGTGTCTCAGTCTTAGTGTAGCTGATCATCCTCTCGAATCAGCTACTGATCATCGCCTTAATAAGCTATTGTCTCACCAACTAGCTAATCAGACGCGAGCCCCTCCTTGAGCAGATTCCTCCTTTTGCTCCTTAGCCTACGGGTATTAGCAACCGTTTCCAACTGCAAAATATCATACTTGCCGTGTCTCAGTCCTAATGTGGCTGATCATCCTCTCAGATCGGCTACTGATCATCGTCTTAGTAAGCTATTGCCTCACCAACTAGCTAATCAGACGCGAGCCCCTCCTTGGGTAGATTCCTCCTTTTGCTCCCCAGCTTATGGGTATTACTAGTCATTTCCAGCTGTTGTTCCCCTCCAAGGGTAGGTTCTTACGCGTTACTTACCCGTCCACCATTGGAAACACCACTTCCCGTCCGACTTGCATGTTTAAAGCATGCCGCCAGCGTTCATCCTGAGCTAGGATCGAACTCTCCATGATATTACGACTACCTTGTTACGACTTCACTCCAGTCACTAGCCCTGCCTTCAGCATCCCCTTCCTTGCGGCTAAGGTGACTACTTCAGGCATGGTCAGCTCCTATAGTATGACGGGCAGTGTGTACAAGGCCCGGGGACTTTTGCTGAGATATAATAAAAGGATTCATGCGCACACAAAGAGGAAAAACACCTATTTGGAAACTATTTCAAGCAAGAAGTCTAAGAGGAGCAATACTTGAAATGACAATCCATAAAAACAACGCCAATATTTAGATCGGCTAAAATAAGGCGATAGTCAAAAGGAATTACTGAATAGCTTAATAAAGTTGATGTGACTGCTATGGACGGTCCGATACTGAAAAACGATTATCACCTATATATATATATATATATATATAAAAGATATATAAGTATGATATTTTACATGCAAGTTTTGTGTTTATTAATTTCCTTATTAAAATATTAAGTATTTGTTTTGACTATGATTGTTACCTTCTATTATTATAAAAATAAACCAGAGTTTTGTTTATTGTTAGGCTTGTCGAGTAAACTTAAGGTCGCTTTAACCTAAATATGTTTAGCCTTATAATAATAAGTTATTATTATTATTATTATTATTATTATTATTCCTTAATTAATTAGTTTTATAAAATAAACCACAACTTTTTGTATATGTTGGGGAAATGGACTTATTCAATTATCTCTTTTTTTGAAAAATTGCAAATACTGACATTACATTTCCTATAGATTTCAGCTTCATTTTTATATAATTTCTGATATTGTCCAATAATTTGCGTTTTGTTTCCAATAAATTATTTCATGTAAGAGTATTTTTCACTGAAATTCAAAGGATGTGACTCTATACGATCAAAGTGCACGGAAGGAAGAAAATGGATCCATTCAACGATGTAAAATATCAAATAAAAGAGATCCTATAAATATAATTTTAGTTAGGAATTCGTTTGGTCCTTCGGGAGAACATTTCGCTATTTAGTAACTCATAATCGGATTTCGAATAACAAAACATGTATACAACACGCTTCACTGCTATCTTCCAGTTTCAGCTCACTTAGTTCTATTTTATAGTTCGTTGCCCAGTTATCTCAGCCCCCAGTTTAACTATCTGGTTAATGTCACCCTGGTTTAAGTTTCAACCTTTTCACTTGCTTTCTCTTTCCTCACTTCATTTCTAATCTGGGTCATCTTTAGATCCTCATTCAGATCATAGCTTTTCCCGATTTATTTTCTCTCTTGCTTGTTCACTTTAGCAAGCCATTTCATTTTCTTGGTCAAATGTGGTTCTTATTGGTCGTAATGAGATTCTAAGAAGTGGGCATCGTGTAACAAAGTATGCAGATCGGGGATATCTACAAGGTCAGCTTCTTCTCTATTCTTCAGCAACGGTTGAGAAAAAATAAAGTTATGTTTCTGCAATGTGGTCAATGTATTAACAGTTTGAAATTGTCTTTTTGGTTGGATGAAGTGGCAGAACAATATGTTTGACTCTTTACTAGCTTGGACTGCATTTTATGTCGATAGGATAGAAGATACGATCTCTCATAATACGGATTATTTGGGCGTAAAGTTTATATAGATACGGTGTAGGTTTCAGTTGTTTAGTGGACTGCGTTTGCTCCAGTGCTTACAGTTTATGATGTCGCCTTCTGTAAATTGCGATGCATGTCATGCCATATGATTCATCTCCCCTGTCCCTGTTCCCTCCCCCATTATTTTATCACCAATTTGCTGATGAATTTGAATCAGGAATTGATTTTTCTTTTTCAGAACTATATAAGAAGGGAAGTAAGGATTTCCTGCTTAGACTATTCCTGAATCAGGTTTAACCTCCACCGAAGTTGAACTTGTGGAACATCTTTCATGGTTTTTTTTTTCTTTTATTTGGTGGTGTTAAGGACATTACCATTGCAGTCCTGTTCAAACAATCAAGAAGCCAATAAACTAGTTTGTAGAATAAGTTGGCATGAGCTACCTTTATTTATTCCTCATCTCATGAGTGGATCGAAATCCCCAAAGGAGAGAAAACATGAACAAAGATAGAAGAACCCATACAACAATAAACAGGAGGAACACCCCATAACCCATAAGGAGTTTATTGGATTTATATGCATTAATAACATTGAGAAACTTCAACATCTTGCCATGTGATTATTGCTTAAATTATATAATAAAAGAATTTGAGTTATAATGTATGCCCTAGAAAATCTAGTTTATTATATGTCTTATGTTCAAATTTGGTGGTTTGTGCTTATTTATAGATTGTTGTCTTAGACTGTGAGTCTAACCTTATCACAGTCAACTGTATGCAGAAGTATTAGTTTATGAGATTCTAGGTCTTTTTGGACTATGGGAAGAGGTAGAGGTAAAGGCAAGAAACAGACTCTTATTGCTTCGCATGAAAATAATGGACATGATGAAGTAGAAAACTTTCCAACTTATAAAATAAGAGGAAAGTCAACAAAACCCATGAAAGACGAAATTGGAGAAGAAGAACTTGAGAAGATAGAGGAACATATCGATAATGGAATAGATTCAATCTCAGGGAAAGATGTTAAAACTTTGGAATCTGCTGGGAATGGAAGGAAAAGGAAAATGTCTGACCATGCCAAAGAAAATACAATTTCCATGAAAGAGGAAGATGGAAATGGGACAAGGTTAACTACTGATGGTGCTATGAAGACGGTTGGGTTCCGACAAAATGGGAACAGAAGGAAAAACAAGCCTAGACGAGCTGCAGAAGTGGGTATTGAGTGCTAAATTTTTTTTTTTTGGCTGTTTTCTTGGTTTCTTGGACGGGTAAACATTAGTACTTATAAAGTCTGGATTATTTGTTTACATATCATATCTCCTTTTGTTAAGTGCTTAACTCCTTATATTATCTCCTGAGTTCAATGTAGTAGGACTGGATGTTTTCATTGAGGGCTTTCAAACAAAATAAATTGCATCCAGAAAACTACGTTGACCCAAAAAAAGAAAAGAAAGTCGCTCCTCTCGTTTCATTATCGTTTCCCTCTGATCAGATGCTTCATTTTCTTCTTGTTAATCTAATGTTTTTGGCTGTGAGAAGGGCCATATTGTATTGGATAAGTATACTGATATTTGATGAGCATTTATTAGTTTAAAGAGCTTTCTTTTGGCTTTTATTGTCAGATAATTACCCAAGAAAAATTTTGTCAATGATGCTTGAAATTTGAGCTATCTAAACTTGATTAGAATCACCCGTGCAAACTTGAGAACGGATATGCTCTGTTGCAGAGCAAGACTCAGAAGAATAAGATGAGTGCACGCAAAAGAGGCGCTGTAATGGATAAGTGACAATCATCTTACTGATATCTACGAGCACAGATGCTCAGTAGATACATCTTGATGCGTAGTCTTTGCATATTGATGACCAATGGGCTCTAGTTGTATGATGAAAGGTGAACGAATCTTAGTAAAAGAGTGATCTTATGCATACCACTCAAACTCTGCTTTTTGTCTTCACAATGTTGAGAGTTTTGACCATAATTCTTGGTCATACAATAGAAGCATGTTGTATGAAAGTTTATGGCTAATATCAATAGACATTTCTATTCTCTTAAAGGGAACGCGTCTATGAGAAATAAAGTATATGAACATCTCTCAGATTGGTCATTCTATGCAGCTTTTAGCTGTCAAATATTTGCATGTATTCTCTTAAATGCAGGTTCTGCAGCTATTTGCTAGCCTTTTTCCTAGAAAAATTTTCTTGAAGGTACCTAATAAATCGCTTATACTTCTGCAACTTTTATCTTAAAGACTAAACACATAATATCAATTAAGATTACTGGTCATACTACCTCTACATTTATTCCATTTTTTGTAAAATAAGATTTCCTTGGCAGTAGCATCACATTAATGTTGGTTTGGATGCAAATGATCTACGACTGAAATTAAAATATGTTATCATAGGTAGTATCAGCTATAGAGGCTGAACTCTGAAGTTGGCATTCTGAATACACTGCATTTCTCATTGGAGCTTTTGAATGACTTCAGATGACTCTAAGAACTTAAGAGGGAAACATATGAAATTTAAAACTGTAAAGTACATTCATTTTTTGCATTCGAGACCATTACTTGAAAGGATGGCCAACAAGACAAAAGTAAAATCCCCTGGAGGATATAAGAGGTTGGAAGCAAAGGTTTTATTCTTCGTTACAAAGGAGGCAAAGTCGCCATATATTTTTCAGTTTGCCAATCTATTTTCTTATTCTTCTGTTGATTTTGAGATGTATGGTAAAGGGAAAAAATGGGTTTTAGTATCATCCTGATAATCAGACAAAAGTTGATGACATTTGGGTTTGAGTTTGGCATCGTGTTTTTGGACTTGGTCTGGTTAAAAAACATGAATTGAACTTTCCATTTCCTGATTTAAGGGTTTGAATTGTTAGTAGGTAACATTCATTATGGCCGTTTTTGTGGCAAGTTTTGTAGGTTAAACAAGCAACAAGAGAGTCTATCCTCCAGAACTTTCTAAGTTTTCAACCCAAGAGAGGAAAGGTAATGATTAAAGAGAAGATATATTCAACACTTAGTTTAAGTCCATAGACATCAGCTGCCTGTTAGAGTTTGAATTTCAGCATCTATAGAAATCTTGCCATATCTCGTTTTGGTCAAATGATTCGCATATAATCTTTAATACTTCATACGACAACTCCATACGGTGTTCTGATTGCCATGAAAACTTCACTTTGATTGGTGTTGTTCTTCATTCCTCTTCCTCCAATAAAACATCTCAATTCATTATTTATACTCCCAACGATAACACTTCACGTGATATTTAGCGAGAAAAGAAATTCAGTCTGTTTCGTTATTTAAAATTAAAGAGTCGAAGTAATAAAACTTACCATGAAAAGCTTATTAAGCCTCTTGCTTACTTCATTGACGCATAATATTTATGTGTATTAGGGACTATCGTAACATTGCTTATCATAAATGGTTGAAGGCACTAGACAAGGTATAGGGTATGGTGAAGTAATCTCGTTTGCATGATCTAACAAGTGCTCTTTGTTATAATTTGTTATGATCATCAACTGTCGTGCAAAAGCTACCCGTTTCCTTGGTTTCCTATACAATTTCGTTTATCTCGCTTATTTATTTATAGAAACCTAAATTTTAGAGAGCTAGCACTAACCTGTGTAATTAATAAAAACTACTTTTGGTCCCCGCAGTGGAGCTGACTGTGTTGCACTCCAAGGTTGTTTCCTTGGGCTCTGCCAAAAATTAGTTTACCAGGAGGATTTCAATACTGCATTGTAATATGTGATGTTCTGATATTTCTATATCAGTATGTCACACCAACACAAACTTTTGGAACAGAAAAAGTTGACGATATCTCATGTCTGCCACAACAATCTGAGAGCCATCAGTAAATGAAACATGCATTCTAAAGTGTTTCTCTTTTCTCTGCTCTCAAGCCCCACAAAGCCTTTCCAGGAAGCCTAGATTTTCTTTTTTTATTATTATTTATACACACTAGCGCGTCTATGCTAGGCCCATCTTCCTCCAGGTGTACATTGTTTTCAAAGATACTATTCTGAAGAAATTCACAAGAGTTTGTCTAGAAAAATAAAGCCAAAAAAAATTAAAAATGAGAAAAAGAGTAGGTATGTCTAGACATTTAGTCTTTAATAAATTCTTTAATGTTACAAAATTAGATAATCAATATTTTGTTTTGATATCAGCGGTTAGGATTACAACACAACTCCGATAAGAGTAGCTTCACTGTTTCAGTAGGCGTGAGGAATCTAGATGAAATAAGGAGTATTACTGGTATTAACTCTGTCTCAACTAACTTCTGCTATCTTGGAGTTCCCATCACAGTTTCCAAGCCTAAGTTCCACGATTGCTTACCGATTATTGAAAGACTCAAATCTAGAGAGATGGCATGGCAAAACAAATTTGTATCTTATGCTGCAAGAATAACACTCATCATTTCGGTTTTTAGCAGTTTGCATCTTCGTTGGATTACACATATTGCTTTGCTAAAAGGAGATGGACAAAATAATGAAAGCGTTCTTATGGACAAGTCAAATTGGAAACTCTAGAAATGCAAAAATTAAGTAGAGTTAGGTAATTATCCCCAAAAAGCATGGAGGTCTTGGGATTATCTCTATTACCAAAATGCATAAAGTATTAATGTGTAAGAGGCGACGGAGGTTATATACTATCATAATGCATTATGGATCAACCAAATGCATGAATATAACTTAAAATATACAAACTTCTGGCAAGCTAATTACTCTAAAGATGGCTTTTCAATTATTAAACAGATCATGAAGTTATGGGAGACCATATGTCCTTGCATTAAACACAAAATTGGTGATGGCGAAAAGATATGGATATGGTTCGACAATTGGCTTGATATCAGCCCTATTGTACATGTTTCTACATCACAACAACTAAGGAACCAGTTGCCACTACATCTTAAAGTTTCATCACTGACTGTGAATGAAGAGTGGCAAGGAGATTTCAGACGATTCCAATCCCTCTCGAATTACTTCCCATGATTAACTGATATTAAGAATAATGATGTTGTCATCTAGGGGTTGACTCTAAATGGCCAATTCTTTAATCATTCTTGTTACCGGCTGTTTTTAAATAGTTATATCGACGTCCCTTGGTTTAGTCTCTTACGGAAGAATAGTCTCAACCCCAAGGCCTCTTTCATTACATGTCTTGCAATCAAGATTAGGCTTAAAAAAAAGAACCAACAGTACTGTAATGTCGATGATACTTGCATACTTTGTAACATGGAAGTGGAGGATAGGGATCACCTTTTCTTCCTCTATAGCTACTCTAAAGCAATATGGAGTATAATATTGCATATGTTACCAGATAATAATTGTTGATACAATTAGGAACAAGTACTGAATTATATCATTAGAAATTCTAAGCAAGGACAATCTAATGCTTCTCTTTACAAAGTAGCCTTCACTTTCACTATCTACACCATTTGGAAAGAAAGAAATACCTGAAGATTTACTGATAAGAAAGAGGAGAAATATTAGATTGTAGACAAGATTGCAAACCTAATCAGAGCTAGCATCTATGCCAAAAATGCACTACATACCCTCTCTTTGGATATGAAACCTAGATGGAGTCTATAACTTAACTTAGTTCTTTACTTTATAACATCTGTGCTGAATTTTCTTTTGGATCCTTTTGCATCACTTTAAAATGAATGTAGGCTAATAGCCTAGAACTCGTTGTAGTGTTGTAATAGTTCCATCTATAGTAGATACATTATTCATTTTTAAAATATATTTTATTTTGATAAAACTATTCAAACTAAAGGTGATGTTGTTATTGGAAATTAATGGCCTTCAAGTGGAGGAAGATAGCAAGGATTACAATTTGGGATGATATCAACATTGGTGAAGTGTTAGATGCTAATAGGGTTTCAGAGAAGGAGAATGGGAAGGAAAAGGTGATGTTGTTATTGGAAATTAATGGTAACATTTTAATAAGCTATTTGAAAATATTTTAATTGATTAATGTCTATGATTATTTTTGACATGGAGGGTTGACAATGGCTAGGAAGTAGCAAGAAAAATAAAATCTTTGTAAGTGATGGTAGATGTAAAGGTGATGAGTCAATAACATATTTGATTAATATATGCCCATAGTTTTTAGTTTGTACGTGAATAGTTTTGAAACTAAAGTTTAATACAAGGCTTGAGGAGATGCTAATAACCAAAAAATATAAGATATACTAAACAGAAAGGGACGTTGACAAAGAAGGAAGATAAGTATGAGGAAGGCCCCAGGCATGTGGAGGCACTAATGGTAGGGAAAATAGATTTCCTAAGTCATGATAAGATGTCAATAAAAAAGAAGATAAAAATGAGGCTTTCAGTAGACAAGAGGAGACAACAATTAAGGAGAAGATAATAAAAAGGAAGCTAAAAGAAATGGTATATATTAAAGAACCCTTTGTTATATTTAATTATAGTTTTAATGGAAATGGACATTTTATTTAAATACAACCAATATTGAATAAGAGGTAGGGACGCAGAAAGACACCAATGATGGATGTTTAAAGGGAAAAATAGAAAGAAAAATATATAAAGAATAAGCATCAACAAAGAGGTGTAATTATATGATTAGAAGCCTAACCAAACAATTGTCTTTTTGGAAAGGACTTTGATAATATATATTGTATAATTTAGGCAACAAATGTAAACTTTTGAGGGCCTGGAGGTAAGCGTTGGTAATGCTACATATACAAATTTGGAGCCATTTGGGAAGAAATTTATGACTCTTAGGAGAACTCCAACTTTTGAATTATGTATGTTAACTTCGAAGAATAAATAGTTCAAAATCAAGATAACATAGTAATTTTGTTAGGATAAAATTAATTTTGATGCATATATTATTGAATATTATTTAACATTAATGTATTTTTAGTAGAAATGTTCTGACATGTTTGCTGATAGTGAAATTGTTCAAAATGTTATGTTTGGATTGTCGTTAAGCGATGACCTTTCATGTTTTAAGGCTAAGAACTGCATAAGTAGCATAATGGGTCATAATGTGCAAATTAACAAAAGAAATTTTTTATTCCCTTTACAATATTTTGTTTCTTTATGAATATTTTATGATATGAATATTTGTTAGTTTGTTAGTGACTTTTTGTCAATTTTATTAATTAAAAATGTTGTTATTGAAGTTCATTTGGGTAGATATGTTAGCTCAAGGTTTATGATTAACAATTTTAATGATAAGTATATAATATTTAAAAATTTAAATTGGATTTATTTCTTTGTACAATTAACAGTCTTGTTCTCAAAAGGAAATAAATTCATAAGAAATACGTTTTCTCTTGCAGGAACCTTCTTTATAAACTTACCTTATTAGAAAAGATTTATTCGAAAGGATCCTACTAATTATGAGTTCATATATTATCTCTGTGATTATTGGAATATTTTTAGCAAAGATGACATCAACGTTATTCAAACTCAAATCAATCCAGTTGATTAAGGATACAAGGGAAGCAACGACTAATTGAAGAAATGCCTATTTAAGGAAGAGTCAATGCAACTGTGAAAAACAACTAAACGATACAGAAGCTTACGAAGCTATATTATTAAAATTCATCAAAAGCATACATTCTTAAAAGTGATATCTTTGTAAAAATTCTCTTGTGTATTAGAAAGTGAAACTCTATTGAGAGAGATTACTAAAGCTCATATCAAGCAAAACCTATTTTTTTTAGAGTTTGTAAATGCTAGTGAAATACTACTAGTGTGGAAGGTTGAAGAACCTTGAAAAATATTAACTTGTGAGCCTGGAGAGGCTCATCAAATTACTTGATTTTATAGTGAAACACTCAAGTTGGATACTTGGGAACTAGACGTAGGCTTAGGTTGTAAGCCAAATCAGTATAAATCGGATGCATCTTTCCTCTCTCTCTCTCTCTCTCCTTATCTTTTATATTTCCACATTATATTGTGTGTGTTCATTTCAGCAAGAGGCTCCTTCACTTTTATAATAGGTCCCTTCTGTTTTCAACTTACTGACGGTTCCTTTCATTTTAATAAACGTTTTCTTTTTATTGTTTTTAATAGGACATATACTTTAGTAGGGTCCTTTTGACTAACAGGCTACTATCTTCTGACAGGTTGCTGTTGTTTTAATTTTTAACAGGCTCCTGTCTTTATACGAATTGAAATATCACAGTTCAACTAAATTAAAAGAAAAGACAGAGGTAATGTTGTCTTTGCAGTTCAAAATAAAGCAAAAGTTACCGAAATTGGTAAAATTGTTAATTCTGACTCTACCTCCATTGACAACGTTCTCTTTGTTGATTGTTTGAAACATAATATCTTGAGCATCAGTCAGCTATGTGAAAAAGCTTAAAAAGTAATTTTCTATGCATCTCATTGTGAAATTATTGATATTCATAATGATAATATTGTGTTTGTGGGTCCTAGAAGTCATAATATATATTGTGCTCAACTGGAAGATATGTCCTAACAAAGTGTTAAGTGTTTTTTCTCTTTAGAAAAGAATTTGTTTATCTAGTACAGCAGTTTTGGACATGTCAGCATAAGCATTCTATCAAAATTGTCCAAAAATGAGTTAGTAAGAGGACTACCAACCTTAAAGTTCGAAAGCAATCAGGTTTGTGAGGCTTGATTAAAAGGTAAACAAGTCAGAAGCTGTTTTTCTCCTAAAAATATTGTCTACTAGCCAACCACATGAACTTGTGCACATGGATTTATTCGGTCCCACTACAACTCAAAGTTTTAGTGTTAAATATTATAGTTTTGTTCTAGTAGATGATTACTTCAGATTTACATAGGTTTATTTCTTATCAAATAAGGATGATGCTTTTGAAGTGTTTGAAAAGTTCTACCAAAAAATTCAGATAGAAAAAGGGTACTACATCATTTCAATTCAAATCAATCATGGAGGAGAATTTGATAACAGAAAGTTTGAAGAATTCTGCGACAACAATGGTATAACTCACAACTTCTCTTATCCAAAGATGCCTCAACAAAATGGAGCTATAGAGAGAAAGAACATAATTTTGGTTGATATGGCCAGGACCATACTGTGTGAAAGTGGACTACCTCATAGATATTAGGCAGAAGTAGTATCCACAACATGTTATATACTTAACAGATGTCTTATAAGACCTATTTTGAAAAAGACCCCCTATAAGCTGTGTAAAGGAAGAAAAACAAATGATGCTTACTTTTGAGCATTTGGATGCAAATGTTTTGTTCTAAACATTGAAAAAGACAACCTTGGAAAGTTTTATGGAAAATCAGAAAAACCTATTTTCTGGGCTGCAATACCGCCAGTAAAGGATTCAGAGTATATAATAAAAAACAAAGAAGATAAGGAATTGATACATGTGGTATTTGATAAAGCACTACCATCGACAACAATAGTTTATTCAGATGATAAAGAGCATCTTTTGATTCCTAAAAATACATCAGAGAATCAAACTATACCAATAATACCCTTAAAATTACAAAAATAAGAAGGCCCCTCTGAATCTAGAACAAAGCAAGCTCCTTCATCTCAGCAGGAGCCTATACAACAGAAAACACCGAGAGAATGGAGAGGTTTTGATACACATAAATATATTATGGGAGCACTAAAAGAAAATTATAAATTACCATCAGAATATTAGTGACAGTAAAAATACCGTAGGCAATCAGTGACCAAAAATTAATTCTCGTCTAAAAAATTTTCAAAAAAATTGCATTTAACGATGGACAAATTTTCCTTCAATAAAGATGGAGGGAAATTTTCCAGCAAATTTTCCAATAGAATATAACGACGGACTAACATTTTGATGTTAGTCACGGTGGTGACTTGCTAAGTCACCACTGTGAGGTGGTGACACTTGTGACCACTTTTCTTTCTTTTTTTTCTTTTTTCATGCAAAATTTTCGTGACTTTCTCTTCAACCTTCATGCAAAATTCACAAAATAATCCAATTAATATTCATGCAATATTCACAACATTTCCACTAAATTTATCTCACGTTTGGATCAAAACATAAGGATTTGTAACCAAAATCAAGATATGAAGGCAATTAAAAGCAATAGAAACTAGACACAACATAAAGAAACATTCCCATGTATGTTGACATACATGACATTGTATGTGCCCGTGTTAAGCGTCTGCAACAATGTGAGCTCACAATTAAGAGGGAATTTTGATATACATGGTCACTTACACAGCTATGTAAGTGATACTATATATTTAGAAAACCTAGTTTTTGATATAAAAGGATATTATAAAGACTATATAAAAGTGGCAAATTTAAGAGTTAGTATAGACACCAAAAAGGGAGGAAAACACCAAAAAATGAGGCTACATATTATAAAGAAGAAGATTAAATGTGGAAACATCAAGATCAACTCCAACTTTCCAAATTTTCCATATCAAGGCTTCAAATTAATTTCACTCTCTTATCTTCTTCTATTTCATTGCCTTGTATGCTAAAGTTGAATAGTTATGTTTTGAACATGATTATGATTGTTTTGTGTAATTTTACATTATTGAATTCAATATATTACAAATTTTGTGATATTTTTTGTGCTTATACTTAATTTAAATCAAGAAATTGAATCAGGATATTTATGTTAAGTTACACAATGAGAGTTAGTAACTTAATAAACTTACAAATATCTAGTCAATAAGCAATTGAAAAGAGATTTTAATTGTAAGTTAATTATCCTTAGCATTGCTTCAAATCCAATCAAGTAGTTAGGAGTAGTTTTGAGAAATCGATAGATTGTAACTCAACTTTTATCTATTTCAATTGAGATTACTTAGATCTCGAGAAAGGGTAATCAAAACCTTTGGATATCTAGGAACAAGCACTGTTAAATTCATATGGTGAAAAGAAGACAAAGAAATGATACAAATTTCCTAAGTTTCCACTATTGAGTATCTTAAATTTCATACTTATCTTTCACTTGTTCATTCAAGTTTTTTTAGTTTACTTTAATTTTCAGTCAATTCAAATTTTTTTACCTTAGACAAAGCATAATTCAAATTGTTAGGTGACTATATCCAATCCTCATAGGATCGATATCAATTGTACTACAATATACAACTTGTATTTTTGTGGTATATTATAAAATCAACAAATAGGAATATACCCAAAAAATATATTCTCTCTCTCACTTTAGGTAATATCTTTTCACCTTTATCTAGCTCATCATTGTCAGCTATTTGGATAATAATGACATAGTGGCTATTTCAATTACAAATGCCTAGGCATTTTTCACTCTATGGATAATACAATGAAAATTCAATGGGACTTTACTACAAACTTAAGAATGGACAATCCAATTGAGTAGGTTTAAGGGTGTCTTGTGGTCGACAATCCCAACAGCTCCACCAATTGCATATTAAGTCATAGGTTAAAAAGGGTTTCTCCTCCCTCTCTCTAGGTGTAGTACAGGTATGATCGCATCCCTTTCATTTTCTCCTTAATTTCTTTTTTACCTCTAGTACTTCATCATCTTTGTCCTACCTTGCATTTTTTCCATTGCCTTGCTTCTGGTTCCTAGATACTAGGGGCACTATAGTCCTTTACACCAATTCACACTCTCCCTCCAACCTTTCTTTACCATTTTTTAACCACCTTTTATCTGTCCCTCATTCTGAAAAGCTATTCTTTTCTATTCTAAGCGTACCCCATAATGATGTTCAACACATACTCCCAAAACTTCTCTAAATTTACACCTTTGCCATCCTTCACCCCCACACCAGACCACCATGCTACTCCTCTTCCTCAAAAAACTTGGAAATAGGTGGTTGGAGACCACCCCACTTCAAACTTATCTTTCAAAATACTACTAGAAATGGATGATAAACTCATTTTATACCCTGATCTCGAGATTCTAAAAAAGGGAGCACGTAGTTGGGAGTCCCAATTGTTGGATTCTTCTTCGATCAATGACCATCTTTTCCGATTATACAAAGATGGGCCAACAAAATCTAGAAAAACAAAGGATTAGCAGATGTTCTTCTCTTAGAGGATAATCTCATCCTATTTACATTCTCCTAAACTTTTGAAGCTCAAAAGATACTTGAAGAGGGTCCATGGCATCTAGGCAATCTAATTTTCTTACAAACCTGGCAACCAACTTGAGATAAGAAACTGTCAAGATCCAAAGCTTTCACTTTGGATAAACTTTCACAATGTACCCCTCGAGTATTGGACTACCCAGGGGCTAAGATCTTTAGCTAGCTACATTGGAAGGCCACTTTATGAAAGAGAACACTGCCAAGAAGAAAAGAATAGGATATGCAAGAATATGTGTCAGTATTGAACTTTTTAAGGACCTTCCAAGTGAAATCCCAATAATGAGATTAGGAGATGACAACAAGTTGTGGGAAGATAGCATAGCCATATCTTACCATTGGAATCCACCTTCTAAGTTAGAAGGTAAAATTTGAAGAGCTATAGGGAAAACTTTCAAATCTGGAAGTTAGCTGGAGCTTATGAGGATTGCAGAGGAAGATCAACATATGGACATTATAGGTCAACAAAATCTGCAAGCGCACAGAATCGTTCCTAGTACCTATAAATCAACTATGCTAAGGTCTTCTCCCATAAGGACTAAGCTACTCACTACTAAATTAATCCTAGTTACTTGAACTAAAATAACAAGAAACTTAAAAGATGATTTAGACTTAGGGCTTTGGGGTTCACCAATTTAAGAAATTGATTAATAAATTATGGATTTGCTTAAGTGATAGGTTATAATAACAATTGCACAAATTTACTTATATTCTCTTTCAAGACATATAAGAATACCCAACTAGTTGATTACCATCTCTCAATGAGAAAACCAATTAGTCAAATTCATTAAGAACAAGCAATTATAAGTTATCACACTAGTTTAGGATATCTCTATCTCCAAATCTAATGTGTTTATCTTCCTAGTGCACAAATTATACTTCATCTGCCAGTTCATCACATATTTTCTAAGAGTGCATCTATGGTGATCGGGCATAAAAACAACAATTAAGTTCAAGAAAGATAAATATAACCAAAGAACTTTCATTCAAAACCAATCAATCTGTAAAATATAGTTAATCCACCAAATTAGGCTACATCCCTAACCCTAATTGGGATTTAGTCCAAGAACATGATAAAAGAATCTATACAAATAATGATAATTAACATCCAAGAAAGAGTAAAGAGAAGATTGAAGGGTAACAAAACAAAATTGCTTCCATTCTTAATTGAATCCTTCTTGATCTTCTTCTTGGCCTCCTTGGGTGCTTCTCTCTAGGTTAAGATAGATTGGTCCCTTTTATAGGCCTTAAAAATAAGTATTTATAGTGCCTTGGCATCAAACAAAGTCAATTTAAGTCAAACTGGGGAAGAAAAATCACAAAATTGTCGTCCATGTCTGTTAGGCAGACCTTATGTCTGTTGGGCAGACATGTGCTGTCTTTCAGAGCGAATTTCAGTCCAAATAGTCAGTAAATGTCCATTAGGTAGAATTCATGTCTATTAGGCAGACGTTCTCGGGTTTTCCAGCTTTCTAGCTCTGCTCATGTTTGTTTGGAGGGACATCATGTCAACTGGGCAGACATACACTGGACATCTATAGAAACTTGCAATTTTGACCCTTTAGACGGAAAAAATCTCTTCTTGGAGTCTTCACAAAAGTTGTAGAATTCGGAGTCCTCTTTGAAATCGTACTTGAATGACCTTAATCTGACATCCACAATGAAAGTTATGCCTCTTGCCCAAAAATCTATCCATTTGAACCTATTGAAATGTGTGAACATTAACCAAATAAAGGTCAAATTTCATATAAAGATAAGTCAAATTAGTTCCAATGCATCCCAAAATCTTATATAAATTATTGAATTATCAATTATGGAAAACCAAAATTCTGCAGACATAAATGCAGAGGGATAGAAGTGTAGGATAGAATAAATGTGTTGACAACTCCTAAGCTAAATCCTAAATCTGAAACTACTATTGCTAAAGTAACTGAAATGTAGAAGGGGAGAATGTGGCACCCCATTCCCATCCGACACGTGCCCGTACACCCATCAGACATTCGAGCACATGCCCAATGGAAGCAGCATGTTAAATAAATCACTTTCACTTATCTCATGGCATCGTAATTTAAAGTATAAATATCACAATATCTAAAACCCAAATTCCTTATTTTCATTTCATAAAACATGATATACAATGTAGCATTACATACATCATCCCCATATGTACATTATCAAAAGCTAATTAGAGTTTACAACTTTGTTTACAAGACATGCTACATACATGAGAAATTATACAAAAATTTTGTTTAAATCCTTCAGTCCCAGCTGACCAATCTTTGAGCCATTTCTTCTATTCCAAAAGCAGTACTAGATCTCTTCTAAGTTGTCTTAGAAGCTAAGTCGCCTCTCTCGAACTTGAAAAGTCAATGTTGCAATTTTGGTGAGTTTTGCAAACTCAGTGAGTTAACCAACCTCGATGGTTCACTCATATCACATAACACAACAATTCATATAATCACATAATTCACATCATTTCATTTATCATCATGTAGCATCACAAAACACTTTGTTCACAATTTTCACATTTCTCATTCAACACAATTCAACAATGCATTGCAATCATTCTAAAACATACATATCAAATGTATATGCAATGTTCATGAGACTCACATTCAATTATTACGTTGTTGTGACCGAGTACTTTTTTCACTGTCCCGTATCCATTGTAGATACTGAGCTCATTAATAACTATCGCTTATCTATTAGAGATACAGGGCTCATTATACATAGTGAGCTAGAGGCCCTTACCATATTATGAGTTTTAAGCTCTTTTTCACTGGCAACTCTGGTCATAACTGTCTTTATGTTATCATGCATTCATGTAATGAAATGCATCACATGTATTCAGTCAATTAATTGTGCTCAATCTTACACATTCATATTCACGTTCACATTCTCATTTACATTTATCATCGGACCTTAGTCCGACATTCAACATTTAAGTTGAGAATCACTTATTCAGACAAATTTACATTCAATGAACACTTCCAATATGTTTTTCATGTATCCAATGCCTCAGACATTTAATGTTCAGAATCAACACATTCACATTGCATAATAATTCAATTCAGAATCTAAACAAAGAATAAATCATTGTGAGACCATCTAGGTTACTCACAGTTTGCTCCAGATAGCTTATTACCTCGATATACTGGCAATATCTAGATGTGGTTGCTCTAATTGTTCTTCTATATCATGCAAACATACACATTTACACATTAATAATTTGCATATTCACATGAATACTCAATCTTATACACATGCATATGTGTTATGTATAATGCATGTTTAATGACAATCCCAAGTATATTTTGCTAATTCACATTTCAAGATCATTCATAATTCAAAGCTCATGTACGTCTAAATTGAACTTAGGTTAACACCTCAATTATTCAAGATTATTCTAAATTCATCATTCAATAATTTAATAAGGTTATTTTAGCATTTCTAAGATAACAAAATACTCAAATTATCATTCATATTTACTAATACACAACATTCATCTTCTTTGGATCACATTAGCCTTCAAAATTTTATTTTCATTCCCATAACATCTCAAAATTTCAGATTTGAACACTTTATACATAATAATTTATTCTTAAGTTCTATCCTTAATCCTCACCCTAAATATAATACTCAGTTTGTCACTTATTCAAACATCATTCTAGGCTCAATTCAAGCTTCATTCAAGCCTAAATGCATCACATAAAAGTACCTAATTAGTTGTTGTTGCAAACCATACATAAAAGAAGGATATTTGATGTTTAACCAATTCCCACGATCATGGACAACTTCCCACGATCGTGGGATTTGTTGGTAGAAAGTTTCTGCCTTCATTCGTGGGATTTTTTGGCAGCAAGTTTCTACCTTCGTTAGGCATTACCACGATCATGGACCTATTCCCATGATCGTGGGATGCTTCCATCTGAAAAATCCCAGCTATTTTCTCCAATTTTCCAACTCTTCCAAGTTACATCCAACACCTCATATGCTTAGTCTAACACTTCTAGCTTAATTCATCATCATTCCCCCTCCATTCACAACTCCATTTCAGTTCAGTATCATCCACATACAAATCCAAATCCATGATTGATCATAAACACCAAAAACAGAACATATTCATATACACATTCATCATCAATTTTCTACACATATTCAACTTCATTTTTCACCTTCATTTCAGTTCTAACTATCACCTTAATTCATCTCATTTAAAGACACTACTTTAGCCCTTTCTTTAACCTCAAGATCATTCCAGTTCATCCATATAACAACTACCCAAAAATTCATATGGTTCAGCATTAAAAACAGAATATAAGCATATCATCTTTTCATGAAATTTCTGCACTTTTTTTACATCATCATAATGATCTTTTATCTCAAAATCTTCTCTACAACAACTTATGAAAGGTTAATCATCTTATGTGCAAAAGCATGAAATTTATATGCTCATTTCATCACTTATGATTCACACATATGTAAATCACCATTTCATACATTTAACCTCTAACTATCATCAAAACTTGTTTCATTCAACAAAACATGAAGAGTAATGCCTTATACTTACTTGTTTAGCTTCAATGTCTTCAAATCACTCTTAACCCTAGTTTATCAACACCATACAATCATCATCATTCCAAAGGTGGTAAGGTTAACTCTTTAGTGACAAATATGAAGAAGACAAGAAAATGAGAGTAGCAAATGAAAGGTGAGAATAAGGTTCACGTTGAGAGGGGGAGAAATGAGTATCGTAGATGAAGAAGATTGAAGAAGATGTGATTAACAAAAATGAGAGCAATGGATAAAGTGAAAGATAAATAAAAATGAAGATGATCTTTCACTTAGGAGAGTTTCGTGGGTTAAGACATGGTTTGGCAAGGGACACTTGTCACTTGCCATATGTCCAATCTCTACAGGTTTCACTTGGTTCTCTTAATTTATCGGTTTATTTAACTTCAATTTTTACTCCAATTGTCTCCCAATTTTCAATATAGATTATCAACAAATTCTAATGTCATCTGCCAATTATTTCCATTGACATCCATCACTAATTTCTGTTACTATTTGTCAATTGTCTTGACATTTGACATTTTTCCTAGTCCAAAAAATTCATAATTTTAGAAATTTTCTAAATTTCACCAAAAATCCCAAATCAATAATTATTATCACCAAATATATTTTTCAAGACATATAAACCACAATTTGTATCAAAATCACATTTATAAATCAATTATACCCAGAAAATGTCAATGAATGCATAAATAGTCATTGTAATGTGCAAAAATCAAATTCACATATATGTGTGTAATATTATGCACGAGCATGAAATGCATTTTCCTAATTTCTCATTGTTATTTCTCTCATGTATAGTATTCTAGGATTTTAACCCTTAACATAAGATAACAGGGATATTACAGGGAAGCTTGAAGATAATTTTTGACATGAATGATTAAAACTTGGAAATAAAAGAAAATAGGAATAATATGGATACAAGATATACTAACAGTGAAAATCAAAAAGAGGGGAATTATGCAAGTACCAGCCACATGTGCTACTCTAAGAGGTTTGTATCACTTCACAGAGGGTATTACAAATTGCAACAACACAAAATCTGGGGTATCAGTTGTCACAAGCATAAATGTAGATGACTATGTAACTCCTCTTGAGAATCCAAAAAAAAGGCATCTCACCAGTTGAGAAATCCCGTATTCCAAAGGAAAATAATGATGCTAAAAGTAATGCTAAGTTCCAAACAACAAAGAGAAGAAGATAACAAAGGGGCGAGGGGAAAAGCTCCGAAGGACAATCTCTTTTATATGTCAATTGTAACTTGGAATGTAAGAGGAATAAGCTGTCTCTCTAAGCTATCAGCATTAAGGGACTTTTTCATGATGAGAGAAGCCTCTCATTATAGCCTTACTCAAAACCAAAATAAGATTAGAAAATCTTGGCAAGTTAAGCATTTTGGGTTCTCAATGGAAAATGATCACCAATCATAATCATCATGTTTTTGTTAGTATCATCATTTGCTACAAAAATGATGAGATTAAAGTGGACCTACTGGATCCTAACGATCAAGTAATGCACTTTAACATCTTCTTTTTGCAGGAGAATACTGACACGAACATCTCCTTTATATCTGCGAGCAATTTAGGATTTCAGAGAAGGAGTTTATGAAATAATCTCAAAGCTATCAGTAACATCTCTAAACCATTGATAATTTGTAGAGATTTTAACTCAACCCTATAACTTTTAGAAGCTTAGGGACATTGCAATTTAAGGAATTTCTCAGTAGACTTTAAAGAATGTGTGGAAGAGTTAGGGGCAACAAATCTCAAATTTACTTGGTTTAGCAAAAAAAGATCATATTGGTAGATTAGGAAGAAGTTGGATCGTGCATTAGTCAATGACATTTGGCTAGATCAATTTCCCAACAACATTGTTAAGTTCAAAAACCTACTTTTCTTATATCATACTCCAATTATAGTAAAGAACTTGTTCCAGAAAATTGTTAAACATTACCCCTTCAAGTTCAATAATTATCTTGTCAATGAATTAGCTTTATTAGAGCCATACAAAAGTTTAAAAACTAAAAATCATCAAGAATGAGTTCAAAGTGTTAAACTTCTTGAAAGGTTCCACTAGATTTGCAATAAATTCCACCAAACTAGAACTTGAAGACATCCAATCCAAGATTGCTTCTAATCCTAATGGTCAACTTCTATTGGATAAAGTGAAACTAACTCTTTCAGATTTCATATAGGCTGTTAAAAATCACAATTCTCTACCACAACAAAGGGTTAAAATGAGTTGTCTTAAGGATGACGACAATTGCATAAGTTTCTTTTTCAATTATATTCTTGCAAGGAAAGCCCACAATAAAATCCATTCCATCACCTTAAAAGATTCTGGTGGATATTGATAGGAAAAAACACACTATGGAACAAATGGTTACATTCCTACTTGCTCAAAGGTAGATCCATATAGAGAATCAGCAAAGGTACCTCACACTCACATTTCCTAAACCAGCTACTGAATTTTAGAGATATGTACAAGTTAATTTTTTATGTAGAATTAGGAATGGCAGGCTAGTATCACCATGGTTTGATAACTGGTTGTGACAAGGATAAGTCCTAAAATCTCTTCATACCTTAAGCATTTTAATATTTTCATCACTTCAAATTAGACTCAGCTTAGTGATCAATAAGAATTCCTAGTAGTTTCCCCATAGATTAAGACATTTTTAACCTACATACACCCTAACCCAAACTCTATAGACACTTTCTACTAGAAATATAAACCTGTCCATAAACTTACTAAAGAATCCATTAAGGACTTGATAAAAAGAAGATGTTTCAAGGTAAATTGGCATGAGATTGTTTGGAGCAAGGCCTTAACTTCTAGAGTATCCTTTATACTGTGGCTAGCAATAAAAAATAAGCTCAAAACCACAAATAGAATGTCTTACCTACAAGTTGATAAAACTTGTCCAATGTGTCGACTGCATGAGGAAACAAGAGATCACATTCTCTTTACATGTCCATTCAATAACAGGATATGGGAATATATCACTAGGAGTTATCTATGGTTAGATCCAGGGAACTCCCTCATAGATATTACACAAAGATTGTCTAATCAGATAGCTTACTCAAAATTTGATAAGTTGATACACATCCTAGTTTTGGGGCTTTGTGTTTATACATTATGGAAAGAAAGGAATTTCATATGCTTTGCAAACAAAATCTCATTAATGGATTCCCTTTAATTAGAGATCATCAACGAAATCAGGGAGCTAATATTATTAAAAAGTCTCAATCAGAACTGCAGTGCAAACATCCTATCTTCTATGAGCATCTGAACATCTGATCCTCTGAACTTTTAATGTAATGCTTACTCTTTAGTAGTCTATACTCCTTGCATATAAATATCAGGATTGTAAAGGGTATACCCCTAAGTTACTGCTTTGGTTGTAATGCCTTCCTTATTTATTAAGTAATTAACATTTTCTTTCTCCAAAAGAAAACTTAAGAGTGTAAGAGATAAGAAAGCTAGAACACAAGATATCAGTAAAATAGAGCACTAACCTATCCTAGAGGGAAAAGGCAATTCATCAAATATTTTGTATGGATAAAGGAGGGAAAATAAAATCCATAAAAAGAAAAATTTTTTCTTTCAAGTTTTAGTATACGAACATCGTAAAAGAATATAAACAATACCATAACTCTTCATTATCAATACCATGACTCATTGCAAACAATACCACTCTTTAGAATAAGTTAGAACTTATCTTTAATATATGAATATCATATACTATTACAATTAGTACAATGACTATATAACTTGTACCACAACTCCATATAACTTCTACGAGACCTAGGCACAATATATACTAAACGTTTATGCACAAATAATACTAAACTATTAAAAATCACTGCAAAATTAAATTTAGTATGTCAATACCACTAATTAGTGTAAAAATACCATAGGTTTTACAAACAATATGATGTCTATTCATAAAACATACTATGCCTTAATGCCTAAAATACCATAAGATCTCTTTAATATTTTTGTAAAATTTAATCAATAATGGGAAGTAGTAACTACATGTAAATAGTTTTGACTTTATATATGTGATTAGATGCTAAATATGAGAATTAGTACATATAATCACATACATACATAAATTTTGCAATTGCAAATAAAAATGTATGTGTGTAAGTATTTAGGTTTAAAACAATTTATTTATGACTTTAGTAGTTCACTTTCTTTGTGAAGTCTCAAGTTAATATGTCTATGTAGTGCCAACTAGAATCTTAGTTCCCTAACATATTTTTTGAACAACAACGTAGTTCTACGAAATTAGGTCAATTTATAGCATGAATTTAATGAAATTTACGTAATATGTCAAGTTTTAACTATTAACATATCAATAAATAATACTACCAAATGAAAACAGTTATTAACACGACCATAATTATAATACTAACTTGATAATCATATTAACACAGATACAAACACGCTCATGTTTTAGACCATATTCCACAACCTAGCACAGCCAGTAACATGACTGTATTGTCAGTTGTGTACTAGGAAACATAAGCAATCATACACTCGTGTGCCATAACATGTAAGCTAAACAAATTCAGCATATTTGCTCCATATTTTAACATAAGACTAAAAAACCCCATGTTAGATGCATAATACATTTCTTAAGTTGGTTAATTATTTTTGAAATGATTAACTATATTTGTAAATTTTCCCAAATTGAAAATTTTGAATTAATATAATAATTCCACACTCATGAAATTATTTACCTAATAATAACACATTATTGGACAAATTGTGCTAAGATAATAATTTCAAACTCATAAAATTATTTACCTAATATTAAATATGAATCAATTGCATTAATATAATATCAATACCATGCTTATGTGCAACAAATATTGTCACTTATAGCAAAAAAAATCACACGTTCAATTTAATACGGGAATATCATGAATGAGTATAAAGAATAAAATACCCCATTACAACTAATATAAGACCTTTAAGCATTCAATACCATATTTATATAGAAAAACATCATCACTCTTAACAAATAAGCAACATATTCACTCTAATATGAGAATATTATAAATGAGTGCAAAGAATAATAACCCACAATTTGGCCAATACTATAACTCCATACATTTAATTATGTGCTTATGTATAAAAAATATAATTACTTATAAAAGATAAGCCACACCTTGACTTTAATATATGAATACCACGATTAAGTACAAAGAAAACCATGTCTTAGTATAAAAAACCAAAAATCTATATATTTAATACCACACTTTTGTATAAAAATATTGTCACTCGTAATATATAATTAATACATTACTTTAATATTTAAAATACCATGATTGGGTATAAATAATATTATGCCAATACCAAAACCTTATACTTTCAATACAATGATTATTTACAAAAAAAATACCATCGCTTATAACAGATAAGTTATATCTATACTTTAATATAAGAATCCTATGATTGAGTACAACGAATATCATGCCTCAATATAGAAACTATTAGAACTTCATAAATTCAATGCCATATCTCTACAAAATCTGTATTAGATGTGAATATCCTACATCATACATTTATAAAGATTAAATGTTCCCAATCCATTTTTCATAACAACAAAATATAATATGTAAAGGTATGACCAAACATGGTTAATCTATTGTCAATCTTAATATTTCCATATAATTTAATAAGTTATGGATACTAATGAAAATAATCTAACCTCTTATACAAAAGTAATTCTTAAAGACAAATAATACATAAATGAAAACCAAATGCCCCATTTTCACTCACAAAACCTTCAATTATTGAAATATGGAAGCAAGGTATAAAATGTAAGTAAAAAAACACATCCATACTTGCCTACATAACCCTAAATGATTGATTACTAAACTTTCAATTCCATAGTTTCCTTATTTCATCATCCTTATTTAGTTATGCACTATCCTCTTCATCACTAATGATGATAACTTTGGCCTTTTGTTTCTTTACTTTCATATCATCCTCAGTCAGGAAACATCTTTTATCCTTCATTTAGTTATGCATTATCCTCTTCATCACTAATGATGATAACTTTGACCTTTTGTTTCTTTACTTTCATATCATCCTCAGTCAGGAAACATCTTTTATCCTTTCTAGATAACCCACCCTATGATGGACAAATTATTTATGCTTAAGTTAACAGCAATGACATGAAATCATATAGTGATGCCAAAATATTTCATGATAAAGAATTTGGCAATTCAAGATACAAAACAAATTATTGCGTAATTAATTAGATCAATATATATATTTACCTTTAACTTAAGTAGTTTGGGTTCTTTACAAAGTCTCTAATTAACATGTATTTTTAAGAGTAACTAGAATTTTATTTTCCTCATATATTTTTTAACAATAGAAAAATGTCATGCATCAACCCTTAATCACATGTTTATTTTAGTGAGGTGATAAAAAATAATACAAGAATACCATGTCACAGTGTTGTACATGATATATTATGATATAATATCCAAGCATCAAAATCATATAAATAAAATAATAATTCTATTATATATTATATCCATCAATAAAAATAATATTAAAACTTTCTTAATAACTTTAATTGGAGCTTAGTCCATATATGGTTGGTAAACATGCAATAGCTTCTTCAATAAATTACTAGGAAAAGTAAATTTAAGGCAGGCTATTAAAGCAACTAGACCATCATCATTTTGAAAGGATTTTAGATTGTGAGATATAGTATTATTTAAGTAACATATAGAGCTAGTTATTATCATGTGTTCCAAAATGGTGGACAAGTCATGTCATTATGTATGATCAATAAAGCTAATGCGCCATACAGGAAGATCTAAAGTTATAGCTCCACCATATGGTTAAGAGTAAAGAACATAAATTAGCTTATTTTTTACAAGTTGGAAGGACAAGTCCAAACTCAAGTTCCATAGGTCTATTGTAAAATAAAATAAATCATAATTATGAAATTAAACAAATTGGATAGCAATAATAAACTAAAGAAATTTCATATTTAGGATAATCTAGACCTAACAAATTCATTCAAGGTTTACAATTTTTAACAACTGCTAATTGTACTAAAAAAGAAAAAAATTGAAGTTTACAATTCTTTAAGAAACTACAAATTCAACCAAACAAACAACAAATTTGAAGTTTACAATTCTTTAAGCAACAACCAAAAACTATATATGGAAATAGTTCAATTTATATTAAAAAAACTTCATAATAAAGAAATTAGTGTCAAAAAACTAATACGAGTTTTTAAAAATTTAATATCTAACATTACCATCATTTTCATTGATTTTCATTAATAAAGATAAAAAATTTAACCTATTGTTTCTTTCCCATTACCAAAAATCTACTATAAGTTTATGAAATTCAACTTCTAGTTTCAATGATACGTACATTCATTTTTTGATTTAATAACTAATAGCAAGGATAATTTGAAACATCTCCCATTACACATAATACATTAAGTAAAAACTATTAATATATGCATAAATCGATTACAAAGAAATGATACTAAAGGTGCTAGACACTGAAATATACTCCTATATGTTCTAAATAGGAATAACCCATATTTCATACCATGTACTATATGCTATGTGATCCAAAGAGGATGGAATATTACATATAACTATTAAATAATTTAATTCAATTTATATTTCCATAAACTAATGTTTTAATTATTTTCAATTCATTAAATGAACCGATAATAGCAAAACAGAACCTTGGATTAATGACAATGAATGAAATTTCATTGTTATAAAAACTTATACAAAATTCCATTTGCATTAGTTAATCATCAGTTCAATACAATTATGAAAATTTTTGAGCTATATCTAAATTTCCCATTTTCCTTTAATAAGGAATGCGAATTTGACTAAAATTTCCATATATTGTACATATAATACCATGATTTGTCTTAAATTACATAATTTAACAGTGAATTTGATGTAATTGAACATTTTATTATGTAAAGTAATTCATTCTTATGTTTAATTTTATAACTAGTATCATTGTTAAATACAAACTTCTGTATAGGAACATGACCGTGTTCTTATATATTATACGATAAGTTGATTGTGTTCCTGTATGGATGTTTATGCCTATGTATAATCTCTACCTGGTTTAGAGAATAACAAGACCACGAATATGATGGTGTTTATAACCATGTACAAAATTGCAAAAAAGGGGCGAAATTCTTATAGAATACTTCTAGATAGTTATCTTAAATCATAAGTTAGTTACAATTTGAATTTAAATTAGTGAAACACGTCGATTATGTCTTTAGATTCATAAAAAAATTCAAATTTTCATTAAAACTTATGATAAACAATCTATGAAACTTGGATTCATAAACTTAAATGAAATTGAAGGTTATGGTATCTCAAATGTACTCCTAATTGTATTATTTGATCATCAATTTTAAAAAATTGTAAAATATTTTCAATAATTTCTAAAATATTTAATTTTCAAATATTTACTAAGTTTATATAGATAATAAACTTAATTCCACATATTCTATGAAATTAGGTTAATTTCAACATGAATTTCATGAAATTTACATAATATGTGTTAAGTCATTTAGTCCCATCTATTAGAGCCCAACACGACCACTAACACGATTGTATGGTCCGGCGTGTATTGAGAAACATAGTCATTAACCCCCCATGTTAGAAGCATAATGAATTTCTTAAGTTGGTAAACTAATAATAAAATTATTAAATCATATTTGCAATTTTCCCCAATAGTAGTTTGTAGCATAATCAAGGGCCTTTGATCTAAAATTTCTTATCATATTAACGATCTTCTCAAATGTTATGGAATTTTTATTTTCATATGCCACCAATTAACATCCTTGTACTATAACGTGATAAAAATATTTTACTACAAACTACTACTATTATTACAAGCACTATCACTACCAACCACTACTACTACCATAACTATCACCGCTACAACCACTACTACCACAATTATTATTACGACTACTATGACTGATGGTACTCTTTTCAATCTTCTCACTAGCTGATGCTCTAGTCTTGCTTAAAATTATTTTAGTTTGTTCTATAAGCCTTTTGATGACCAATGGTTATGAATAATTTCTCAACTCCAAGAGCTTCTTGTGGATGCATTCTTGTATTATCCTTATAGTTCTCTCTACATGTAAAATAATATTTTTACTTTTGCTATTTGTAGAAATAGGCTATTCCTTATAGCTTGGTTTTTCTTTTGTATTCAACTTCTGTTTTAGTTAATTCATGTTAAAATTCTTAAAAGAAAAGTTAAGTTTGTCATTTATTTAAAGGTATTATCCTATTTTACTTAAATTTATTTATTTATTAATATGAATAATAAGTTCCATAATTTATTAGAAAATATTTTCTTGATTAATTTTTAAAAATATTTTCATTTATTATTTAATAAAAATTATCTTTCTTTAATATTTTAGAAAACAATTTATTAATTTATAAAGAATGACTTTCTAATTAATTAATAAACTATTATCTAAATAAATAATGTGAAAGGACTTTCTTAATTAAATTTAAAAGTTTTTATATAATTCTAAAATTAATTTGCTTTTATGTTAAAATAGCTTTATAATTAAGAAAAACTTATTTCTAATTACATTATATTATATTACTTGTTAAATTTTTAAGAAGTAATTTTTTCTAAATTATAATAAACAAGAAGAGTAATTTACTAGAAATTATTTTTAGTTAAATTTTATTAAATGAGTCAAAATAACTAGAAATAATTTTCAGTTGAATTTCAAAAATAAATCAAATTAAATTTTCAATTTATAAGTCAAGGGGTTGTTCTAATTTTAATTTTTTCTAAAGTTAGAAATGTTAGTTGAAATTAGAATTATTATATAAATAACTAGAATCAAATAAAAATATATATTTTATGCATACAATTTAGTTATATTTAAGTGATAAATTGTATGTTTTATTTATATATTTGATAAATTTTCAACGCATATGAATTTGCATTGTGATTAATGAATTACGAAGCTTATTATAGCGTAAACTCCTAAAGGTCAGGGAAAGGTAAGATGATAAATTTTAGTTTTAAGGGCTCTTTGAGTCTAAGCTCGAAGGACACATTTTTTAAGAGGTTAAACGACTTGGTACTTGAGTTTCTCCTTAGTGTGACTTGAAGAAAATGCAACTTCGTCTGGGCATCGCTACCATTTCAGGGGGAGGGGGCATTTGTCAAGTTTGTCACTTTTCGAGCATCATCAACAAAGATCTTGCAATTGTGGTAAGTGTTGGAAAATTAGGACGAGATCTAATCTAACACGCAACGGAATAATCATGAAAAAGCTAAGATCACTTAAATTATATAAAATTATTAACACATAAATCATAATAAAGGATAAATTTTAATTTATACCTTATTATGAAGTTTTATCTTTTTCTTATCGTTTTACTCAAATTCTTTTTAAAATTGACTCGTCTCAACCACTATAACTGCGTAAGTGTTCAATCTTTAATAGTATCTATAGAAAATATTGAGAGAACTCTACAATTATTGCAAAGAAGGTTAGGCAATGAGTGCTAGCTACCTTAGAGTCTAAGCCTATTTATAATTAGTTTTGAACATTTTAGTAATTGAATTGAAATTAAGTTCAAATTTTAATTAAAAGTTTTAATTATAATTGCAATTAATTCATAATAAATACCAATTGGACCCAAAAGAGATCCAATATCTTATACTAGTCCTTATTTATCAAATATCTCATGTTTAATCATAAAGTGTCTCAAACTTTACGATCAAGTCTAACTTTATTAAAGTATTTTTGCTTTCTTTAACTCATTATTTGTGTGAGATCTATTAGATTCTCAAATATGTTAGCAATAGATATAAATTATAGCCTGAAATCATATTTAGGATTAGATAAATTGAACTCCTTTAATTTATCTTTAGTTATTTAATTAAACAATTGATATCGGTAAATCAACATTATGACCACCCAAATATTCATAAATGTCAAAGTAGTTTTCACTCACCCTTCTGTGCATGATTTTGTTTGTATAATTCAATCATTTTATCATACAATATTCTGATTAGACATATAGCATAAAATCGATGTATACTCTAATTGAGTCTAATTATATTAGTTCTACACCATTAGCAATTGATTCAATTAATGACTTTTATAAATTATTTTACAAAGTTTCATTCCACATTGGACAATGACTTGCGAATCAATTCTAATCGAAAACAAAAAAACATTCTTCCTAATTTTTTTTAGAGTGATGAATCATATATTGGTTACTCAACTACCTCAATATAGTTTATGCTATATCCAATAACTATCGACTGAGCTACTCTTAACTAGCATAGGAAATAAATAGTATCAAAATATAACAATCCCCACATAAATAACTTTAGAGATCTTAAATCAAATAATAACTTATACAATCATCATAATAAGAATTTTTATGGACATATAAGTAATGCTCCAAATAGATTTCTCATATAGGGTCAATTAAGTGAACTTATTCTTTAACAATCACCCAATATTTGTTTAAATATCTTCATACTTTAGTTTATGAGATCGACTATTTTCTTCATAAATAAGAAACATAATATATGATCGAATATTTCCTTCATAAATAAGAAACATAATATGTTCTATTCTTTTTACGCTATATTAATATCCAGTCTCAATAGAACAATAATTATGAACTATTTAAGGATAATAGATAAATGTCATATAAATCTCATAATTATGATTACATCATAATTTTATTTTTTATTTATACGTATCCCATAGAATTTATGATATATGTTTAAATATATATAGGGTAAAGAATGCCTTTAAATAATTATATCACTAAATTATAATCAACTGATTGGTTGTAAGTCATAAATAATAATCGCTCACTTGCACTAAGCCAATTGTTTAAGTATCTTATACCATATTACCATATGATGATCATGCTACTTCTGGGACAGTGGCTTAACTCTAAAATGTATAGAAAAAAACATGTGTAGACAATAATCATGTATAGACATGTAAGGTATTATAGAGCTAACATGTGTATAAAAACAAACATGTAACATCAATAATCACGTATAGACACAAACTTGCATACACACAAGCCTTCTCATAATTCAACATAAGCACTTTGCTAACCTACACAAGCTTGTACTGCGAGAAATACTCAAAACACCTATAATCTCTCTTATATGACTATGTACATTGTCTTGCACTCTATAACTCAATCAAAACAACTCCAAATTGGTCCTAACATGTTTGAATTCGTTCCTTTTGCTATAATTGAGTATGTTGAACCTGGAAACAAAATATGAACAACTTAAGGACCAAAATCAATAAAAATACTAAAATAAACAAATAACATACACTAAATATGGGACTAAAGTTATGACTAAATAACCATTTATTACTATTGTGATGGCATATACCCTAAAATTAGACCTTATTCTTTGTTTATGCTTTCAAAATGTTATATGAAATATAGGTTTTCATTTACCACCACATTTTTAAAATTATTATATAAATATGGTGACTATTAATAAAAGGTCCAAACCACAACAACAAAACATTAAAAAACAATAGTGAGCAATATTACTGAGATCCACTCGAGATTAAGGTCATCTTTTAAAAAGGGATTTGGGGAGTGCGTACAAATACCATGAAATTGTTTTCATTTAAAAGTTAAGAAAAAAATAGATGCCATTAAATTATAAGTGAACCTTTCTAAATGAAGTCGCTACAAATTTGTAAATCATAGTTAAAAATGTTTACCATTCTACCTATTCAAATTCCAAGTTCATATTAAACCTTATTATTGATGTATTTTAATATTTATTAATTAAATATATTTAATTTTATTCATTTTTATTAGTTTCCTAACTTATAAAATAAAGTATATGAGATAAATAAATACAAATAAATTATTATGAGATCATATTATAAGACTTATATTGCATTAATGTGCTATTGCTAAGTTGATCTTATTGAGATTATACAATAAAAAAGTGAAAAGACTAATAAATGCCATGGTTCTTTCTTATGAAAAAAAAGTAGTCGATCTTATAAGTAAAATATGAAGATAATTAAATAAACATGTTAGTGTTTATTAAAGAATAAATTCAATAAAATATTGTTCTATGAGAATTTCATATTAAAAATTATTTGTGTGTCTATAGAAATATTTATTATGACAATTATATAAGTGATAAATAGACTTGATATCCCCAGAGATATTTTATTAGAGATTATTATGTAGAGTTTGCCATGGTTCCATGCATCACATAAATGCGGATGCAGCAAAAGGATTGGAATCAAGATTTCGACATCATGACAACCCAGAAAACACAAGATCTAATATGCGTGCAAAGATATGTATAAAAGAACATGAAATGTAAACTTTTTTACCTTGTATATCTCCTCCTTTCTTGTTTCTTCTCCTTGTTTGGGTTATTGCAAATACCAAACCCTTCCTTGATCTCCAAGAATACACAAAGATGGAAGAAGAAATAATGTAAAAGTGCTATTTGAGCACCAAATTAGATGATAGATGCTCAAGATGATGGAAGATAGGTCACGAATCTTATTGCATGCACTTTGATTCATGCAACAATTGCATGAATTGCAAGAACAAGACTTAAAACACCTCACTCTTACTCTAGAACTCTTCTAAAGTCCCACTTGAGTGTGTAAGAAGTGAAGGAAGCTCGTGTACATAAGTGAAGAACTCACTTATATACCATTTCGTTCCTTTTATCACGATCGTGGCCTTGTTTTCCACGATCGTGGCATATCTCGCCTTCAGCCATGATCGTGGCCTGCTTAAAATAGACCATACACACTTGTTTTTCATCCGATCTTTTATACGTTTGACCCTTAGGTTCCCAGTTATTTTAGGCACTTGAATTAAGTCTTAATTCAAGCACATCATAAAGGGTTTCATGATGCCTATTTACCAGAATATAAGTGGATTAACACACAAACTCTTTGATAGTTAATTATCCAACTTATGAACCTTTCTATAGAAAATTACCGTACTATTCGTCCTTTCACCATACTATACCCCACTTGGTTCGGAGTATGGGCTATGTTTCAACTCCCACTAGATTGACTACGTCACATTTAGTCCAAGTGATGTTAGTTCTTGTCCTGGGATCTCATTACTCTAAGTGTCATTGAAGATTTTCTTTATGACACATAATTGCTCTGGCCAAAGACTCCCGAGTAATGACCCTGACAAAAGGTCGTGGGTATCATCTCCTTCTATCAGGAGTGGTGAATACAAATAATTATACCCAATCACCACCCTAAGAGCAACCTTGTCTTAAGGTAATAAGGAATGATGTCAAAGCACAGGATTTATATCTAAGATATCCTTGAGTACCTCAAGTCTAAGAATATTTGTACCATTGCTATAATGAGATTAATCATTGAAATTTGATAGATCATCCATATGATAATCTCATAGCGGGTCATTCGATGTACTTACTACCCTTAGTAAGTATCCACATATTAACTCTAAACATCTAATGCTTACAATTTATGAGATCCATTGCTTGACCAAATCAAGGAGTATAATATGTGTTAGTCTGTCTGGATTAATAATTTCCTATCTTATTAATCCTATAATTAGGGATTATTTAGATACTAACATAATTACACATGATAGGAATCTGATTATCATGATCTCATTATGATTTCCTTCATGCTATATTTTGTATCATGGACTTCATTAATTCGATTTAAGATCCATTTCAATTCATATATTAACGAATATCAAATCAATGAAAAAATGCCTTTCTCTTTATTAATCAAAATAAAGTTTGTACAAAAGTGCTAAAGGTGATTGCCTTTAGAGCACTACTCTAATAAGGAGCCCCTCAATTGATCTTTAACAAGTTCAAGCTTCTTATTGAGACTGATGAAAGGGATTGACTTAGATAAATCAATCATTGAGCTAACTAAAATGCGTATTTTTACGAAATTCACTCTCCCAATCTTAGTAATAGCTTGATCCATCAAATTGGTTTTTCCAATAAAGCTAGCAAGATGACTAAGGCCGTTTGTTGTTTAGTACTCTAGAGAAGCATCATGGATACCGATAGCACGTGTCAAGTGCATTGTAAAATTTACCTGACTTTGCACACTAAAATTTGTAGTTCTAGTAAGTCTAGATCGAATCCACAGGGAATGTTTAATTAATTCTCGTAAAAAAATTAATTGATGCAAGGAAAATATAAAGAGGGTTTTGGGTTTTTAATCAATTTAGAAAATAAAGTAAAAGTAAAATATCAAAAAAAATTATAGCAAACAATAAAAAATGATTAAAGTGTTGAAAATAAGAAAGGTCTAATTCTATGGTCAATCTTGACCTAAACACGATTAAACATATCCCATCATCCTAAAGTCTTCGCAACTCTCTTTGGACTATTGATCTAAGACTAACAGTATGCTTTACTAATCCTAATTTTCCTTAATTTGTGTTTAATTAAGATAAATCGTTAATTAAACCTAGCTACTTAATAACCTAGGATACGATCTCTATATTCAATTAGGCAACTGCATTATGAAGTGAAAAACAATCAATATAGGCAGTAACCTCACACGTTTAGGTTATCTAACTTAAGTTACATTGTTCCTAATGATTCAAACTCATTAGAAGCTACTAACAAAGATCAAATATAATGATTAAAGATTACATTCAACATTCTAGTAATAGATTCATAATAGAACAATCTAAATAACATATTAAGATCATCTATACCAAAACCCGATTCAATCAACATAAAAAATAATAAAATTTCAAAAAGAGAGTATTTACATTAAAAAGATGAGATAGCTTAACCATGACTCGAAGTTGATTTCACCATTAAACTGGTGTCAGGAAGTTAGCCTTCCATCTCCTTCTTAAATCTCAAAGCATTAGCCATTATTACCTTTGTTGGCATTGAGAGATGAAGAGAAAATGAAGACAACGAAGAGAAAATGCTTCTGCCCCAAATGAGTACCTTTTTTTATCATCAAAACATTACTCTTTATAGTTAAAAACTAAGGTTAAATGGAACAGTAGTCTGTTCTCATGCCCATGAGAATGGACTCACATATGTGATATGCTTTGTCACACTTGTGAGTACGTGTGTCATGGGTGTGATTAGTGTGTCACACCCATGACACACATGTCACAGTTGTGATAAACCCTCTCACGACTATGAGAGGCCTCTCTTCTCACGCCCATGCACGCTTTAATGTGGTCATCTAACACTCCTCCCTTAGTTCTTCACTTCACATGCTATCTTATATCTTCTTCTTTCAATCCCCTTCTTCTTCTTGTTTCATCAATTAATAGAGTATAGACATTGAGAAGATGGATTCAATAAATATGTTTTTGGGTCACTTTAGCTCCTTCACTTTCGAAATGCACCTAAAATCAAATATGAGCTAAAGTATCTTAATCATTTTTAAGGCATTAATCACTAAGTGTAGTAAATCAAATGAATAAACATTAAACACATATCAAATACACATCTAAATAGTTATGTTTTCTTATTTGATCTCCTCTAGCTTTAGTCCAAGCCTTTAAACTTAGTAAGGGTTTATTACAAACATGGAAAGGTCCAGCTTGGATAACATTTATTGCGTCTTCAACACTTAAAAAATTAAAGAGAAGAACATCTTCATTGTTCACAAAAGCTTCCAACAGTCCATGTTGCTTCCAATTATAAAGATCCCATTATTTCATCACTAGAAAGGATACCTTTCTATTTAGGAAAAAGCCAAGAATGGTAGAGTTCCATCTGCTTGCTCCAGCTTTCAGAATGTCTAAGGATGGAGATAAAAGTCTTTAGTCAAACACCACTCTAGGAGGAAAATAGTTCGGTTTCAATTTTAGTTTAAGGTCACTAGTCACTTGCACCTAAGACTTATGAATGAGAAGAACTGAGTCTAAATTTTGACCAGGATTGGATGAAATTCTAGAAGAATTTAAAAGGGAAGAACCATCTACAACCTGGGAAATTTTAGAATTCAAATGCTAGAAGTTATTATCCATTGGATAAAACTAAGTGTTAAGAGGAAAAAAGTGTGGTGCAAGTTCTAAGTTTTAGAAAGATTGTTTTCGGAGTAACCAGAATGCATCAATGAGGTAGAAGCAAAGTAGTAAACAAGGTAATGCAATGAAGAAAGAAATAGGGAAATGAGTGGAGCAAGTATGGTTTTACAAAATAACAATCAAGAACAAGAAAAGTAAATGAGGGCAGTAGGAAGGGTAATAAATGTTGTATAAGGTTGCAATGATAGGAAGGCAAAAGAAGCTAATCAGAGACAAGAATTAAAGGAGTTTTTAATTGATGTCTTGATGATAACATAATTACCACTAAAGTGTTTATTATTTTAATGAAAAGAAATATTAGAAAAAATTGAAGCCATAACCTTAAGAAGATAATATATGAAGTTGAACAAGAGAAGTTGAAGTTTAAATTAAAGAAATGAAGATTAAAGATGAACACAAAAAGATTAAGGCTCATTCAGGTTTATATTTTCTATTATCATTTGTAAGCTCACTTTGTTAATTTGATGATCCAAAAGGCTCACAATGTATAAACATTACATTTAACTTCAGGAGTCTTTTCATTCATCAAGAGGCATTAAAGATTTTAGTTTCTATATAAATGCCCCTTGATCTTTAAAATAAGCTTTAGAGAAAATTTTATGAATTTTTTTATTCATATATGCATTAATCAAATTGAGTTTGAGCATTTGAAAGTGTTAAAATCATATCTTTGTGGTGATTTTTTGATCTATATAGGTTAGTGGTTAACCAATATAGGTTAAAGTTATCAAATTTGATGAGCTAAGAGTTTGTAGCAACATTGGTTGATGTATTAGCAGACAATGTGTTATATTAGTTTACAACTATATGTATTGTTCAACGATGCACATCAAACACACCAGAAAATAAAACCTAACTCTGCATAAATAAATTTGGAGTACTAGTGAGGGATTGTATCCATGAAGAGTGTGTGTAGCTTTTGTAATAAATGAATCGGTGTTTAGTATATAAGGGGGTTTGGTTAGATTGGAATAAGAAAATAAAGTAAAATTGTACGAATGAAAGCAAATAAACTCAAACGATGGAATAATGATAAGATTGAAGAAAGAGTTTAGAATTTAGTTCTCAGTTCAATCTCAACATTCACATCAATGAGCAAACTTAATCATTATTTTGTTCTCATACCTCTCTTAGAAACTATTAATCATAGATTAACAATAAGCTCTATTGACCCCAAATTTTCGTTAAGTCGTATGTAGTCAAAATAAGCTCTTTAATTAGATCTAGCTACCAAATAACCTAGAATAAGCTCTCTAGATTTAGTATGACAACTGCATTATAAACTAGGAAAAAAGTTTAATTTAGGCAACAATCATAAAATCTCGGGTTATTTAGCATATGTTATATTATTTCTAATCATTCACAATCGTTAGTTTACCATAAATGAATCAAAGTTATAATGACTATGTATTTTATTCTAGATTCTAGCAATGATTTCATATATACATAATCTATTGAAAGCATTTAAATCATTCAAACATGAATACCTAAAACATTAAGCAAAGAATAACACAAACAATTTCTAAAGAGAGAGAACAACACTACAAGATAAAAAGATGCCCAAATATGTTCTTCAGTGTCGGTTTCTCCTTGAAACTAGAAGAAAGAAGGTTAGCTCCTCATAGATCTAAAAGAGGTAAGTATTATATTCACTTTCCTGCTTCTAAAACCGTTCATACTTTGTATTGGCCGATTAGTTAAACGGACGTGTAGCTAACCATCTATGTAAAATTTCCCCTATTTATTGTTGCTACACTACTGTGTAGCTTACTTACATAGCCATACAAGTACATACACAGTTGTGTAGGTTGCAAGAGGTGCTAAAAAATCCTACCTGCTTCCAGAGAGTTACACAATCTTATTCACAATTGTGTAGCTTTCATGAACTTCATTTCTTTCATTTTTTGGTCCCATCTTCTCCCTAATTCATCTCCTTCTTATTCCACAAAGGCGAATAAGGTTAAACATTAAAATGATGGCTCTAATGATGTGCTTTTAGCTTATTTTAGTTCATGTGCTTCCAAATTATACCTAAAACTAATTATGAACCAAAATAAGTATCTTAAGCCTAATAAAACATTAATCACTAAGTATTAAGAAGTAAATATATAACCAATCAATCACTTATCAAGTTACCATACACTTAACTTTTGACTGTCCTCAGGAAAAATATCAACATGAAAATCACAATCTAAAACACTTCCTCCTTTTCCATATTTCTTAGAAATAAATAGCTATGAGAAAACAGTAATAACTTTCAAAACCATGGCAAAAACTAAACATTAAATGCTTTTAATCATGATCAATCAATAACCATTCACTTCAAAAACTTAGCAATCTAAGGGTAGACTTTGACAAGATGTGTTAAAAAATAAGATAGATCTATAGGTAAACTAAAAAACCATTCATGATCAAAACATTCCATGACTTTTAATATTATTTCAGTTCTCCACTGCTAAGTTTCACATGCATAATCATAAACGAAAGGAATTTTAAAGTTACAATGTGGGTAATGGTTTAGGTGAGAAATATTTGTATAATGTAGTTCAAAAGTCATCAAAGCTAATGAAGCAGTGAAAACATTCAATGGAGAATCAAGTGTAAAAATTAATATTCACTCAAACTAGGTAACATTAATTATAATAAATGTAGAAAATCTGTTTCACATTTTAGATTCAAGCTTTCACACCACAAACCACATAAAACATAAGGAATTAGAAGAAATAACTTACAAAAATTGATGATAAACAATATGATGTAACTATAAGGAGTGACTCTTTAAAACAACATCTACCTCATTTGCATCATAATCAAATCACTCATTCCATACAACTTAAGGAGGAAAGACTAACAATGAATAACTATGAAAACAAAAGACTTTCCTCTTTGATAAATCTTTTTTTCTATTTTCTTTCTTTTTTTATATTTTTAAGACAAAAATTGAAAAAAAACTACATCAATAATGAACATCATTGACAAGAGATAAAATTGCATTCCATCAATTATAACCAACCTGCATACATGCGTACCCCCACACTTATGCTTTTATACATCCATAAACATCAACAATCACAAATGTTCAACTAGCTCTAAGGCTTAGGTAAGACATTTAGTTAGGTTAAAGGGTTGTAATGTGGTTAGCATAAAAAAAGGCTAATAAAGCTTAAGGGGCTTAATAAAAGAAAAACAACATATTAATAGATAAGTCATTTAGCTAATGTAGCTCATGAAATAAAGAATGCCTATACCATTTTATGCAGTTTCTTTCATCACAATTTGTTGTGATTTTTGTAGATAAAACCATCCAAAAACATTTATAGGAAGTGTTATTCGAGCAGTTACTTTTATTAGTTAAGTACCAAGATTTGATGTTATCCAAACTGTCTAACCTCTCAGTGATCAAACAACTCCTAAGAAGTTCCATCCATATTCTCCTAATAAAGTAGCATTTAAAGAATAAATGTTTAGTACTTTCCTTAGCTATTTGGCATAGTGTGCACCAGTTTGTAAGCTACAAGTATCTAACAATTTTATCAACTTTTTTCAGCTTTTGCTTCATTGCAATCAAAAGGGTGGTGGTAGCCTGAAGGTTAAGATAACTAGCCCAAACCGCTTTGATCCAAGGTATTTTTGAAAGATCTTTGAAAGTTAGCTTTTGGTAAGTTAAGTTGGAGAATTTACCATCACTAACATTCTTCCAGTATTTGTCATCATTTATAGTAAAGTGAGTCTGAAATAGTTCATTTATGAGAGACCTAGGTAATGCTCAGTGTTACAATAATTCCTTGTCAACTAAGGCAATTACAATATAAAAATTTTGTTGAATTGATGTTCAAAGGGTCACCACTTCATTTACAATAATCAATTGCCCCACTGAGAGCCAATTATGTTGCCAGAAGTTTATAGATTCTTCATTCACAACTAACGCTATAAAATATGTCCTAAATGTGTCCCTTATTTTTGAAACCAATTTTAATGTGCTTAGGGGAAAGTACGCAGAATTAATTACCCAGATTCATTGAAAAGAGATAAAATTGCATTCCATCAATTATAACCAACCTGCATATATGCGTACCCCCACATTTATGCTTTTATGCATCCATAAATATCAACAATCACAAATGTTCCACTAGCTCTAAGGCCTAGGTAAGACATTTGGTTATGTTAAAGGATTGTAATGTGTTTAGCATAAAAAAAGGCTAATAAAGCTTAAGGGGCTTAACAACAGAAAAAAAAGCATATTAATAGATAAATCATTTGGCTAATGTAGCTCATAAAATAAAGAATGCCTATATCATTTTCTACAGTTTCTTTCATCCCACATTGTTGTGATTTTTGCAGATAAAACTAACCAAAAACATTTGTTGGAAGTGTTGTTTGAGCAATTACTTTTATTAGTTAAGTACCAAGATTTGATTTTGTCAAAACTTTCTAAACTCTCAATGATCAAACACCTCCTAAGAAGTTCCATCCATATTCCCCTGATAATGTTGCATTTAAAGAATAACTGCTTAGTACTTTCCTTAGCTATTCGGCAGAGTGTGTACCACTTTGTAAGCTGTAAGTATCTAATAATTTTATCAACTATTTTCAGCTTTCCCTTCATTACAATCAGAATGGTGGTGGCAACCCGAAGTTTGAGATATCTAGCCCAAAGTACTTTGGTCCAAGTTATTTTTGAAAGATCTTTGAAAGTCAACTTTTTGTAAGTTAAAATGGAGAATTTACCATCACTAGCATTCCTCCAAATGTATTTGTCATCATTTGTATTAAAGTGAGTCTGAAATATTTCATTTATGAGAGACTAGGGTAATGCTCAGTCTTGTAGTAATTCCTTGTCAACTAAGGCAACTGCAATATAAGCATTTTATGGAATTGATATTCTGAGGGTCATAGCTTTAGTTACATTGATTAGTTGCCCCACTGAGAGCCAACTATGATGCCAAAAGTTTATAGATTCTCCATTCGTAGCTAATCCTATAAATTATGTCTTAAATGTGTCCCTCAATTTCAAAACAAATTTTTGTGTACTAGAGGGAAAGTACATAGAATTAATTACCCAGATTTATTAAAAAGAGATAAAATTGCATTCTATAAATTATAAATAAAATTGCATTCCATAAATTATAATCAACCAGCATATATGCACCCCTACATTTATGCTTTTGTGCATCCATAAACATAAACAATCACAAATGCTCCAGTAGCTTTAAGGCATGGGTAAGGCATTTGGCTAGGTCAACGGCTTATAATATGGTTAGCATAAAAAGAAAACACTAATAAAGCTCAAGGGGGCTTAATAAGAGGAAAAATCATATTAGTAGATAAGTCATTTGGCTAATGTAGCTCATAAAATAAAGAATGTCTATATCATTTTCTGCAGTTTCTTTCATCCCACATTGTTGTGATTTTTGCAGATAAAACCAACCAGAAACATTTGTCGGAAGTGTTGTTCGAGCAGTTACTTTATTAGTTAACTACGAAGATTTGATGTTATCCAAACTTTCTAACCTCTCAATGATCAAACACCTGCTAAGAAGTTCCATCCATATTCCCCTAATAAAGTTGCATTTAAGGAATAGATGTTTAGTACTTTCCTTCGCTATTTAACATAGTGCACACTAGTTTGTAAGCTACAAGTACCTAACAATTTTATCAACTATTTTCAGCTTTCCCTTCATTGCAATCAAAAGGGTGGTGGCAGCCCGAAGGTTGAGATAACTAGCCTAAATTGCTTTGATCTAAGGTACTTTTGAAAAATCTTTGAAAGTCAGCTTTTCGTAAGTTAAGTTAGTAAATTTACCGTCACTAACATTCCTCCAATATTTATCATCATTTTTATTAAAGTGAGTCTGAAATATTTCATTTATGAGAGACAAGGGTAATGGTCAGTGTTGCAATAATTCCTTGTCAACTAAGGCAATTACAATGTAAGAATTTTGTGGAATTGATGTTCTGAGGGTCAAAACTTCATTTACATTGATCATTTGCCCCACTGAGAACCAATTACGATGCCAGAGGTTTATAGAGTCTTCAATCACAACTAATGCTATAAAATATGTATTAAATGGGTCCCTCATTTTCAAAACAGATTTTAGTGTGCTTGAGGGAACGTACGTAGAATTAATTACCCAGATTCATTGAAAAGAGATAAAATTGCATTTCATGAATTATAACTGACCTGCATATATGCGTACCCCCACATTTACACTTTTATGCTTCCATAAATATCAAAAATCACATATGTTCCACTAGCTCTAAGGCTTGGGTAATACATTTGGTTAGGTTAAAGGGTTGTAATGTGTTTAGCATCAAAAAAAGGCTAATAAAGCTCAAGACGCTTAACAACAAAAAAAATTATATTAATAGATAAGTCATTTGGCTAATGTAGCTCATAAAATAAAGAATGCCTATATCATTTTCTGCAGTTTCTTTCATCCCACATTGTTGTGATTTTTGCAAATAAAACCAACCAAAAACATTTGTAGGAAGTTTTGTTCGAGCAGTTACTTTTATTAGCTAAGTACTAAGATTTGATGTTATCCAAATGTTCTAAACTCTCAGCGATCAAACACCTCCTAAGAAGTTCCATCCATATTCCCATGATATAGTTGCATTTAAATAATGGATGTTTACTACTTTCCTTAGCTATTCAACATAGTGTGCACTAGTTTGTAAACTACAAGTATCTAAAAATTTTATCAACTATATTCAGCTTTCCCCTCATTGCAATCGAAAGGGTGGTGGTAGCCCGAAGGTTGAGATAACTAGCCCTAACTACTTTGGTAGAGGGTATCTTTGAAAGACCTCTGAAAGTCAGGTTTTTTTAAGTTAAGTTGGACAATTTACCATCACTAACATTCCTCCAAATGTATTCGTCATCATTTATATTAAAGTGAGTATGAAATATTTCATTTATGAGAAACCTGGGGAATGCTCAATGTTACAATAATTCCTTGTCAACTAAGGCAATTAGAATATAAGAATTTTGTGGAATTGATGTTTTGAGGGTCACAGCTTCATTTTCATTGATCAATTGCCCCACGAAGAGCCAATTATGATGCCAAAAGTTTATAGATTCTCCATTCGCAACTAATGATATAAATTATAACTTAAATGTCTCCCTCATTTTCAAAACGGATTTTAGTGTGCGTGATGGAAAGTATTAGAATTAATTACCCAGATTCATTGAAAAGAGATAAAATTGCACTTTGTCAATTATAACCAACCTGCATATATATGTACCCCCAGACCTATGCTTTTATGCATCCATAAACATCAACAATCACAAATGCTCCAAAGCTCTAAGGCTTAGGTAAGACATTTGGTTAGGCTAAAAGGTTGTAATGTGTTTAGCATAAAAAAAGGCTAATAAATCTCAAGGAGCTTAACAACAGAAAAAATACATATTAATAGATAAGTCATTTTGCTAATGTAGCTCATAAAATAATGAATGCCTATATCATTTTCTACAGTTTCTTTCACCCCTATATTACTGTTATTTTTGCAGATAAAACTAACCAGAAACATTTGTTAGAAGTGTTTTTTCAGCAATTACTTTTATTAGTTAAGTGCCAAGATTTGATGTTGTCAAAACTTTCTAACCTCTCGGTGATCAAACACGTCCTAAGAAGTTCCATCCATATTCCCCTGATAATGTTGCATTTAAAGAATAAATGCTTAGTACTTTCCTTAGCTATTCAGCATAGTTTGTACTAGTTTCTAAGCTATAAGTATCTAATAATTTTATCAACTGTTTTTAGCTTTCCCTTCAATACAATCAGAACGGTGGTGGCAACCTGAGATATCTAGCCCAAACTACTTTGGTCTAAGTTATTTTTGAAAGATCTTTAAAAGTCAGCTTATTAGATATCTAGCCCAAACTACTTTGGTCTAAGTTATTTTTGAAAGATCTTTAAAAGTCAGATTTTGTAAGTTAAAATTGAGAATTTGCCATCACTAGCATTCCTCCAAATTTATTTGTCATCATTTGTATTAAAGTGAATCTGAAATATTTCATTTATGAGAGACCAGGGTAATGTTCAGTCTTGCAGTAATTCCTTGTCAACTAAGGCAACTGCAATATAAGGATTTTATGGAATTGATATTCTGAGGGTCATAGCTTCAGTTACAATGATTAGTTGCCCCACTGAGAGCCAACTATGATGCCAAAATTTTATAGATTCTCCATTCGCAACTAATTCTATAAATTGTGTCTTAAATGTGTCCCTCATTTTTAAAATAGATTTTAGTGTGCTTGAGGGAAAGTACATAGATTTAATTACCCAGATTCATTGAAAAGAGATAAAATTTCATTCTATAAATTATAAATAAAATTGCATTCCATAAATTATACTCAACCAGCGTATATATATGCACATCCCTACATTTATGTTTTCATGCATTTATAAACATAAACAATCACAAATGCTCCACTAGCTTTAGGACATGGGTAAGACATTTGGTTAGGTTAAAGGCTTATAATGTGGTTAGTATAAAAAGAAAAGGCTAATAAAGCTCAAGGGGGCTTAATAAGAGGATAAATCATATTAATAGATAAATCATTTGGCCAATGTAGCTTTAAGGAATAGATGTTTAGCACTTTCCTTAGCTATTCGACATAGTGCACACCAGTTTGTAAGCTACAAGGATCTAAAAATTTTATCAACTATTTTTAGCTTTCTCTTCATTGCAATCAAAAGGGTGGTGGTAGCCCGATGGTTCAGATAACTAGCCCAAACTGCTTTGATCCGTGGTATTTGTGAAAGATCTTTGAAAGTCAGCTTTTTGTAAGTTAAGTTGGTGAATTTGCCATCACTAACATTCCTCCAATATTTGTCATCATTTGTATTAAAGTGAGTCTTTCATTTATTAGAGACCTAGGTAATGCTCAGTGTTGCAATAATTCCTGGTCAACTAAGGTAATTACAATATAAGAATTTTGTCGAATTGATGTTCTAAGGGTCACAACTTCATTTACATTGATTATTTGCCCCACTGAGAGCCAATTATGATGCCAGAAGTTTATAGATTCTTCATTCACAACTAATGCTATAAATTATGTCTTAAACGTGTCCCTCATTTTCAAAACGGATTTTAGTTTGCTTGAGGGAAAGTACGTAGAATTAATTACCCAGATTCATTGAAAAGAGATAAAATTGCATTCCATCATGCATTCCATCAATTATAACCAACTTGCATATATAAGTACCGCCACATTTATGCTTTTATGCATCCATAAGTATCAACAATCTCAAATGTTCCACTAGCTCTAAGGCTTGGGTAAGACATTTGGTTAGGTTAATGGGTTGTAATGTGTTTAGCATAAAAAAGGCTAATAAAGCTCAAAGGGCATAACAACGGAAAAATATATATTTATAGATTAGTCGTTTGGCTAATGTAGCTCATAAAATAAAGAATGCATATATCATTTTCTGTAGTTTCTTTCATCCCACATGGTTGTGATTTTTGCAAATAAAACCAACCAAAAACATTTGTAGGAAGTGTTGTTTTGATTAGTTAAGTACTAAGATTTGATGTTATCCAAACTTTTTAAACTCTCAGTGATCAAACACCTCCTAAGAAGTTCCATCCGTATTCCCCTGATATAGTTGCATTTAAAGAATAGATGTTTACTACTTTCCTTAGCTATTCAGCATAGTGTGCACTAGTTTGTAAGCTACATATATCTAAAAATTTTATCAACTGCTTTTAGCTTTCCCTTCACTGCAATCAAAAGGGTGGTGGCAGCCCGAGGGTTGAGATAACTAGCCCAAACTACTTTGGTACAGGGTATCTTTGAAAGACCTTTGAAAGTCAGCTTTTTGTAAGTTAAGTTCGAGAATTTTTCCTCTAAATGCTTTTTGTCGTCATTTATATTAAAGTGAGTATGAAATATTTCATTTATTGGAGAGTTGGGTAATGCTCAGTGTTACAATAATTCCTTGTCAACTAAGGCAATTACAATATAAGAATTTTGTGGAATTGATGTTCTAAGGGTCATAGCTTCATCTAGGTTGATCAATTGCCCCACGAAGAGCCGATTATGATGCTAGAAGTTTATAGATTCTCCATTCGCAACTAATGCTATAAATTATATCTTAAATGTCTCCCTTATTTTCAAAACGGATTTTAGTGTGCTTGATGGAATGTAGTATAATTAATTACCTAGATTCATTGAAAAGAGGTCAAATTGCATTCCGTCAATTATAACCAACCTACATATATGCATACCCTCAGACTTATGCTTTTATGCATCCATAAACATCAACAATCATAAATGCTCCACTAGCTCTAAAGCTTGGGTAAGACATTTGATTAAGCTAAAATGTTGTAATGTGTTTAGCATAAAAAAAGGCTAATAAAGCTCAATGAGCTTAATAAAAGAAAAAATATGTATTAATAGATAAGTCATTTTACTAATGTAGCTCATAAAAGAAAGAATACCTATATCATTTTCTGCAGTTTCTTTCACCCCTATATTATTGTGATTTTTGCAGATAAAACTGACCAGAAACCTTTGTTGGAAGTGTTTTTTGAGCAATTACTTTTATTAGTTAAGTACCAAGATTTGATGTTGTCAAAACTTTCTAACCTCTTAGTGATTAAACACCTCCTAAGAAGTTCCATCCAGATTCCCCTGATAATGTTACATTTAAAGAATAAATGCTTAGTACTTCCTTAGGTATCTGGCATAGTGTGTACCAGTTTGTAAGCTATAAGTATCTAATAATTTTATCAACTGTTTTCAGCTTTCCCTTCATTATAATCAAAACGGTGGTGGCAGCCCGAGGGTTGAAATATCTAGCCCAAATTACTTTGGTCCAAGTTATTTTTGAAAGATCTTTAAAAGTCAGCTTTTTTTAAGTTAAAATGGAGAATTTACCATCACTAACATTCCTCCAAATGTATTTGTATTTGTATTAAAGTGAGTCTGAAATATTTCATTTATGAGAGATCGGGGTAATGCTCAGTATTGCAATAATTCCTTATCAACTATCAGTGTTGCAATAATTCCTTGTCAACTAAGGCAATTGCAATATAAGCATTTTGTGGAATTGATATTCTGAGGGTCATAGCTTCATTTACACTGATCAATTGCCCCAATGAGAGCCAATTACGATGCCAGAAGTTTATAGATTCTCCATTCGCAACTAATGCTATAAATTGTGTCTTAAATGTCTCCCTCATTTTCAAAACTAATTTTAGTGTGCTTAAGGGAAAGTACATAGAATTAATTACCCAAATTCATTTAAAAGAGATAAAATAGAATTCCATCAATTATAACCAACCTGCAAATATGTGTACCCCCACATTTATGCTTTTTTGCATCCGTAAACATCAACAATCACAAATGTTCCACTAGCTCTATAGCTTGGGTAAGACATTTGCTTAGGTTAAAGGGTTGTAATGTGCTTAGCATATAAACAAGGTTAGCAAAGCTCAAGGGGCTTAACAACAGAAAAAGAAACATATTAATAAATAAGTCATTTGACTAATGTACCTAATAAAATAAAGAATGCCTATATCGTTTTCTACAGTTTCTTTCATCCCACATTGTTCTGATTTTTATAGATAAAAATAACCATAAACATTCATAGGAAGTGTTGTTTGAGTAGTTACTTTTATTATTTAAGTACCAACATTTGATGTTATCCAAACTTTCTAACCTCTTAGGGTTTGTTTGATTGGAGGGTTTGTGATGGAATGGAATGAAACGTAACATATTTCTATCGTTTGGTTGAGGGTTTCATAATGGAATGGAATGGAATAGAATAGGATGGACGCGAAGGGTTTCATGTTGCGTTCTATTCCATCATAAACATGAAAATAAGAAACCTCTGATTCGGAGGGTTTAGGATGAAACGTAAACTAATAAATACATATTACCTAATATACCCTCAAAATTTTTTCTTAATACTAATTATTTCTTCTAACCCTAACCCCCTTCTATATAATTAATAATATTT
>JANIIA010000004.1:49721319-49756286 GCA_027478495.1 Erythroxylum alaternifolium
TACTCTATTTTATTTTCTCAATTTTAATTTTATTATATATAAATATTTATATATATATATAATTTAATAAAATAGAATTAAAATAAAGTAAATAAATATATAAATAAAATTATTATAATCGGTACAAAATGATATAATCCCGCGCATTCCACCGGGAAGAAACCGGGAAAACTAATAGTAAATAAACCTATTCATTATGCGTCACATTGGCCAACACTGCCGCTAGTTCCAAAAGGGTCATATCTTACAGCTTTCTTTACATCAAAGTTCAGATGAACAGGGATTTGAATGTGCCATTCTGAACTGATTATCAAGCCTGTCACTTCTATATGCGTGAATTAACGATAATGCCCTTCATGCACAATGTTTTGTAAGTGGGTTCAGTCTCCAGTCTCAAGTCTCAACTGTCGTGGTATTATTTACTTGTAATTCAGTGTTAAATAAATGTTAGATTTATCCCTTCATTTATCATTTCTAGATTGGTTAAAATTTTACATCCTTTTCTTTTTTTTCACAAAAATCACTTTACGAATTACGATCAAAATCATAAAAATAACTTTGATATTATTTACGCATTTAAGCATCTTTTCTAGCAAATTTTTGAAAAACTTAAATAGCAGACAGAGTTTAAGGATTCAATGGAATTATTAAAAATAAGTTACCGGCTATTTTGAGCTTTTTAGTATTCTTAAACGAATAAGCAATGTGATGTATTATTTATAATTTTTATGTAGAATTTTACTATATAATGTTAAGCTGGATCTTAAACATAAAATAATTAAGAATTGAAAGCTAAGGAATTCTTTCATTTTAAGGTAATTTTTTTATTTTGAATCTCATAAACATATTTGATTATATTTTGATTTTTTTATTTTGGTTTCTTCCAATCTTTTTATAACTTACGAAGAATTATAAAAATTAGTTATAATTTTTTTAAAAAAATTCCTTTTAATATGGTTTTATCATTAACTAAAATATACTATTTAACATTAATTATTAGTAAGAATTATGATTAATAAAATTTAATTAATAAATTTTATTTTATATTTTAAAATTTTAAATTAATTTTCAAAAATTAAAATAATTTATAATTATTTAATAAGTATATAAAATTTAAAATATCTTTAAAATAGACGATTTTAAAATTTTTAACATAATTACTAAACATTAATTCTAAATAATAGTAACTAATTCTAGTGATAAATAACATATCTCCGAAACAAAATCTGAATAAACTAATAATAAGGACTCTTGAAATCCGTTATTTTTTTATTCTTATCATATATTGTTATCAAGAACAAAGTTTTAACTTAAATTTAAACTAAAACACGTAATTAGTTACTATTATATAAATATAATTACTACTTAATCTATTTAACCTGATCTGTGTTTACGTGGAACACCTTAGGAATAAGATATTAACACTCTCACACCATCATGTACCGTTTATGATACAATAAGACATAAATAAATGTAAAGATTGAAAATTATTCTAATCAAACTTTCATTATTATCAATTATAGATGTAAAAGTGAATATTTCCCTGTCTACATTACAATATCAATTAAAATAAAAAAGAGTTTGAGGAGTTTGGCTTTATAAATCAAAATAATAACTTGTGTTCAATTTAAGGTCCATCAAATTAGATAAAATATTAATAATAAATTATATATAATAAAGTTAAAAGTCTAAATATGAAATCATAATCAACTAAATAATCACATACACGTTGTATGATCTTTATATGAATATGCGACAAACCTTTGGTGATATGATTAATTATCTTGAGCTCAGAACTGATATGTTTGATAGTAATTGTCTTCGTTTTAATATGATATCTGACAATCAAATACTTTATATATAGTGATATACTTGTTTCAATTACTTCTACTTTTACTATTCTTTGAGAATAAAAATGCAGTCATACAATATTATCTATAACCCTTAATTATAAGATGAAATTCCCTAACCATAACATTTGTATTGTAGCTTCATATCATGCTATAAACTTCGTTTCCATAATGGTGAGGTAATTATAGTCTAGTTAGTGCTTCTATATGAGATTACATCTCTAACAAGAAGAACATTGTATCCATATATGTACTTTTTTATTGTCTTTGCATCCTGTAAATATATATGTGTTCTTATAGTTACTGGTTCCTTATAGATGCCTTATGACCTTCTTAGTGATTGTCTAATGCACATGCCATTAGTTACTAGTATCTTCCGAATATTCCATCTACATATGTAATATCAGGTCTGGTATAAATATGTGCACACATTAAGCTACCAATTGCATATAGATATGGTATGTTCTTCGTTGCTTATTGTTCTAACTTATTGTTTAGGCTCTAATCTAAATCGAACATGTACCTTTAACAATTGGTGCTACAAATAATGAACATGAGCTCATCATGAACCTCTTTAAGACTTTTTTCAATGTAGGCTTTGTAAGATAATCCTAAAGGTTTTTTGAATCTATCTCCATGGATCTTTATATCAATGATATAAGAAGCTTCACATACATTTTTCATTTCTCAGACAAATGTTTATTTTATGCAACAAAATCAATTCATTGGTTATGAATAGTATATCATCTACATATAAGAACAAAAACAACTATAAGCTCCCACTAACTTGAGATACATTTATTGATCAACAATATTTTCTTTAAAATTATCAAAGATTATAACATTGCGAATATTCATATACCATTGACATAAGGCTTATTTTAGTCCCATATATAGAGTTCTTTAACTTTCAAAAAAATGATTTTTATTATTAGAAACAAACCCTTCATTTTGAGTCATATATAGTACATTTTAAAATCTCCATTTATAAAGGTAGTTTAAACATTGGAATAACAAATTTTACAGTGCCAAACTTTTTTAGAAATTTTCAATTTAGTGGCATCCCATTTAAGTTTTTTGATTTAGTAAGTAACCTTTCGAAAGTTATATAAAATAGGTCAAAATAGTCTCTCTTTAATTTTTGTTGATATAACTAAGAAAGCAACTTTCAACCTAACATTTGGACATCCATATGGCAATATTTTAGATATGTGTATTAAAATAAAGTTAACTCATATACTCATATCCATAATCTATGACTATGAAACATAAATCATTTTTTTCAAAAAAATCGACCTTCTTAATTTGTAAACCCTAATTTTTCCTCATCAAAAACATTTATGTTAATGAAATTTTCTCTTCAACTCACGTGTAAGTAATCAACACTTTGATATCTTTTTAAATATTACAACATATAATAGATATTTTCCATTTTGGTAGGTCTATTTTAGGTAGGTGCTACTACCTCTATCTCTTTACTACATATATTAGTAGTGAATTTCTTGCTAAAATTTTCCTTTATCCTTAAGAATGATGCACTTTTGGTAATCTACCTCAAGGGCTTGTCAATGTATCTGATCATATTATAAACCCAGGCACCAATACGAGCCTCAAGTGTCATTAATATGAAGTATATTCATATCCCCTCATATTTGTGCATAAAATTGCTGGTCCCAAGCTTCTAGCTGGGTTCATTAATGTTCCTAAATTTGCTCTTAAGAATAATACAAGAGTTTACAAATATCCAAGTTGAAATTCTCAATTAGTTTACACTATTCTTTATAGAATTTCTAACTAAACAAAATATAGACTTTAAGATAATTGTTAATTGCCCAACAAATATTACATTAAGCAAAATTGTTACACCAATGACAAGTCCAACAAGTTCACCAATTTATATAAATTAAAGAAGAAAACAATTTAATGATTCAAATAACATATATAATTTAACTACCATATAAAGACATGACAATTTAATGAAGCAAGCAACATTAAGAAGTTGGCAACATAAACTAGGCAAAGGCTTGATTCGTAAGTGTAAGTTGAAAAGAAAAAAAATAACTGTTTGACATCACAAATTATTTTGGTACAGGGAAATTAGGTTTACAGATTATAAATGGGTTATTTTAGAAAAATGGGTCGTGGGTCATAATTTATAGATTATCAATATGAATAAATATTTAACAGACTAATTTTATATTAGTACATATGTCTACAATATTACTAGATAGATTTATAGATATCAGGTTGAAAATGTTTATGTTAGCCACATCAGTAGAAAATAAATGGAGTCGATACTTTAACCTGAATTATACAACTTTCAAATTTTATTCTTTAAATTGAAAATTTTAAAAGGTTTGCCACTAAAATGAAAAAAATTCCAAAAGGTTTGGCATTGTAGGATTTGTTATCCCTTTTAAAATTCATTTAATGAAATTCTAAATTTAAATGTCACCAAGGATATTATTATCCTTAATAAATCCTTCATAAGTATTGCAAATGAAGTTTTATAATAACTAATGCTTTTCTTCTTAACGTCACTTCTAGCTACAAATCTAGCCTTATATCATTTTATATTAATAGAAGAGTCTCTTTTTGTTATAAAAACCTATTTACAACCAATAGGTTTGGTCGCTTTTGGTAAGTTAACAAGATCTTAAAGTCCATTGCTAGTCATGGATTTCATCTTCTTTTGCATTTCATACCAAATATTAGAATTAACATCATTCATTGCATGAGATTTGATCATCATAAAGACTCATATTTTACTCTTATAAATTCACCACATAATTATCAAAAATTGTTGGTCACCTTATCTTTATGGACTTTCTAACATCCATTTCCTATTATGTTGTAACATCATTAATTTATTTTTCCTAGGGCATTATAAATTGAATTAGTTCTTATATAATCTTTTGATTATGTTGAAACCAACAATCAATATATTGAAGTTTAGAAGTCTCTCATAAGAGCTTGTTGTTTCCTTTTGATGAGGAATACCCACAAAATTTGGAATACTCAAGGAACCTTATATTTTTAGCTTCAAATACTTGATGTATTTGAGCTATAATAAAATCTAAATCCCTTAAATTTATTGTGTTGATAATAAAATAATCATTGGTTATACTTAGTTCTAATTTATATCGGATATGATTATAAATTTTTATTTTATTAAGACAATTTCCTATGTGCAAAATGTAGCTTCTCACCTTATCCATAAGGGTACTACTTATTCTTTTTATCACACCAATTTACTATGTGCTTATGACATTTTATAATGTATTAGAATGCCTTCATCTTAATAAAATATAGGAAATAAACCCTTTGTTGTCCATCTCTATGTTCCTACTACAATATTCTCTGGGCATATCAAATCTTAATATCTTAATCACTTTGTCCTCTTGTTTCTCTACTTATGCTTTGAAAATCTTAAAGGCATCTGATGCCTCTAACTTATCCTATAAACATAGAGATCATATCCTATTTTTAAGGATATGATTCTAGTTAAATTTGAACTAAAACATTTAATTAGATATTATCAAATAATAACTATTTTATCACTTTAAATGGATATTTGTGTATGTAGGTCATCTTAAGATTAGATGTCTAATAAATAATTGTCATAATTTCTCTAAATCCAATATTTCTATGTATCTTATTCATTGTTATATAGGATTATCAATTAATCAAGTTGGGTCGGACATAAGGATGCCTTTATAAGAAGCCCAAGCTTAACCGGAATCTAGATCGAACTTGGATTATGCTACTTAACTCTAAGTTAAATTTGACATAAGATTGGCCCTATACCTACCCAAAGCTTAAACCTCCCAATTTTTAACTTGACCTAACCCAATACCTAGCTTAATCCGTCAAAGATCTAAACTTTTAACTTCCTTCATCAAGCCCTCTAATATTGCGTTCTCCATAACCAAATCTACCATATATTAAAGATAATAGACATCAGAAATAGAGGACAGTAAAAGCACGCAGCAAAAGCATTAGAAATAAATGGCATGAAGAATGACAAAAAAAGCACAGATGGATGATCATGAAAATTAAAAAGAAAGACATAAAATAAATAAAGGACAAAATAAAAGATTGAGAGATTGAGAGAGCAAAAAACTAGTGGGAGAAAGTAAAAAATAAAATTTGTGAAACAAAAGAGGAAGAGATATAGAAGAGAGTACAAACAGAAGATAGGGGGAAGAGATTAGCAACATGGAGAGGAAGAGATGGCCTTAAGAACTTTCCACTACCTCCTATAATAGGGAGAATTTCAAAAGATTTAATTCCTCTTCCAACTATTGAATAAGGGTAGTGGTAGTGAATAATCTAACTATTGAGCTAAGCTTACTTCAAGTCATCTTGTTTAAGAAAAAATTGGGCTTCGAATTACACTTATCCTAAAGAAAACTTTTTTAAAAAATCTTAAGTCTAGTCCAAAGTCTAATCAATTCGATATGAACCCATTGATTTCAAGTTAAACTAAATCAAATTGGTCTCTATTTAATGCCTATTCTTCAATTACCATATTTGTATATTGATCATGATTTGTTCTTTTAAATTGATTCCTAAAACAAAAACAACAAATTTTGGAAATGGTTGAATAAAGTTTAATAAGAATTGGGTAAAAGATATCAGTAACTCTTTTAGTTTTATAAATTCCATTAAAACTCCCCATGCTTTAAGAATCTCATGGAAAGTCCATACATTTTATGAAAAGCTCAAAATAAATCATTATATTAACTTTTATTGACCTGAAATTTTTAGATAGTTAATACTGATAAATAAAAAAATAAGGACAAGCTTTTTAACATACCTAAATAATCTATGAACCAAACTAAAATCTAAAACTCGATCGAGAGTTAAATTTTTCTCATCCTTCAAGAGTTAAATTTTTCTCATCCATCTTAATAATATTCTCCTGACACTGTAGGCACAAAAAATGTTGGTAGAGACCATCTTAATAATCTTTAACAACATAATGCCACACTTATTTATCCACAAACACTTCAAGTTCATCCTTTTGCAACACAGTCAAATAAAAGACTAAAGAGTTCAATGATGGGAAAAAGAGAAAACAAAAATAGAAAATCCCCTTTACCATCGCTCTCCCAAACCAACTCACTGTCTAAGAATTCATTTGCCCTATATTTAACTCTTTAATGTTTGACCTAATTGTTATCTCCTTAAGACAAACTTTTGAGTGTATCTTTGTCCAAATTTGATGTGATATGGAACTTACTTCTCTATTTAGCAAGAACATTATACTTGATTTTCATTACTGTGATTCCTTAATTAATTATCAATTCCATAATTTTGGGTTAGCGCGATGAATTAAGTATTGAACATTTGGGTAAATTAGATTACACCTCTATAAAAGCTCTCATCCATTTAAAGATGAGAGAATTGAACTCCTCCAACTCTAACTTGAGGATTTCAAAGAAGGAGTTAATCAAAGGCATGACAGAGAATCGATCAATTATATTCTCTCATGCTAAGATGGAATTCACCAACTAATCACACCACCACTTACACTCAAGCTTATCAAAGGAGTTGATGATTATCAACAACAGTAAGGGAGGAGTGCCATCTTTCATTTTATTACTATCAATAATTTAGCTAGTATATTGCTCATTAATTTCATTAGAAATTATAGAAACAAAAACCTCTTATAACCATACTCTCCAAAAAGAGGAGATAAGAGCAAAGTAGGTTGAATTTTTAGGTTTTAGGTTTTAGGTTGAGTCATGGGTAATCTTGTATCTTATAAAGTGGGTTCCTATTACTTATGTGGCATGGTTACGTGTCCCCAAAATCTCAGGTTAGTGAAAGTTAATGGAGAAAGTTAACAGAAGGATTTATTTTGTACTTTTCACAAAACCTATCAACTTTCTACTTGATTTTTAAAGAAGATAAGATTTTAATGGAATTCATGAAACTATTGGGGAGGTTAATGTCTTTCATCATTATGAATTTAAATTGCTGATAATATAAGTAGAAATATAGTTTGTATGGGCCTAGTTATTAAATTTTTTGTTTAATTAGGAATGGTGACTTGAATTGCACAAATATTTTTCATTAACCAATTTTAATGTTTGAACCCAGTTAGAATGTTAGCCTATTCTAATAGCTTATAATAACTGATTACTTGAGATGTTATTAAACTTAACATAATTTTATCATATGATATTAATTGATTATGAAGTATAAATATTTTTTGCCTTTAAATGACTTGGTTTGCAAACTATCATGTGATGAATTATTAAGTTTTATCTAAAAACTTCAAACTAGTTTCTTGGGTAGTAATTAAAATGAATAAGGAAACCATATTACTATTGATTTATGTCTTATAACCAATTATTTAATTTTATTATTAAGTTTTATCTAAAAATTTCAAATTGGTTTCTTGGGTAGTAATTGAAATGAAAGAGGCAATCATATTACTATTATTTTATGCCTTATAACCAATTATTTAGTTATATATTTGTAACATATTTAATTAAGCATTCTTTATCTTATGTATTAACTAACTTATAAGATAAATTCTACATGATAAATAAACTTTATAAATAAAATTAAGATGAAATCATAATTATGATATTCATATTGTATTGATGTATTATCTATCAATCGTTTCTAGTTATTGCTCTATTAAAAGCAAACATTGATGTAGTGGAAATACTATCACATTATATTTCTCCTTCTTATAAATGAGGTAGTAAATCACACTAACTAAAATATAGAGATATTTAAATAAACATGAAAGCACTTATTAGACAAGATGTTTACTGAAAATATGATAATTTCGAATAAACTATTACTTATGTGTATATAAAAATATTCATTATAATAATTATATAACTGAACATTTGACTTAAGATTTCAAAAGTATCTCTCATATATGGATTGCTATGTTTTGATACTACTTAAAACATATCAAAGTCAAGGATAACTCAAATGTTAGTCACTGGATATAACATAATGTATCTCCTTAAAGTAATTAAGGATAATATTTTATTATTCTCGACAAATATTAGTTTGAAGAATGCTTTGTCAAGATGGTATGGCACTATAAAAATTATTTTTAAATGTCATTAAAATAATCAATTAATAATATTAAAGAACTAATATAACTGCACTTAGATATGGTAGATATTAATTTTATACTCTATATTTAATTCAAACATTATATGATGAAAAGATTGAATTATACCAAAAAAAAATCCATGATAAGTTTAGTCAAAACTACTTTGGCAATCCTAATATTTAATTGGTCACGATGTATTGCTGTAAAATAATCTTAATATATGAATATAAATTTTTTGATCAGGAAACTAAAGATAAATTAAAGAATTTTTAATTGATCTAATCATAAATGCAATTTAGGATTATATTTTGCATTTATTGTTAACATATGTAGAAACCTAATACATAACTCATAAAAAATGAATGAGGAGAGAAAATATAATTTAATCAAGTTAAACTTAATTTTAAAGCTTTAGAAACTTAATAAATATAAGACTTGATTGTAAAGTTTTAAAAATTTTATAGTTAAATTTAAGAAATTTGAAAAAATAATATTAGAAATGGGATTTCATTAGGATATAATTAGTATTTAATTAAAATTTAATTTTAATTAGATTACTTAAATATTCAAATCATATTATAAATAGAAGTAGGCTCTATAGGAGCTTTGTAAAGTTCTCTCAACTTGTTAGTACAGATACTTTTAGAGACTAAATATTTATGTGGCTGTACTGATTATAATCTATAAATTCAAGAAGAGTTATAGAAGAAAATTAAACTTTATAAAAAGGATACAATTCATAATTCATGTTTTATTATATTTTGAAGGTTACTTATGTTATAAAATTAAAGAGATCTAGATTTTCTAAAATTAAAAAATTATTTTCTTCTATTACACACAAAATGAGATCAGGTCCTAATTTTGCAATAATTACCTATATATTTATTTTGTTATTAATCAAAATTTTACGATTTATCTCATAAATTATAATCTTTTTCCCAAATTTTACAAAAATAGTTATATTATCTATTTCATCATAGAATTCAAAATTAACTTCGGCTAGTTTGGATGATAGTCTAAATAAGTGTAACTTCCGATTTAAACATCATAGTCATAAAATTGTATAATCATGTAAATAAGTATTTCTATTCATTAATTGCTAAAGTACATAGACGTCTATGGTATGTTCTTGTCACTTGCAGTTTTTTTTTTTAAAAATAAAAAACTACAAGATATCTTGATGTAATTTGCATAGGACACAGTCCTAACACGTTCTTTATGCACTTTTATTAGAACACAAACAATCGTTTTTTCCTTTAACACGGCGTATGATTGTTGTAACTTATCATGTTACAGTAAGTTGCAGTACACACATTTGTCGAAAGAAACTTCCTTAACCTATATTTTATCGTGCTTTTAAATACCAAATTTATACAATTCCAGATCTCGTTAAAATATGAAGGAAAAGGTACTTGATTAATCAGCTGATCTATGATGGGCAGTGGGCACCACCTAAGAGTTTGGAAAAAAAAAAGTAAAAAAGTTCCTAGTTCCTAGTGACTTAAATAGGACTTTCGTTGTATGACCTACCGGCCCCAGTGGTGACAGAGGAAAGGTTAAAAAGCGTTGAAGTGAGAACTGTTTAAGATTCCAATCATGAGATTTCCAAATCAGGATTCCCTTCGCCACTTTGGATTTCCTCTAAAGACTGATACTTGAGCTTTTTTCTCTCTTCTTTTTTCAAAGATAATAAACCCATTTGTTGATTTTGACATTCTGCCAGGGGCCACAGGACTCACCTCCTTTTCCATTTCCCAGTACTTAGCTGTTAAGGAACAGAAAAAGCATTTACATACAACTCGATTTGAATGTTTTCTTTAAACGTGAATTAACTCTTAAATTTTATATATTAATTTTCAACACAAATTTAATAATGAACCTTTTAAAAAAATTTAGTATCTTATTCCTATCGTATGATATTGTTAATAAAGTTGTTTTTGACCTTTTTCTATAAATATAAAAAATATTCATATTTTTAGCTTATAATATGCCAGGGTCCATTTGGTCTCCATTCTATTTTGTTTTCGTTTTTTTAGTTTGTAAATAGTAAATTCAATAAAAAAGACTTGTTTGGTAAAATTTCTTGTTTAGATTTTCTGCATAAAACCTTATTTTAATTTCATTTTGTTTTTATAATATATTTGTTATTAAATAAATAAATAATATTAATTATTTAATATTAAATGATAATAAAAATTAATATTAGTATAATACAATTATATAAATCATTTTATAATTATTTAAGATTAAAAAGAAAATTTATCAATACTATATTCTATACTTAAAATACTTTAAATTAAAATTTTTTAATTTTAAAATAGTTACTTGGTTGAATTATTTTTTTTAAATTTTAAAATCAAATTCCTAATAAATATAGGACTTCGTTTTAAAGATAATTGGTATTATAGAATTACTCTTTGGTAGGATCATTTTCACTTTTTCTGACAGGAGGTAATTAAAATAAGTGATTCATAACTAAATTTGAATTTTAAATTGTACAAGTTTCTTAGTTATTTAATTTCAATAAAAATATAATAATTTTATTCATAAACTAATTAAGTCTTATTTAGTAATAATAATATAATAATAAAAGTGTAAGCATAGATACTGCCGATGGGAAACAAAATAAAATATCATAATGGAAACATACGCGTGAAACCAAATTAATCCATAATAGTTAACCTTAGTTTATCTTCTCTACCTTTTTTTATAAATTTTGCAGAAGCAATCTCCCTAGTTACTTAAACATAGACGCTCGCCATGTTTGATTTAACTAAGGCGTGTACAACAGCAGATACGATCTTCCCGTCGGAAAAACAACATAAATTTAGTACCACTTAAAACTCAGCCATAAGACACGTCTCAAACTCGCGTCAAACAGAAGTTCTCGGCACTTTAATAAGTAGCTTAAAAGAGCGAACTGAGTGTAGTTTTTGCCATGTCACTAACTCCCCTAAAGGCAAGAAAGGCTCTTCCTATAACTTCCTCCAAATAGTACCCCACCTCTGTCTCCGAGCTCTGGACTCTCTGTCTCGTTCACTCTCTCCATGTCCGTATTTTGTTTTAACTTTGAGAGAGAGAAAGAGAGACTATGGTTCCTGATTAATTTGTCAGTCTGTTTTTGTAGACCCCCTCTCGCTGGCATGGGCCAGTGTCAGGTGTCTGCTTTTTTCTACTTTTAACTCGTTTCTTCTCTCTATACTAACCCGCCTCTTTCTCTCCACCAATATCTGTACTTTCTTTTTTCTTCTTCTCTTTCACAGTCGGAAAAGCCCAAGCTTTTGCAGGCAAAAACCTAAGCTTTTGCAGAGTCTCCGAATGACCCACACAAAACTTGCCATGAATGAACTGTAGGCACCATTTATGGAAATGGGTTCTGGCTCTTTGGTAGATTCTGGCAGCTCAAATGCTCCCTCTCCACCAAATGAGTCAGTGAACGGCCTCAAATTTGGTAAAAAAATCTACTTTAAGGATGCGGGTTTTGGCTCTCCGGCCAAGTCTGCAGCCGGTTCATCGTCCGGTTCTGCTCCGGCGAGGAGGCTTCAGGGCAGCCAGCAGCAACCACCGAGGTGTCAAGTTGAGGGGTGCAAAGTGGATCTAAGTGATGCGAAGGCTTACTATTCAAGGCACAAAGTTTGTGGTATGCACTCCAAGTCTCCTAAAGTCATTGTTGCTGGCTTGGAACAAAGATTTTGTCAACAGTGTAGCAGGTCACTTCTTCATACTACTACAGTCCTGCTACTTGTTTTATTCTTTGTTAGTTGTTTTGTTTTCTAGTTTTAGTAACTTTATTCTTTCCAATTTTTAGACGCTAGCTGCAGAGTTTAGGTTGCTTTTTATACTGGGGATAGCACTGCGGTTTACGTATTTTGTGTAAACTAATGCGTTCTCATTACCTTTGTTAGTGATTGTTTCAGTTTATGTTTCTCTCACAGAGATTGGAAGAGGTATGCGACTAAGCTGAATTTGATTCAATTTGTTCAATCTTCCAAGTTCTGGTTATGGATGCTGTTGAAGTAATCTGTGTGTATACGAGTTTATTAGTTAGCTTTCAGTGTCCTTAAATTAGGTGTGTTTTGTTTGTTTTTGGTGTCGTCAGTCTATTGTTTGTTATGTCGCTTGTGCTGATTGGTTTTTGATTGTTACCGTAGCTTGTTGGGTAGGAATGTTTTAGGAATACATATGTTTCATCTGATGTTTATTTGACTTTGTATTATATTGTTATTTTTTGGTTTGTAACGGCGGTAAGTCAAGTCTATCGTTTGGAAAGGTACCTAAATGGAGGCTCACTAGAAAACGGCTTTGACATAGTTGGTTTTGTTGTAAAACAAATTAATTATCCCCAAGTCTATCGTTTAGAGCTCGTTTTCACCTCTATTTAACTTTGTCTATAGCATGTTACTTTGTTTCTAGATATTTGTAGTTGTACTTTCTGTTTAAAAAACATGGATTTTTGGAACTTTTCAACTTCTTTTATTACCCGAGCCATGCCATTGGCAGACCTACATGTGTGATAAACAATGACGAGTCTGCTTTTCTTCTTTTTCTGCAGTAATCCAATATGTTATGTTCTTGATGTTGATGTCAGTGCTAACTTGCAGTGTCTCCTTGTTCTCCACTCTTATGCACGAATCTAGTGCTTCAAAATATGGCTCAAGGGGTTTGCCGCAAAGATGTTCTCTCACATGTATAGTCAAGGAATAAAAGGGGAAAAAAAGGGAAGAAAGGAAGGAAATAATTTCTTTTTTTTTTTTGACCTGAGTGACATGGTTCTCTATTGGAATTTCACGCATGAATAAGTGCTGTCATGTTTAATTATCACGAAATTACGAGGAACTTTTCAAAACCATGAGATTGAATGAGCTCCCTATCCATGATTTTACCACCCTTTAATGGTGGTATCGTAGTTTTATCCCTTACATAGAATCAAAACATGATTTCTAGAAATGATTTTTAGTCGTGCTTGCTTTTGGTCTATTCTTAATATGGACGAGATCTCAGTGTCGAGTTTGTTTAGGTTGTATCTGATCATAAGATGCTTTTGGACCAAGCTAGATATATCCCTGTAAAGTCTTACTGTGATTTGTTCGTGGTAGGAAAATTACTGGAATGATACTTTGAGATTCTTGATTGTTAGCTAATTATGTATGCCTGCAAGAGCCAGGTTAAGGGCTTATAACACAAATGCTAGTTTCAAAGTAATTGATTTGTTTCATTTGATGGTTTTTGTTGCCTATAATGTACCTTCTACTTGATGCTTACAAGATGACCTTGATTCTCATGATGAAGTATGAAGGAAATCAAGCTAAAATCATTGAATTGTTCATTTATGGCGTTGAAATTTTACTTAGTGAAGGTAGCTCTACCATTTCCATTGGGCCTATTGAATCATAAAGCAAGGGGTAAACCTAAATCTCCGTTTTGTGCCGAGATCTCTTTGTCATAAGAAAGGAGAGCCTGCAATCCTTTCATTTTTAGTTTAATGTGCTTTGGAGTCCTTTATAGTGGATAATTGGTTGAAATTGATTTCTAAATTTATACGATCTCAATCTGGCTAAGCAAACACTCTCAGTTGTATGTGTTTTAGGGATTTCAATGTCTTATTTCCTTGAGTGGCCTATGTGAATAAAAAATAAGCTATCTTTGCCTATGTGAATAAAAAATAAGCTATCTTTTGGACTTTAAGCTAGAGATAGACATCCACTATGGATGGAAAGAGAGCGAACTAGTAGCCACTTTTAGCCCTTGATAATCCTTTTGAGGCAACTCCTACCATGTTTCTCCAGTGCAGCCACGCTATGGTATATGAAGGGCCTGGTTATTAAACAAATTGATTTGACAAATTATAAGAGCTAGGTGGATCTTTAAAAAAATAGATTTTTTGATGTTTTGACATATTTCTTTTATAATATTGGCTGTTGAATGATTAACTGTTCTTAGTCTGAAAATATTTTAGGGAAACTGAGTTTTAGTAGGCAGCTTTCTGGAGCTTTTCCAAACTGGTAATGGAACTGATGAGCTTCCTTCAATTACAGTTACTTGATGGCATCGCAGCTAAGAACTTGTATGAAATTTGTTTAGGAATTGGTTGTCACCACACAAGATTAATCATTATGTTAAAACAAACATAAATAATGCGAATATTGGTATCAAAATGTATTCTTGTAATCCTATTAGGTTTTCTGTTAGAAAGTTTTTTTTTATTTGTTGTTTCCATTCTTTGGCCTGTTTCTTGCAAGCAGGATAGTGCTGCGTTCTGTTTGCTCAACTTACTTAGTAGAGGGAAAACATGCTTCAGCTTCTGACAACTTGTTTCCATTTTCTAAAGATGAATTTGTTGGCGAAGCTAATTTCTATGACTGGATATAGCTCAGTTCATTTCATTCAGAATTGGGACTATACCGGATACCCTTGCACATTTAAATATGTTGTTTCCTGTTATGGTTTAGATCTAGTAATGCATGACTTGGTTTCAAAATTCTAAATTTTAGTTTCATGGTTTAGATCCAGTAACACATGACGTAGTTTCAAAGTTTTAGTTTGTAATATATTTCTTATATGTTTATATTTGATGTATCATGATCGTTTGAGGGCTGCAATAGACAAGAAGACAATGGTTGCACAAAAATTGAAATGTCAAACTGTTTTATTGATTGATCTATTCTTGCAATGACTATCCTGCTTGACTTGGTATTTGCTTTGTAAACTAGCCAAACTTTTTCACTGCAAATTTTAGACACGCCAACATGCTGACAACTCTTAGGGACCACTAATTCTTTTACTTTATAGATAGCATTTTATAGACATTGTGAAGAAAACATACATGATTGTAATTAGATCCTAGTTTTCTCTTTTTTTTTCCTTCTATACTCAAATAGATGAAACTGATGCTATGCCTCTCTGGAACTGCCAATAACTTGTTTCTCTGTTCACAGATTTCATCAGCTTCCTGAATTTGACCAAGGGAAACGAAGTTGCCGTAGGCGCCTTGCTGGCCATAATGAACGGCGAAGGAAGCCCCCAGCTGGATCAGTGTCGTCATCCCGCTTTGGTCGAATTTCATCTACTGTTTTTGGTAAATATATGAAATGTGGAAGTCATCTTCGCTGTCTTAATAGTGGTGATACGTAATATGTCAGTGTTCTTTGTGTGACAGATAACAATAATAGGGTTGGAGGCATTGTTCTGGACTTCACTGCATACCCAAGGCTTAGTGGGAGGGATGGATGGCCAACTACAAGATCTTCTGAACGGGTACATGGGAGTCAGGGTACTGGTACGGGAAGGTCCGTTACCCAACCGTGGCAGAATAGCTCCCAGAATCCTCCAACTAGCATTTACCTGCAGGGTTCTGCAGCTGGGACTGGCTTCTCCAGTTCTGGAATCCCTTCGGGAGAATGCTTCACAGGAGTCAATGTTACTGACTCGACTTGTGCTCTCTCTCTTCTGTCAAATCAACCATGGGGCTCTACTAACCGAGCAACAGGACTTGAGGTCAACAATTTGGTCAATGCCGGAATGGTTCAATCAACAGCCCCGCATGTTTCTGCAGTGAATCAGTATCCAAACTCCTCTTGGTGTTTCAAGGGAAATGAAGTTAGCAGCAGTTCACTCGATCTGCGTCCTGATCTAGGATTGGCTCAAATCTCACAGCCGCTAAGCAACCACTTCTCCAGTGAGCTACAATTGTCTCAACAGAATAGGAGGCAATACATGGAACTTGAGCACTCAAGGGCTTATGACTCGTCCACTTTGCACATGCACTGGTCACTTCGATGACCGTCATGCTGCTACTCAAAAAAACTGTTTCAATAGGTGAAGATCCTTCGCATGGCATCTTTTACCTAGTCTTTTAGTGAACTTTTGGATGGTAAAATAAAGGAACTATGTGTATTTGCTGTCAACTGGTGATGGAACACAAGAATCTTTATGCAGACCCTGGGTTTAAGTTGTTTTTGCATCTGTCATACCAAACGCGCAAAAACTCGTTAATACTGTTTCTTGGTAACCAACATCATTTCTGCATGCAATTCGCAGACTTAATTCGACGAGGACAACCGATTGTTTGATCTACTAGGCATGATTCTGTATATTTCGCTTATTATTTCTGACAAACCAACCATGAATGAAACACGTGTTATCATCGTATGGGTCCTAAGGCTGATTAATAGCCGTTATAACAATTGTAGCAGACAAAAGTTGAGTTGGAATCTGACTCACTTATTGTTATTAACATCCTTTCTTCTTCTTCAAGGATGCAGGTTTCAACTAATTTCCTTGTTTTAGGTATCACGGGGCTTTTGTCCACAGATTGGATAGTTCGGTTTCAACACACCTATAGAGAAGGTAATCGGTGTGCGGATTGGTTAGCCAATACAAGCCCCTCATTTAATCTTGAATTCACAGTTCTCCACTTACTCCCCTCAGGATGTGTAAGCATTTTGCTTGAGGATATAGCGAGAGTTGCCCTATCGCGTTTATGTTTGTAATTTGTTTTCCCTTCAAAAAAAAATGAAGCAAATTAGCTATTCTCTCTTCATCTTTGTGTGTTCGTTCACTATCTCTAATCATCTTTTCTAAAGTTACGAAAAATTATCTTAATAGCTAGTATCAGAGCAGACGACTCTTGGCAGTAGAGAACACAAAAGGAATTGAGGTATGTTGTTTAGAGGAAGGAATGAAGAATTGCTGGAAGCACAAGTGAGAAATGAAAAAGAGATAAGTTACTAAATGGAAAGAATTGCTAGAAGCACAAGTGAGAAATGAAAAAGAGATAAGTTACTACATGAGACTCCGGAGATAATGGGAACTATACAATTCTGAAGAGATTAGCAAGATAGACTTTCCTAAATTTGATGGGTAGGGGTGAAGCGTTGGATCTACCGATGCGAACAATTTTTGCAGTTGACTACATACTAAGGAACTAAAAATTCGAGTGATGTTGCTACACTTGAAAGTAGTGCAAGAGTGGTACTAGCTAATGACCAAGAACATAAATGGAGGAGAGGCACTAAGATGGGAATAATTTCTAACAACATTGAGACAGAAATTTTACGAATAAATCTTTGAAGACCCAATAGGTGACTTGAACGAACTAAAACATGAAGGTTCAGTGCTAGAATATTATGCTCAGTTCGAAAATATTCGAACAAATTGACACTTCCAAAAACTTACTTGATAGGGTACTTCCTAAAGGGTCTTAACCTAGAGTTGGACTCACAGTCAAGATGATGGATCCCTAAACACTCCGGCAAGCTTACACACTTGTTAGGAAACAAGAAACAATAGTAGTCGCAAGCTTACTTATGTACTTTGAAAAATGAGTGAAATCGTCGGGTTAAAGGTGCACCTTCTTCGTAGAATGGTATGAAACAAACAATCATTCCCATTAAAAACAACCCAGAGGAAGGATTAATTCCTACACCAAGAACCCAAGTAAACATTAACAAACAGATTTATAATAGAAATTTGCAGGGTATAAAAGCAATGAACAATAGAGAATTTGATGAGAAGAGGGCAAGAGGGTTGTGTTTTTGGTGTGATGAGAAGTATACTCTCGGGCACAAATGTAAGAAAACACAGTTTCGGTTGTACATGGAAGAGGAGGAAGAAACAACAGAAAGGGAAGAAACCAACAAAGAGTAGGAAGAAGGGGCACCGGTTAGTCCTAAGGTATCCCTGGAAGTGATGTGGGGTCTAAGGGACCAAGGGGAGTTTAAATAGATGACAGTAGTGGGTAGTCACCAAAAGAAATCCTTGCATATCCTCATTGATATCGGAAGCACTCGTAACTTTCTAGATGAGAAGCTTATAAAGAAAGGAAATATAGAAGTGGTAGAAATACCATATTTAAACATCACGGTGAGAGGGGGCTTAAAACTAAACTATAATCAAATATGCAAGAACTTCACTTTGAAATTGCAAGGATTACAATTTACCACCTACGTCCTTATCATCAAATTTGGGGGGAGGGGGAGAGGGAGGGGGTGATGTAACATGGTTCTAGGAGTCTAGTGACTGGTGACACTTGATTACGTGCCATGCAATTTCAAAAAGCTTACCATGGAGTTTCAATAGGAGGGCCGAATAGTGAAGTTGACATGCAACCTAAAAAAAGGAGCGAGAGAAATATTAGGTAAGGGCCTTCATAAACTGATATCAAATTCCACTAAGAGTGCACTGTTTATGTTACGTTTAACATATCCAGTTGAGTTCCACATGTAACAACTATTGCTGGAGGATAAAACAAATACTAGAGGTGAATTGGAGGGGCTACTTGGAAATTTGGTGAGGTATTCTAGGAGCCAAGGCAATTGCCTCCAAAATGAACTTACAACCACAACATTCCTCTCAAATAAGGAGTAGAAACTATAACCATACGACCTTATAGTTATTAAGGAGAGCAAAAAGATGCTATTGAATGGTCTTTGTAGGAGTTGTTGGAACAAGGATTCATTCAGATGAGTGTTAGCACCTATGCATCACCGGTGATCATAGTTAAAAAAGAAAAACAACATATGGAGGATGTGCATAGATTATAGAGAATTAAATAAACACACAGTAGAAAGCAAATTCCCTGTCCCATTGATTGAAGAATTGTCAGAGGAGTTATAGGGTTGTAACTGGTACTCTAAAACTAAATCTAAGATCCAGATATCATCAAATCAGGATGAGGGAAGAAGACATCCCAAAAACGACATTCAAAATGCATGAGGGACATTTCGAGTTTTTGGTGATGACTTTTCGACTCAGAAATGTTGGTTTAAGCCATATAGCCAATGGTTTTGGTTGTAGTTTATTGACAAAATAATTTAAAGAAATTCTTTATCTTGTACATGTTTAGATGTATATGATAAAGTCCTTGAGATATTAATAGAATGAAAAAAGACTAGCAAACATTATGTTTTTCCTTATGAAGGAAATCTCATAGGTTAAATTATGAAGATACTTAAACAAACATATAGGTGCTTGTTAGAGAGCAAGTTCATCGAACAATCTTGATATGAGAAATCCATTTGAAAATTACTTGTGTGACTATGAAATTCTCATTATGATGATTATATAAGTATTCCTTTAACTTGAGGTCACCAAAGTTATCTTTTATAAGGATTGCTATGTTTTGACTACTTATGATCTATTTAATCATGGGTCGGTCAATCGGTAATCATTGGATGTAGCATGAACTATATGGAGGTAGTTGTGTGATCAAGGATTCATCACCCTAAAGTAATTAGGGAGAATGATCCATTGTTCTTGATTAGTACTGATTCGAGAAATCCTTGGTCAAGGTGGAATGACACTTTGTAAATAGTGTAAAATATCATTAATTGAATCAATAGCTAATGATGGAGAACTAATATAACTGGACTAAAAAATAGAGTAATATTAATTCTATGAAACATTGTATGATGAAAGAATTGAATTATATTGAATTATACGATAAAATCACACCTGGAAAGGTTAGTCAAAACTACTTTGACATTCTTAAATATTTGGGTGGTCATGATGCGATGCTAGATGCCAATCTTAATCTATGATTATAAATTGTTTAATTAGAGAATTAAAGATAAATTAAAAAATTTTAATTTATCTAATTCTAATTATGAATCATAATTATAATTTATAATCATTGCTAATGTAATTGGGAACCTAATGAGTATCTCATAAAGAATGAGTTGAGGACAGAAAAGATAATTTAATCAAGTTTGACTTGATTGTAAAGTTTGAGAAATTTTATGATTAAATATGAGATATTTTATAAATACGGATCAATATGAGATATTGGCTCTTATTTGGGCATAATTGGTTTTTAATTAGAATTATTTGTAATTCTAAATAAATTTTAATTTTAATTTTAATTGAAATTAGAATTTAATTTTAATTAAATTACTACCTATTATAAATAGGCTTAAGCACCAATAAAGCTAGAACTTCTTGCTTAACCCTCTCTGTAAGAGTTACAGACTTCTCTGTGGATACTGTTAGAGGCTAGATATTTGTACGACTACAGTGGTTGAGACGGATCGATTTTGGAAATGGTTTGTGGAATACACTAAGACAAAGATCAAGTTTTAGAATAAGGTATGAATTACGATTCCTGCTTTGTTATGATTTATGTGTTAATCATTTTATAGAATTAAAGAGATTTTATTTTTTGGGAAATCAAAATATGAAAAAGTTTCGTAATTATTCCGCTATGGTTGGGATTTGATCCTGGCTCGATTTCCTAACAACAAATGCACCCTTTACCTTCCAAAGCCTCACAAATGAAAACTTTAGATCAAATTTGCAAAAATTTTTGTTGGTTTTCTTCTATGATCTTCTAGTTTATAGCAACAATTTTGCGCAACATCTGGAACATTTGCGGCAGATCCTATATCTTTTAAAGCAGTAATAACTTTTTCGCAATAGGAGCAAATGTGTTTTTGGGGCTAAACAAATTGAATATTTGGGACATTCCATCTCTGAGGAAGAGGTATCTACGATTGCTAAAAAGATCCAAATGATCTAATAATGGTCACCATTGCAAAGATTAAAAGAACTCAAAGGCTTTCTCGGGTTGACAAGGTATTACAAACCCTTTATTAAGCACAACGAGATAATAGTCAAACCTCTTAACACAATGTTAAAGAAACAAGTAAATGGGAAGTGGGAATGGCAAGAAGAACAACATTAAGTATTCGAGAAGCTTAAAGAGATGCTAGTAACAACTCCTACCCTCACATTACTAGATTTTGCAAGACCTTTCATAGTGGAAGTAGATGCTTATGAAAGAGGAATTGGGGTAGTACTCTAACAAGACAGACATCCCATAACTTTCCTCAGCAAAGCATCGATACCTAAACACTAAGATCTCTCAACTTATGAAAAAGAGTTTTTAGCCATCATCAAGGATGTAAAGCAATGGCATCATTCCTTAAATGGACATTTTTTTAGAGTGTTAACGGATGACAAGAGCTTGAAATATCTATTAGAGCAAAGGATTTTGATGCCATTCTTATATAGTTGGTTGCCAAAGTTGATAGGGTATGATTTTGAAGTTCACTATAGGATCAGGAGGCAGCACTTCTAATCGTGAAATTTCACTTGGACAGAGCACAATAGAGGATGAAGCAACATGCAAAAAACAAAAGAGAACAGAGAGAGAATTTGAAATGAGACAATAGGTTTTTTTTAAGCTTCAGCCATACAAATAGCATTCCATGCAAAGAAAAGTCAACCAAAAACTAGCTCCATTGTATTATGCTCCATATCAAATCACAACTAAGATCAACAAGGTGATCTACATGTTATAACTTCGTAAAGAATCCATAATTCACCCAACCTTCCATGTTTCTCAGCCAAAGAAATTAATCTATGAGGGGACGCCAAGTTATTCACAACTACCATTGTCACTAATCAACGTCGAGAACATACCCGAAGCAATGTGGGGAAGAAGGATGATTAAACATCATAATTGTGTTGTAACACAAGTGCTGGTGTAATGGAAAGGAGAAACTAAAGAAAGGGTTGCGTGGGAAACAATGTTCAAATTGCAAAAATGATTTCCGGGTATTAACCTGATAGATAAGATGATTTTTAAAAGGGAAGGGGATGCTATGAATAATAACCATAGTATGTAACAGATGAAAAGAAGAAGGAGAATGACATCGAAGAATGAAGTGGATGAGTGAGAAGAGGAAGAAAATGACCTCGAAGAATTAACATTAGTAAATAAGATGAAAAATCCACTACGTCTTTAACGATTATAACAAAACGATTATGAATGAAACACGTGTCACCATCATATGGGTCTTAGTACTGTTTAATAGCCATTGTAACAACTATAGTATTCAATGAAAAATTATGAGGCAAGTTATCTATTTTTTATTCCTCTTCATGTGTTTGTTCACTACCCCTCATCTTTCTAACGTTTTAAAAATTTATCTTAAAATAAGCTGAATTTGTTTGTGGAAAGTATAAACTATTTTAATGAAAAGGTAAAATGTGAATTCTATTTAACATGGTTGGATTTCATTTAGGGACTTCAAACTTGTAGGCTATAGCATTTTTGTCTTCCTCAACAATCTTTTATAGCAGGTGTCAAAAGTTAGAAACTGTTTTACAATATAGAATCAAAATTTCAACATAAACATATTAATGTGAACAAAGAAAGACATATATAAGGTGGCTAGTGATGATTTTTAATACTCATTTATTTTAAAATGCAGTTTGCTTTAACTAGAAGACTAAAATATTTTGAGTGTATTAGATTTGTCATGAAAAAATGAAGAAAAATTTAAAATTTAATGCCACATCAAATATCAAATATTTAGTTAATAATCCTTCATTAAAAGTTGATAATTAGTTGAGGAACTTTCAAGAATTAATATTGTAAAATTATGCTAATATTTTATACTTAAGAAATGTATAATCCAAGTATTTTCGTGGTATATTATAAAAGAAGAATAGCATACCTAAGTATTTGCAATCAACAATCCTACAAAATCAATGGTCATCCAACTCTCAGATAATTCTTGTCCCTTTTAAAGGTAAAATTCAAAAGGCAATTTATATAGTACATATGAATCAATGTTTTAAAAATTGGACTAGACATTAAACTGGTTAAAGGAAAGGTTTAAGATTTAAAGGTATAATCGGTATTAAACAGCTATAAAATTGGTATAAAATAAATAAGGAATAAAAACTATAAGAATAAATAAAAATAAAATATTTATTAAAATACAAATGTCTATTATTATATAATAAATTAATAATAAATCTAATCTAAGTATTTGGTCACGAAAATCCTCAAACTGAACTATCAATGTGCTCTCACATTATTACTTAATCTCAATGTTTATTCAATAAATATTTAGTTATAGGAAAAGAAATCTATATTTCAAGTTGTAGATTTATGGAAATTATAAATACAACATTACTAGTTTTTTTTTGTTGGAAAAGTTACAATAACATTAATAGTTGGTAATGGGAAATTAAACGATAGTGTAATGCAAAGAAATATGGAGGAAGTAAGGTTAGTTAAGTAATTGTGGATAACAGATATAGACCAAGAGCCTATGCCATTATCCATTAGGCTAATAACCAAAGCCAGCATAAACTTGGATGTTGGTACTCAACAAAAGATTCTCTTCTGCATTTCTAAGCCATTTGTCTTTGAAGTTTGAACTTTTCACTTCTCCATTTCCAAGCCTTCTCAATTTTCATGCTTTTCTTATATATCTCTATCTCCATCTATAAGGTTACAACCGATTAGTATAATATTAGGTTCTTAACTTCCTCATCTTTCTCTTCCACTAAATTTCACAACTTTCATTGGATAGTCCCTATGGAGAGGCTTCTAAAAGGAGCCAATTTAAAGACTAAGATTATGGACTACTATGTCAAGGCTTTAGATGGAGTTCTAGGCAGGTGGATGTGTGTTCTTTCTTTGGCCCCTTTTTGTTTCTTAGTTTTTAGGCTTGAATTTATGCTTTTGCCTTTTGGGTTGTGAATCTTTGTGATTTGGTTGGTTTGGTTGTCGAAAAAGAAGGTTATGATTCCATTATTGAGCACATTGCTAGGTTCATCATACAATGTAGAGAAATAGCCAATCACAAAAATTTTAACAACTTTAAACTAAAGTAGTTCCCAAATTTGACAATAGGGACCACCTTCTCTATTTATGCTTTACTGTCGGGAATTTTATTCTTTCCTAAGATGAAATGGAAATATTGTTTCATATTCAATTTTTTAGGAATGAGCCTGAACTTAGTATAACTAAGTTGTCAAGAGTCACTTAGAAGAGTGGTGAGAATGCTGACATGTTCATCACTCCTTTCAAGAAAATGAGAACTTGATTTCAGATTACACTCTCAAAAATTGAATATGTGAAGTTAGCTCAAAGAGGGCAAGGCATTAAATCATGGAAACATAGCATGAAATTTCATGATTTTTATGAACTGATAGCAAAAGTCTTTGAATATGAAGAACTTCTCAGAGAAGAAGGATACCATAATAAGAATTTAATAGGCACTTATGTTGCTAAGATGAATTCTTACAATTCAGCAATAACTAAAGCAGCATCCTGAGAACTTATGTTTTACCCTCTTTGGAGCGTCAATTACTGAAAGTCAAAAGGAAAATGTGGGTCCATCTACTCAAGTTTAGTACACTTTTAACATCTCCAAAACAAAAGAGATCTTTGATTATTTGTTATAAGTGAAATTCATTACCTTATCACCTGAGCGTATAATTCTTGCAAAAAAGAAATTAAAGGTAGAGACTACTACAAATATCATAATAATTGGAGCTACTTAGCCAACTCATGTTGGGAATTCAAGAATGTGTTCTAAGATCGAATTCATAAGGGAATGATATTGTTTGCTAAAGCTGACCAAACTATACTGATAGATGAAGACATGTTCCTGTCAATAGTATCCATTAATGCCACTGAATTTTACTTGCACTTATTATTAGACGTCAAAAATATTGAAAATTATTGAAATCAATTAGCATTATTATCAAATTTAGGAACAAATGTTTTTTTCCTAGCTATAATATGAATTTTAAGAATGGGGAACAATGAGTTCCTAGAATCCAACAAAAGGTAGAAATTCAAGAAAAAAACACCAAGTAGAATTCACCTAAGTTTATCGGAAATAAATATAAACCTTGAATTTTGAGTTTTCAACACAAATAGCCTAAATTTGTAGTACCACCATTAGTGCCACCATCTTGATAATGGTAACAAATAAGACACTTTAAGAATTTGGTACCCTGAACTTGAACTAAAAAAAGATGGCTTTAGCAATAATGTTCCACTATCAACATTGAGAAAAATAAGCCAATATTATTGGAGGAGCCAACTTCAAAAAATTCATCCTATGTAAAACTTGTCTTTTCTAAAGAAAATAACAGATATCCTAAAAATCAAAAAGGAAGGGTAGAAATTATTAATGAAACATGGAGCAGGACAAAAGATAATATATTTTAGAAGAAGTCAAATCACTTTAAGAGCCAAGATAAGGATTCCAATAAATTTATTATGATTAGAGAAATTCACATTCAAGTACCATATACTATTTCTTCTATAAAACTCCATATTTCATTTGGTAAATCTTGTGCAAAGAAGGCAAAAACCCCTCTTGAGAGAATAGAATGCAGGGTGTCAATATTGGCAACAGGGCTAAGAATTCTAAAAAAGTTGGTGTTAGAAAACCAAGTTGTTGTTAAGACACAACAAATAAGACCTCTGTATATTAAGGCTGACATCAACAGAAGATCAACTTCAAAAGCTTTGGTCAATAATACATCGATAGCAAACATTATGCTAACTAAAATGGCGATAGCTTTAGACAAAGCCGATGCAGACTTGATTCCAAATGAAGTACCTGTTGTTGGATTCAATGGTGAAACCACTAGAGGGAATTCTTCCTGTAAATATCACAATTGGAGGAAAGACTTTGTTAACTGCTTTCTTTATTGTTGACACTTATGTCAGCTACTAAGTTTTATCATAGTGTGATTAGATCCACTCCAATTATTACATTATGTTATCTCTCCATCAACTTTTACTTTTATAAAAAGGACATAAAGTAATAATTGTTTAATCCTATTCATAACCATTTCATACTAAAGTTGATACAATGAAGGTAAAATTCTATAAAGATCATATAAAGTCAGTACAAATTTAGAAGTCGACTCATTATAATGAAGGTAAAAAAAAATGAAATAGAGTTAGAAAGATTTGTAAAAACAACTACCATTGTGTTTACTCCAAGGTTAGTGAAGTTTTCCATTATAGAGGAACCTAATGAGTGAATTTTCACAAAAAAGAGCGATAGCTGTAGCCATAGAGATCAAATATCAAATGCAACCAATCTTGGAGAATTTTGAAGAAATAAGTATATGTAATAAAGCATAAATGGTTTTTGAAGAAGAACAGGAACCATAAATAAGTGATAGTTATGTCCAAAAGTTAAAATCCATTCCTAAGAAGTTTGATGATCATAGGAACTAAAACCATGAATCATTAAAAAAAATAAATCTGGACAACTTAGGAGAATTTTGTGGAGTCTTTATTAGCAAAAAATTAGATTCAAAGATAAAGCTAGAATTAGTGGAACTCTTAAAAGAATTCAAAGATTGCTTTACTTGGGACTATACTAAAATTCCAAGATTGAGTAAAAGGTTAGTATAACACATACTTCCGATAAAACTAGAATCATACACTTACTATCAACCTCCTAGGCGATGGTCCAAAAAAGTTGAGCCAAAGAATAAAGAAGATGAAAATTTATGTAAGACTGGTTTTATTAGACCAGCCAAATATACTAAGTAGTTAGATAACATTATGCCTGTAGTTAAAAAGAATGGAAAGATAATAATTTTTGTCAAATTTAGCAATTTAAATGTAACTACTCCCAGGATGTATCCATGATACATATTGCAAATTCTTTGATAGATGTAACGGTTAGACATTCTTTATTTTCTTTTATGGGTTGTTTTTCTTATTATAATCAACTTTTTTATAGAAAAAAATTATATTTCCAAAACAAATTTCAAATTTCTTGAATCAATAGTGGCATTCAAATGGGTCATAATGCCTTTTGGTTTAAAGAATGCAAGTCACTTATCAAAGGCTATGAATGTTATCTTTCATGATTTAATAGGGCAAACTTTCGAAGTTTACATAGATGATATTGTCGTGAAATACAAAAATAGTTCAAATCATATCTAGGATTTATAAGAAGCCTTTTATCAGAAGATAATCCATAAATTGAAGTTGCCTTAAAATGTGTTTTTAGAGTAAAAGAAGGGAACTTCTTAAGGTTTTTAGTTCACAATAGAGGAATTGATTCAAATAAAAATAAAGTAACATCTATCCTTGAAGCAAAACCACCTTAGGATAAGATGAAGCTTTAGAGATTTCTATTCCAGGTGAACTATGTAAGAAAGTTCATTGCTAATCTAGCAGGAAATCAAAAGAATTTTCATATTTATTAAGATTGAAGAATTCTATTAAGAGGAAAGGCATTGGGTGACATTCGATAGTATTAAAGAATACCTAATCAAATCTCTAGTATTGATGTGCCTATTAGCTTAGAGTAATGAGGCAGGCATAAATAAGCTATTTATTATTTGAGTAGAATTCTCATGCCAATAGAAAAGAAGTACGTACCCATCGTTAAGATATGTTTGACTTTATACTTTGCTTGTTCAAAATTAAGGCATCATCTATTAAAAAAATAAAATTTATATAGTTTCACATACTGACTCAATGAAATACATGTTAAATAAGCTAGTTATCTTAGGAAATATTAGGAAATTGCTTATAACTTGCAAACTTTAAGATGGTATTACCTACAAAAGTCTGTAAAAGGTCAAACACTAACTGTTTTCTTAAAAAACCATCGCTTAATTGAAATACAAAAGGATGTTAGACATTTAGTTCTTAATTGCAAAGAATCCATCGTAATTGAAATTCGAAGAGTTTAGAGTAGAGAAGTCAACTAGTGTTGGAGCAGTCATAACCACATTAAATAAGATCAAAACTTTTCTCTCCCTTAAAATGGACTTTTTATGTACTAATAATCAAGCAGAATACAAAGGCTTGATAATTAGACTAGAAATTCTAGTTGATATTGGAGCCAAAGAAGTTCTTATTAAAGGAGATTCTCAACTGGTATTACACTAACTAGTAGGGGATATAAGTGCAAGAATTTGACTTTGTCACCCTATTATAATGTCACTATCTAATTGCTATAATTTTTTGACGATATAAAATTTTAGTATATTCTATAAGTTGAAAATTATGAGGAAAATAAGATATCACAAATAAAATTTAGTTTGAAAATGTTTGAATATTTAGTTCATAAGTGTATCATGGTACAACTAAGGCCTAACCCATCCACTCACAAAAGAGAAATTTCCTTAGAATTTTTTACTACAAATAAAGAAGTCGACTAGGATTGGAGAATAAAGATCAAACAATTTTTGGAAAGTCCTAACAAGAAATTTCCTTTCAAATTTAAGTAACGAGCACTTAATTTTGTGTTAATTGAAGGACTTGTTTTGCCAAGGTAACAATAGACTTTCTTTAGATGTCTTGGGATGCTCGAGGCATAAATAATAATAAGTTCACGAGGGGGTATGTAGAATACACTAGTCTAAAATAAAGATGAGATTGCTTATACAATGATATGGTTATTATTGGTCATAAATTTTGCAAGATTGTATATTATATGCTAGAGAATGTAAACAGTGTCAAAAATATGGAAGAATTCATTGAATTCTTACTTTTAAGTTTCATTATATAATCAAACCTTGGCCATTTCGAGGATGGTCCATTGATCTTATTGGGAAGATATATCCACCATCTTTAAAAGGCCTTAGTTTCATTCTATTGTTCATAACTTATTTTATTAAATGGAGGTAGCTCAACCTTTGAAGAAGGTTGATGATCGTGGTTTTTCGATGTGTATAAGTTCTAACTAATAACCTCGATAATCCATAAGCGTATGGATCGTTCGCATAGTACCTAAGGTGTCGAAAGAGATAATCTAATCCTAAAATCTAAGCCCAAAACAATTCGCAATAATTCAAAATGTAACAAAACTAAGGACAGAATTTAATTCAATCATTCAACTCAATTTTAAGAATTAATTAAGAACATATTAGCAAGTAGCAGTTGCAACCACTCTAAAAAATCAACCTAAAGGAACTATCAATTGAGAGAAAGGGGAATTTTTACCTATCTTTAATGCTAACATAATTGATTATGAATTATTGGATTATTAGTCCTAGATGATCCTATGGTTGATTACTCTCTCTCGAGTTATAACCATTAACCCTAAATTATAAACCCTAATTAGATTATGTAAAATTGCAATCTCTCAATTAACAATCTATCCAAAATCCTAATTAGATATAAAGTTGTCCAATAAACTATCGGGAAACTATACGAGATCTCTCTCACACAATTATCGATTTAATTAATTTCTTATTTTTATTAAATCACCTAACTCTCGTTAGCCCGATTTAATTCTTTTTCATTCGATTCACTCTCTCATTCTATTATCGAATTATGCAATCATAGAAATCAATCACAATAAATCCAATAAACATAAACAATCAGATTTTATTAAATTAAAGATTAAAAAAACTTGAAGGTGAGTATAGAATATCTCTACATTGACAATCCTGTCATTAAACTGCTATTCCCAATTCTATACAATAATAAAAATGGAAAATAATAGGAAATACAATTCTAAAAGGAGACGAGAGGCAGCGACATCGAGAAACTCCAAATCCTGTAAGTACATCGATGTGGGCTTCTTCTCTACTTCTCTCTTTCTTCTTCTCTTTCTCAATCTCTCAACAATTCTCTCTAGGGTTTCTCTCCAAAATGGCTAATGAAAAAGCCTCTTATTTCTATTCTTGTTGTTCTATTTATGTTCTTTTGTGTTTATGGTTGAACTAGGATTTTTTCGGGGTCCGAAAGCTCCAAAACATCCCTCGAATTGTGAAGTTTTGAAGTAGCTATGCATCTGCCTGATGTAGGCCACAACTGTGGCCTACTTCTAAGCCTTCTGTCATGATCGTGGCATGTAGGCCATGGTCGTGGTCTAACTCTAGCGCTTTTTTCACGATCGTAGCCTCGATCATGGGCCGTTGTTTCGACCCGAATGTCTTCAAAACTTCTCCGTTCTTCAATGTTGAAACACTAATGAACATATCAAAGTACCTCAAAAATATAATATTTAAGCTCAAAGACTGGTACTGACCCATAAAACACTTAAAACACAAATAATTAACAAACTTACACAATTCTAACCTAAACACATACCAAATGATTAAATTAATAGCTAAACACATATCAAACTATGCCCTAAAATGTGACGAAATTTACACTTATTAACATCCCACACTTAAACTTTCACTTGTTCTCAAGCAAACAAAAACAATCAAACAAATCAAAAAAACACAAAACATGCATATGCGATAATGAGACAATGGCTTCAACTTAGCGAAACAATTTTAACTATAAACACAATCCTTCAATTTGTTCTATTAACAAGCGAAATCTGTGTCTAAGCACCTTGGACTAAATATACAAACTAATCAAAATTTTAATGTTAAGTTTATTCACCTCTATCACTTGCACATACATATTGATAATCATTGAGTCAAAATAAAAGTGTAGCTATTCCTCAGTAGGTTTTTATGAAAAATCAAGCTATTATAAGTTTAGTAGGTTTTTATTTGAAAACATTCTTTATGTTGATTTTTCTTTAAGGAATGAACCTAGTCTTTTTACTTGGAGGCAAACAATTGTGATGAATGTCAATCCGGTTACTTGACTAAGTCATGTTGTTATTAAGCTGCTTGGTTAGAATGTCATTATAGCCTTTTTATGCGAAAGCACACATTTTTTATGCGTGTCGATCTAATTACTTCGCTACATCACATTCTCAGCTGGCTACTAGCTCTATTTATAATCCAGAGGCTAGCAGAATAGTTATTTTAGTTAAAATTTATATAACTTTTTTCTTTTTTAACACAAAATTTTGCCTATCTTATTGCTTTAACTAATCGTTCTCATGAAAATGTACTAATAATGTCATTTATTTGATTGACTTAAAATTATAAATGAGCACGGCAAATTTTTAGAGTGAATGAACTAACATCGTATCCTAATGAACCAACATATTTAGCCCTAAGTAACTTAGGTCACTAATTTCATAAGCTAATAAATCTTTATAACCTAAAGGGTTATGTTTAAGGCTAAATCTATCCTGTTAAGTCCTTAACGCATTCACACAATTCACATTCTGTAACCTAAACAAACTATCATACAATATGCAAAATTCACACTTAAGGTAAAACACACAACCCTCCCCACATTTGAACAACACATTGTCCTTAATATGAGAAGGGTACAAAAACACACTAGGGGTAATAAAACACAATATACGAAAAAAAACATAAGAAGAAAATACTAAGAAAAATGAAAAGAAAAGGGTGAGAACATGAAATCATCAAGGTGACTGTGGTAGTGATAGTGTCATAGATGGAGATCAAATGTGTTTGATGCCGAGCTGGCTTTCTTGTCTTATAATTAATTCAGAGAGAGTAAGAGAATTATTAATCCCAGATCATTTCAAATTATTAAAATTTTATTTTTGAAATTTAAAACAAATCTTACTACGCAACAATTTAAACCTAACTACCAAACGTGCTAATTTATGGTCATTAGCTTGACCTTGTTTTATTGAAACTCAGTCGGGATCAATTACAAGTGGCTTGCTTCCACTTTTCTCGTTCAACATCAGTTTTGTAGCCTGTAAGTAAGCTACAAATTGCAAAATGATCAAAAGGACAACATTGATAAAGTTGAGAAAATCAATTAATTTTAGTAATGTCCTTTTCATTAACAAACTATTAATAAAATAGGGAATAACGAAACTCCCTGAATCTTTCGTCCAATCCAGCAGTTTGTCTTGTAAGAAGGTGAGTTGCTCTTTTTTTTTGTAATCATCTTTGTCTGCTCTTCTTCTTCCATTTCATGGATAGAGACTTCCATATCTTCTTCAAACTCGATGTTTTTTGTCATCTGTTCTTTGTCCTCTTGTTCTTTAGAAGATTCGAACACATCAATTATCTTAAATGAGCTACTCTCCTTCGTATTCTTTAATACATCATTCATGTCGAATGTCACTTGGTTATCATTAATCTGAAGGATAGGTTCTGTTTATGGTTATCAATCTGAGATTTTTCAATGTTCACACATGTTATATCGAGAATTGGTGAATAATATGGAGGGTTGGCATTCTTTTCTTCATCCTCTTTCTTCATCTCTTATTCTTCAATAAGGTGAGGTTCAGTTTGGTTTTCCATTGATCCTTCTAGCTGTTCCCCATTCTTAGGTGCAATAGCCTCATATTACTCTCTTTGAAGTATTTCCATATTACTTAGAGAGTCTTCCACACTTCTCTTACAAAATTCACAGGAAAGTTGTCTCACTCGAATCTCTAGGTTATGAATAGACGAGGCATTCTTTTCTATTACTTTCTCAATTTGCTCTTCTAGTCTCTTCTGGCCCTCTTCCATGTCCGTGAGCTTATATAGGATCTTGTCCAATTTAGAATCCTGTGAACTGGATTGATCTTGTTGAAATCCTAATGGTTCTTGATGTCCTAAGTGAGCCCTTACATGTACCCGAAGTGTACATGTTCCAATAAGGATTGTTACTTCCCCAACCATACTGCGCCACATTGTAGTTCAGAAAAGTTCCTTGCTCCTTATAATATCGGTCTACCATTATTATTCTTTCCATTTCCTTTTGGCATCTAGCTCTTCAGATGTTTTGTTCTCACTCTAAGATATCTTGCTATGTCTCTACTTTATGACCCAAACTTCTTTCTCTATTATTCCTTAAAAAAAAAGATAGTGAAAAAGCCTTAGAGTAAAGAACTAAACTAATCGCCTCCCCAACAACGGAATCAAAAGCTTGATCGTAGTTTTTTGATGTGTATAAGTTCTAATTGATAACCTCGATAATTCACAAGCGTACGAGTCATTCATGTAGTACCTAAGGTATCGATCTTACAAGGAGGGATAATCTAATCCTAAATCTAAGGCCAAAATAATTCGCAATAATTCAAAACTAACGAAACTAAGGCAAGAATTTAATTCAATCATACAACTCAATTCCAAGAATTAATTACAAAAATATTAACAAGTAGCAGTGCAACCACTATCAAGAATCAACCTAAAGGAAATATCAACTAAGAGAAAGGGGAATTTTTACCCATCTTTGATGCTAACCTAATTGATTATGATTTATTGGATTATTAGTTTTAGACGATCCTAAGGTTGGTTACTCTCTCTCTCGAGTTATAACCATTAAACCTAAATTGAAAACCCTAATCAGATTATGAAAAATTAGAATATCTAAATTTATAAACATTAAATTGAAAACCCTAATCATATTATGAAAAATTGAAATATCTGAATTAACAATCTATCCAAAACCTAAATTAGATTTGAAGTTGTCCAATAAACTATCAGGAACTTATATGAGATCTCTCTTCACACAATTACCGATTTGAGTAATTTCTCGTTCTTATTAAATCACCTAACTCTAGTTAGCCCTATTTAATTATTTTTTATTCGATTCACCCTTTCAGTCTATTACCAAATTATGCAATTATAGAAATCAATCACAATAAATCTAATAAACATAAACAATCACATTTTATTAAATCAAAGATAAAAAACCTCTAAGGTGAGTATAGAATATCTCAACATTCACAATCTTATCATCAAACTAATATTCCTAATTCTATACAATAAAAAATAGAAAATAACAGGAAATATAATTCTAAATGGAGATGGGAGGTAGCGACATCAGGAAACTCGAAATCCAGGAAGTATGTTGATGTGGGCTTCTTCTCCGCTTCTCTCTTCCTTCTTCTCTTTCTCAATCTCTCAACAATTCTCTCTAGGGTTTCTCTCCAAAATGACTGATGCAAAAGCCTCTTCTTTCTATTTTTTTTGTTCTATTTATGCTCTTTTGTGTTTAGGGTTGAACTAGGGATTTTTTGGGGTCCGAAGGGTCTAAAAACTCCCTCGGAACATAAAGTTTGGAAGTGGCTACGCATCTTCCCAAAGTAGGCCACAACCGTCACCCTGTAGGCCACGATTGCGGACTACTTATAAGCCTTCTATTATGATCGTGTCATATAGGCCATGATCGTGGGCCAACTTTGGTGCTTCTGTCACGATCATGTCCTATTGTGCCACGATCATGGGCCGTTGTTTTGACCCGAAGGTCTGCGAAACTTATCTCTTCTTCGATGTTGACCCTGAAACACTAACAAACATATCAAGGTACCTCAAAAACATAATATGTCGCATCCGTTACCATAGAGTACATACCCGAACATCCAGAGGATATTCAAGTACATATCCTATGACAATGGTATGCTGGATCAAACCTAATCTCTTAAATGGCATCATAAAGAAAACACAATACTTAAAAA
>JANIIA010000004.1:49764671-49776137 GCA_027478495.1 Erythroxylum alaternifolium
CATGTGCATTTTCATAAGAATAATCAGTCATAAATACATTTATGAATGTATCATGTATCATGCATGTTCAATGACAACTTTTCGGGTATGTTTCCTTAATACACTTTATAAGCAATTACAACACCTTCCAAACATTCTTTAATCTTTAATACTCTTTGCTCACTTTAATCCCATCATTCAATATCATCTAAATTCATTTAAGTTCTCATTTAAACCTACATACCTCATATGGAAACATCCTAGCCTTTATTAGTCCAAAAATTACTCAAAACAAAACTCCCTTTGCATTTCCTCTAGGGTCACAATTGTGCAAGTGCATGATTACGACTTTCCTGCTTTCTCAGTAGAGTCGCGATTGTGCAGGTGCACGATCTCGACTTCTTGCGTGATCGTGCAGGTGCACAATCGTGCCCAGCTATATTTTTCTTCCTCCTTTCTTCTGTTTATCTGAAACTCACATACATTTTAACACCATGTTCACTCTAATTTTCTAGATTACTTTACCACAATCACATCATCATTCCATACTCATTCACATACCAATTTGTTTTCATGAAATTATCAAACTCTAATCAATTGATTAAAACTCTTTAACTACATAACATCATTCATGAAACCTATCCTTTTCCATAACGTGATATCCATTTTATCAAACATTTCTTTATCAAAATTCTATCATTTACAGTATGCCCATTATGACCTAGACAATGAGGTATTTAGAGAACAACTTCTCCTAATCAAAAGTCCCACAATTTCTTAAGTGTCTAATGACATCAATTCATGCATTTTGGTTCAGTATCATACAAGTTATAATCAAAAAGCAACAGACTGTTTTCATACCTCGACAGAGCATAATTCTCAACTTCAAGCCAAATTTTAAGACTCTTAAAGACATATTTCAAATTTGATTCCTTCATGAAAAATGTATCCATATGTCTCTAGTTTACACGAAATTAAAATCCATCCAATTTGGATATTCACACATAAAGTTATGTCCAAAATACAGATGCATGTTCAGTAAAAACACTGCATATAACATGCTCTAGCTCACTACATTGCTAAAATCTTTTACCTTGATAATCATATCACGAATTTGCTTCTTCCTTCACCACCCACACATGCATCCACACCATTCACACATGCATCAATCCACAAGCATGAGAACATACACTAGTCATGTATGTATCCATTTTACAAACATTAAAACCTCATCTTAATATCATTTACACCACCCATACAACTTAAAGAGTAACTTACTTGTCTTAAGCTTCACTCTCTTAAGTAAAATTCCAGAAATGGGGGGAAAACAAAATGAGAGATTTTGGTGGATGGAAAAACACAAGGATTCAGCAACAATAAAAAACCCCAAAATAGTTGAAGACTTTGCAAGGTGTATTAAGCAAACACCAAAGGCATATGAACAAGCTAGGATTCGATGATGGATAAGCAAGAAGGGGGGTTTTTGGTGATGGAGAATTTCGGTGAAGCATAAGAGAGCTGTAGAAATCTTCCTTGCCTTACAAAAAATGTGACTTAGGTGGCTTAACTTAGCTTTACCACATGTCTTTAATGCATGTCTTGCAATTGTCATCATGTCAATCTACCAAATGTCACTTAGCTATTGCTCCACTTGTCACATAGTAATTGATCCATTTGTCACTCTATAATTAGTCCATTTATCAATAATTCTATTTGTCTTTTATTTCTATATTTTTTCCTAGTATAAAATACCCCAAATTTTCGATAAAATTCCAAAATATCTAAAATGTCTCCAAAAATGCGAAAATAATTCTAATACACACCAATTCAAATTTCAAGACAATTAATCTATAATTCACACTTTAATCACATAAAAATCACTTATACCCGAAAAATGTCAATGAACGCATGTACAATTATTTTCATGAGTGACAACATTATTCACATGCATGTGTATGCCACATAATGCATGAAATGCATTCTAAATTCTCAATAAACACTTATATATAATATCCCAGGCTTCTAACCCTAATCATGGGATAATGAGTTGTTACATAATATTTAAGCTCAAAGACTTGTACTAACCCATAAAACACTTAAAACACGAATAATTGACAAACTAACACAATTCTAACCTAAACACATACTAAATGATTGAATTAATAGCTAAACATATATCAAACTATGCCCTAAAACATTATGCAATTTACACTTATCAATTGATCAAATAGATGTAGTTAAACTCATCAAGGAACATACTATTCATCAATTTGAAATTCCTTAATTAATGACAAATGATCAATGAACCATGTTCATAGGTGACTCAATCTTCCATTACAAATGTAAAGTCAATACATGAAATTTTAATGACTTTAAAAGAAGTCATTTTGAGAAGTAATTTGTAAGGAATTTATGATGCATCTATTTGTGTCAAAGGTCCTAGATATGTAACTTTTCAAGATATCATCTTACCGCATTCATAGAAAAATTTGATATTACATAATATATGGCTAGCCTAACAAAACCATAAAATTTGGCTATTTAATTACAAATTAAGAGGAATCATAACTACCATATAAAGCTACCAAATCACTTTCAAGATGGAGCTACCTCATAGATGTTGTATTCATGTCTATCTGAAATGCAAATCATAATGTTGATTCTTATGGAAATGGGAATGAAAAGCATTTCACCCTATTGGTTGATACATGATAGCTGGTCCTTTTTAGCTTACTGGACTTGTTATTTCCAAAACCTGACTTCATCCTTTTGTAGCATCAATGACTTCCCTAACTTTATAGCTACTTGATTAACTTCTTAACACTCTTGATTGAACTACTTTCCATCCTACTTCAGAGCTTCTTGCTTCTCTCTAATCAATTTAATAGCCCATTCTTATTCAATAGCCTCTTTTTCTAAAGAATCCAATTCATTTTAAGCTCTTGTATTTTTTAGGAGATTTTTGCCTCTAGCCTCCTCTATATTGTAATCCATTAAACATTGGTGTAAGAGGCATAATGTTTTAAAGTACATGACCTAATCATGACAAGACTTATCGAATGAAGCAAATATTTTTTCCCCCTACTAAAAAGTCCCTTAATAGTAGACGACTAAGTTATAGAGCGAACTTATAATAATATGCTTAAGAATGAACTATGTTAAATCTTAGTTAAGAACTGTAAATCTTGTTGCATAGTGAGTCTCAAAGAATCCTTGACTCTTAATAGTTCCTCATAATTGATTGTTTAAGATAGAGATTTAAAAAAATTAAGTTGAAGATTTCTTCTGAAGTCACTGCTGTGGTCTAGACATCTTTGGCTTATAAGAAAAAAAATTTGTTAGCAGACTAATTTATTAGTATGTGGAATAAAGGAATTCTTATTTTACCTCCAGTGAAGTGACCTCCAATTCATGGTTTTTCTAAATTCCAGTTCAAGAGGAAAGAAATGAACAAGAAGGTCCAACATAGTATCATCTATAAAAAAGGAGGTAAAAAGTGAAATTCATAGTAAGGTTAAAAGCAACAAAAGGAAGTTTCATACCGTTACTAATGTCCTTAATAACTTTTTCAGTCATAGGAGAATTCCCTTCTACAGGAACGGTATCTTCAGTCATATACTTTATGGTCTTGGTTCTTTAAGTAATTTAGCGAAATAATGAGTGGACTTCCTAGCATAACTTTTTAAGACTGGAATTTTAGCTTTCTTAGAACTAGAAGAGACTAGACACTTCTCTTTCAGCTTTCTTTTAGGGACAAGATTTAGGAATACTTCTTTTTAAGAGGTAGGCTTGCTTTCTTCTTTACTCTCAGCATCTAATATTCTGAAATTTGTAATGACAGGAGTTAAGAATGAATACTGAAGGGAAAAAGATACTTAAATAAGAGGAAATAACTTTAATAAAGGTAGAATCCAAATGGAACACTAAACTCTAAAACCTTTTTAGCCACCAAGCGTTGTAAGCTTATGTGTCAACAACACTAGCGACAAAAATCTTATACGTTAGAATGTAATAATGATCAAAGATTTCCTGAAGGAACTTATCATTATTAACATTTACCTTAAAAGGGACTCCGATCAGATGGTGTAAAAAATGAATAGTGGGTGGAATTCCCAAAGAAAGGCCTAGTTGCCTACTCTAGACGTAAGTTGAGGAGAAATGCATGATTATGTTGTATGATCATATAAATACTAGATTTTCCAAGTCATAATATTTTTGCATTTTGGATGATTTAAGGTTATTTTTGTAATATAAACCAGTGAAGAAACCCTAAAAAGAGCCCTAGGAGGATTCTGATGTATAAAAGGAAAAGAGAAACATCAAAAAAGACAATCGAAACATCAAAAAAGAGATCAAAGAGGCAAAATTCTATAAGAACAATTCTTGTGGGAATGATACATTTTATACTATAAGGATACAACCCTTACACTTGTGGCTACAAATAAGTTCTTGGCATCATTATCAGGGATTATAATTCAGCATGTAATGGAAAGTTACTTTACTTTAATGAACTTAACACTTTTCTTATGTGATTGCAAGTACATGAACATAAGAACATTAAGTAGTTCGAGCAAGCTCAAAGATATATAAGTTTTTGACATCACTAAATACGAGATACAAATTTTAAAAGCAAGATGCCAAAAAGCTATAGAAAGACCAATAACAGAAGAAGGGAGCTAAAGAGATCAATAAAGATCCCCCATGGACTTTATTAACTGGGGTTCAATGCTAATGAACAAGCGATCATAAGACTACCAGTGTAAACAAATAGTTTTAAGATTAAACTAGCTCTATTAAACATATTGCAAACTAATGTCCAGTGTTATAGACTAGCTAATAAGGATCCTAATGCTTATTTGTCCAATTTCTTGGAGATATATTGGCAGCTAAGATGAGACTATTCCCATTCACACTTAAAGTTAGATCCAAGGCATGGTTAGATCCAAGGCATGGTTAGATCCAAGGCATGGTTGAATTCTCTTAACCTAGAGAATGTAACGATATTGGAGTAGTTGTTACAATCCTTTTCAGTTAAGTACTTCCCCTTAACAAAGACCATAATGATCATAAAGGAAATAAGAAATTTTTAGAAATTTGAAGAGGAATCATTGTATAAAACGTGGGAAAGATTTATGGAGTTGTAAAGGAGTTGTCCACACTATAACTTACCTGAGGAGTTCCTATTACAAACATTCTATAATGGAGTCAATCCAACTATATGAGGTACCATTGATGCATTAGCTAGAGGTTTATTGATAAGGAAGAAAGTAGATTATGCACATTATTTATTAGAGGAGATGGCAAAAATAGTTGTCTATAGACACCAGAAAGGAGAAAACAATAACCAACTTTAAGAGATCGGAAGAGAGTACTTACTATTGATTCAGTGATAATATTAGAGGTTGAAGTAGCTAATATGGCCAAGCAAATAAATAGCCTAAAAGCTACTTTGTTCAACCTATTAAAAAGTATACAATATAGATGTGAACTATGCACTAAAGAAGGTTATGTTACAGCTGATTATTTCCTAGAAGAGAGCAACAATATGGAGTAACTTAATTTTATGAGAGCAAGATTAGGTAAAGGTGGTAACAATCCTTACTATAACACTTGTAATCTTGGGTAGAAAAACCACCTAAATTTATCCAGCTCTAACAATATAGATAATTAAATGAGAGCATAAGGCCCATTAAGATTTCAACAACATAGCTCAGTTCATTGGAATCAAATATGGACACGCTAATAGATGTCCTAAATTCTAAGTTCATGAGCTAAGATGATAGCAAAAAGATAATGGAAGCTAAGTTCAACAAAATTATAGAAAAATCATGCTTCTTCCATCCATAATTTGGAGATTCAAGTAGGGTAACTAGCAAACGCATTGTCTACATAAAGTGTGGAGAGTCTCTTGAGCAATACAAATTCTATTCCAAGGGAGAAACTAAAGGACATCAAACTTAAAAGTAGGAAATTGTTGGAAGAACCACCATATATCCCACCCCCTCCATATGGTCCAAAGATCTCATTCCCATAAAGGTTAAAGAAGAATCAAATAGATGTGCAAATTTTTGAGGTTTTTAGAAAAGTTGAAGAAATTATAAATTAACTTATCAATTGTGGAAGATTAGGAGAATATGCCCAAATACTTTAAGTTTTTCAAAGATATCCTATCGAACAAGTGGGATTGGGAGCATAATCAAATGATCTATCTAACAAAGAATTGTAGCTCTATAATTACTAGCCACATGCCTCAAAATTGAAACATCTAGAGAGTTTTACTATATCCTATTTAGTTGGAAATTTAAAATTCTCAAAGTGTTTATGTGACTTATTTGCAAGTATTAATCTTATGCCTTTGTTTATTTTCAAGAAATTAGGGCTATGAGATGTGAAGCCAACATTCATGCTCATTCAGTTGACAGATCAATCAATAAAGAAACTGTTTGGTATGGTGGAGGATGTGCCAATTTAAGTGGACAAATTTATTATTCCTATAGATTTTGCACTGTTAGATTTTGAAGAGGATTGACGCTGTCCATTAATTTTTGGTAGATCATTCATGAATACAGGAAGAGCATTGATGGATGTTCATAAAGGAAAAATGATTCTTCGAATTGTTGATGAACCGGTTGAGTTCAACATGAGTAAATTATTGAAGAATCCAAAGGAGGGTAGCTCTTACGTGAAAATTGATGTAGTTGATGAGTGTATAAAAGAGCGAGAGGAGAATTATAAAAAAGAAACTAATGTTGAGGATGTGAAAGATGAAAGAGCTAGAGAAAGAGGAGGAGTTGGGTGAAAAATTAAAGCAAAAATTCTCAGTAAAGATGGAAGCAACCATATCACCTTTCATTGAAAAATCACCCACTTTAGAGTTAAAACCTTTACTCACACATCTTAGATATACCTTTCTAGGTGAGGTTCATACTCTACCCATCATAATCTTAAATAAGCTAGATAGGGAATAAGAAAAGAGAGTGGTGCATGAGGGTGTAGTTTTGGGATATAAAATATCATGCAAGGGTATAAAAGTGGTTAGCGCAAAAATAGAGGTCATTGAGAAGCTTCTACTACACCTTGATTAAAAAAAAGATGGAATGGTCAAGCTAGTGACCATAAAATTAACATGTTACTGTTTAGATAGGTTTTTGTAATTTCTTGTAGATTTGTTGCATTATTTTTTTTGGTTTTTAAGTTAGTTTAATTAATTAATGTTCATAGCATGAAGTATTTTATGTTGTAAGGCATCCAAGTTCCTTCTCCATCACCATCATAATCCTCATAAGTTTTTATGCCCTTTTTTATTTCTTTATTTTTGTTGTTACATTACTTATGTATGTTTATTTTTAATTGTGCATTGTTTTTCACATTGAGTAAAATGTATTGTTCAATTGTGGGGATATATATGTATTTACATTATCACTTGTATATGACTTTGCATATGCATTGTGCTAGTTTTTTTATTGTTCTTGCATTGTCGAAATTTTTTTGTTACATAATGTTGAATTGTGTGAATGTGTCAATGGTATAAAAATTAAAATGAATTAGCTTAACTTCAAGCATGATCATTTAAATTATGAAGAAGCATTAGCTTATGAAGTTTATGTTTTGAGTGTTTTTTTAGGTGAATATGCATATTGATTAGAATAATGTACTTATTTTTTCATTTTATGACACTTGTTTGGATGCACTTATGATTGAATGAAATTAATTTGGTTGGCATCACTAGTAGCTTTTAGCTTTTCATGGAAATTGATTAATTAGGAAGAAATGATGTAGGTTAGAGGATAAAAATAAAAAAATTTTGTTGAATAAATGTGTTAAATAAATTTCCTATTATCTGTCCTTTTGTGAAAAATTGTGGTTAAAAATAGAGTGAATAGCCAGTTGTGAGTTGTGAGTTGTGAGTTGTGATATAGCTAAGTAATAGGGGGACATTCATGACAAAATGTTTGGCTTCACATAAAAAGGTTATAATGACACTCCAACCAAGCTTGGAGGAATGTAACATAGTTTCATAATTAAGGATTATTCATGACAAGATGTGTACCCTCGTGATAAAAGACTAGTTGATAATTAAATAAAAATATAAAAATGTGATGCTTTAAATAAAGTGAAGCCTAATGATTTTCTTGTGAAGAGTCAAGAAATTTCTGTGAGGGCATACTTAGTGATATCCTACCTTTTACCATTGGTAAATATAATTAATATATGCTTATAAGTGCCATAAACGTATGAATAAGGTGTCAATATTTTAGTTGATATGTATATCTAAATCAAAACACCTAAATATGAACGGAACAAGATAGTGTTTTAGATCTTTTTGAGTGACTAATTTTTTTTGGGTAAGCTAATTTCATGAAATTTTATGTCATTGCACCATTATTGCATTATTTAATTGTTGCGTGATTGCATTATTGCATGATTGTTTGATTTGTGTGATTTTTTTCTTTATTTTTTTAGTTTTAATTTTTCTTAGGGACAAGCAAAGTTTTCAGTATAGAGAAGTCAATAAGTGTACTCTAGAATGTGTTATTAGTTATTTCCTTGGGTGATACTCATGAGTTTAGGACTTATATTTATGTCTTTTTTAATATTTTGCATATTTTGTTTGATTATTATTGATTAAGGCAAGAATTTGATCTTAATGTATATTTTAAAGGATGTTTAATGTGTTTTGATGATAAGTTGAGACAAGAAACTCGATGAAAAGTTAAAGAAAAAGTTAGAGAAAAAGGTCTATCTGATAATGCAACTTGCATAATCATGCAAGATGGAAGCTGGAGCGGCTAGAGATTCTGTGTCACGATTATGTAAAGTAGATAACCGTGACAGAAAATGTAGATAGGAGAAGTGTATGATTGTTCACTTTGTATGATCGTGCAAATGCCAAAATTTTCAAGTCACAAAATTTTTGTATTTTTAATGATTTAGAGATATTTTTGGAATATAAACAAGTGAAAAAACTTTAGAAAGAGCCCTAAGAGGATTATGAAGTATAAAAGGCAAAGAGAAACATCAAAAGAGGTGGTTGAAACATCCAAAAAAGAGATCAAAGAGCAAAAATTATAGAAGAACAATCTTCGTGGGAATGATATTGTTTATACTATAAGGATATGACTAGTATAATTATAGCTATAAACAAGTTTTCAATTGAGGCGGCTATAACATCCAAAGAAGATATTAAAGAGGAAAATTTCCAAAAGAGCAGTCCTGGTTGGAACAATCCTATTTATAGTATAAGGATACAAACCTTATACTTGCGGTTACAAACAAACATTTAAAAGCACCAAAGTTTACACCAAGGGTCTCCTTAACCAAAAAAAACAAAATATTCCTCGATTAATGGCAGTCCGATAAGAAAGAAAACATCTTTCAATGAAATTGAAACATAACCAAAAGGAAATATAAATGAGTTATAAGAAGCACTCCATTCAAAATAGTAGATACATGGTTGGGATGATGTTTTATGGATGTTCTTGAAAAAGCTATTAACTGCAGAAGTCCTATCTCCTATAGGGCAAATGATATGAAGGGTACAACCTATCCACCCACTTAGCCTAGTGATGTATGATTTTGAGCCATAATTTTAAGGATTCATAAGCTTTAAACAGAGTGAATTCTATAGGGAAATTCAATTTACTTACTTCTACTAAATAGGGTAAAGATGGATGAGAAGAATTAATAGTGAAGGAATGACAAAAGTGAGAGGCAAACCCTATTTATTATTGAAATCGAGAAATCCTTCTATAGTGCTAAAATAGGGAATTCGAACGTCAAAATTAGTGGTTAAAAAGAAGATTTAGAGTATAAAAAGTTATTTACCTGATTCTAATGAAGGTTGGAAGAGGCTCAGCTAGAATAAAGACCATTTAAAGCTTTATAGCCTGTGTATAAAGGTAAAATTAAAGAAATTGAATGAATTTTTGAAAAAATATAAGAATGAGAGATGCACATATGTGGCATTTAGTTCCATAGAGACTATTAAAGAAGAGGAAGTTGTGTGTCAAGTGAAAGCCATTATTGTGGAGAAATATGAGTGAATTTACAAAGAGAAAATACTAAATTCAAGAGAGAGGATATGGAATGTTTGAAATTTGAGATGGAAAAGAGAAAAGCAATGAGGAGAATCTATGATGAAAACAGTCAAATCTTAAGGGAATAGAAAAGGTTTGACATTTAAAAAAAGATGTTTTATCTGTTGAAACAGATGGAAAGGTAGAGATTTCAAGTGAAAGATCTTGATGTTATTATTGGTTCTAACTCTTCTTAACTATAAAAGGTTATCTAGGATTTAGGAAGATTCTCAGTATGACATTACTTCTTAATTCAATGCTTCTAGTTCTTATAGTATACGAAACCATTAAGTGGGAATTCAAAATCCAGTTTAAAAAACACTATGAGAATTTATGTGCCATGGGGGAAATTGTTGATAGCATAAAAATAAGTTAGTCTATTTGGACTAAGAAGCAATTTAGTCAATAATTGAAAGAAGACCAGAAATAAAAGCATAATATATGTTTAGCTAGAGAATTCATATACATAATAATCAGTTGAGAATTTCAAGATTCAAGAAGTCCAGACAGTTAATATATAGTTTATATATATGCTTTAAAAACAATAATGTATGAGATTGACATGAATATGACCAAACGGTTTGGAAATTGAGTAGTTATAGGAACTCCAGAACGTAGAAGTTAAGAAAATAATGAAAGATAGTTAGCTAAAATATAAAGAAGTGGGCAGTTATAGCAAAACTTTGCTCAAGGATGAGAGAACAATAAATTCACCAACACTTAGAAAACAATATAAAACATTTTGAGACAAAAATCACTATCATATAGAACACATATTCAATCATGAGACAACATCAAAATTAATTGCCAAAGAGAACAATCAGTTTATTTTGAAAACACCTTGTTATGATTTTTCATCTTTCTTCAGGATATGTATTCATTTTATTACTTCAAATTCCCTTTATAGTTTACATTTTTGTTAATCGCCCAAATCAAATCATCTTTTCTTTCCGACACATCTTAGCATTTTGATGACTCTGAATTATATTATTTAAGTTTTCTGAAGTTCATTTATATCATCCATAAGAATTAAGTACAAAATTTGAGAGAATTTTTATTTGACACACATCAATTCCAGATTAACACTAGCAATGTCAATATAAAAATTTAAAACAATAAATTATGATTCTTATCTTTGTATATATCTTACTTTATTTTATGTGTTTTGTTGGACCCTGATTTTCTTCTTACTATATGTTGGGGATTTATTTTATCATTTTGTTTTGATTAGGTTTCAAATTATAAAGTTTTTTTTGGGGGGGGGAGTAGAAAATTTTTTTTTTTAGATTGATGGATTAAAAGTAGGAATTGAGATTTAATTTGAAAGCTTATGGTGTTAGTTAGATTAAAAGAACAAGAGTTAGTATAGGGTTAATTTTGGAAGATCACTTAAGCTATTAAGAGTTAAGTC
>JANIIA010000004.1:49776237-49793724 GCA_027478495.1 Erythroxylum alaternifolium
TAAAATTCTAACTAAATTTGAATAATTCTAACTATTAGTAATAATTCTAAATACTAAATATTAGAATAATTCTCAATATAAATAGAACTTAAATAGAATATAAATTTGTCATGTTGTGTCAAATTTGTATTGAGAAAAGAAATGCAGGCCTAACATAGAAAATAAAGTAAAGAGATATAAATAAGAAATACAGTATGATAATATAAATAATCGGTATATAAATGAGCATTTGCATTTGTATTGATAATTTGTATCATTGAGTGTTGAATATCAATGTTCAAGTTTTGAAGGTGAATTTATTGTATATGAAAAAAAATATTGAAACATGTTTACATTATTTATTTGAACAGTTATGCCATCCTTATTTATATTTGTGCAACGTTCATGAATGTATGTGCTTGGCAGATGACTGCTATGAGTGGTCATCCAAACTAAGTGTTTCCCCACTAAGCTTTAAGCTTAGCACGGATGTTAATCCGTGTAGGTCTAAGTCATAAGAGTGAGGTATAGGGAATATCCACAGGGATCAAGGCCAATAGATAGAAGAAAAAGTACTCTTGGAATGCGTTTTTAGTTAAATATGATTGTGCATGTAATGGTTAAAGGAAATTGTATGTTTTCTTTTAGATTACCATGTAAATGTAAAAATGTTTTACTAATGTTAAATGACAATGTTAAGCATCGGGGAGTTTTGTAATTTGTATATATATAGCATTGAACCGAAATGCATGTCGTGAATGTATGTATAGGAAATTGGTGATCTTATGTATGGATGGTTTTAGGTTCCGTATAGAGGGTGTTATAAGCAATTATAGACAAGATTGGAGTGCAAGTTGTGTGGATTATGACAGAGGCTAAAAATTTAGCATTGAAGGCAAAGTTGACGTTGTAGGAGAAACAAAGTAAGTTTGATTGGTCTATGAGGAATTATTGGGGGGATTCAAGTAAATCAACGATAGAAAGGGATGATCAAAAGAAACCCACGCAATACACTCGTGGAGCTACATATAGTGATGACAAGGCAACGGGAAAACAAAAGCGAGGGGATGAGAAAGAGATACAGAAGGCTACCAACGCTTACTCCAAACTGATGACTGGTAAATGCTATAGGTGTAATCAACCTGGGCAACGTTCTAATGTGTTTCCTCAATGAAAAGCAGTTGTTAATGTTGTTAATAAAGAGATAAGGAAGATGGGGAAGTATTTTGTTGTCCTGATGGAGAATTTGATGATGAGTATGAAGAGGACGTTGAACTGACCTTTGTGGTAAGGAGGATGATGTTGACACCAAAGCATGAAGGAAATAATCAGAGGCACCAACTCTTACTATATGCACTGTTAACAACCGTATTTTTTAATGTTATTATTGATATTGGAAGTTTTGATAATATTATTGATAGAACGACTGCAGAGATTCTACAATTACTTATGGAGAAACATCTAAGCCCTTATTCTTATGCATGTCAATGTTCCTGTCTCAGTCTGGCCCACCCAAGGGCTGGTCAACCCATGATCGGATTGGTCATGGGTGGGCCTGGTTGACCATCCGTTTATATTTTTAAAAAATTAAAAAAAATGTCATTTTTCACATTTTTAGTCAGGTCTGGGTCAACCCATGCTGGGCCTATCTCGGCCCGTGGCTTGGAAAACTCGAGTCAAAATCAGGCTAGGCTGGAAATGGTCAGGTGCGTCAGGCCAAAATTGACATCCCTACTTATTCTATGGGGTGGATCAAACTAGCAGTCATTGAGCGTTGTAAGGTTCCTTTTTCTATAGGGAAATATAAAGATGAAATTTATTGTGATATTGTTTATATGAATGCTTATCATTTGTTGTTCGAGAGGCCATGTTAGTATATTGTTGATGCCCAACATTCTGGAAGAGAAAACATTTATAAGTTTATGAAGGAGGGCTAGAAATTTACACTAGTTCAGTTTAAAAAGGGGTAATCTACGCAGGTGGTGGACAAGGCCTTTATTACTATTACATGGTTTGTACAAGAAATGACTATTGACATTCAAGAGACGAAGGAAGTGCATGCTTTAATTATGAAACCATTTCTTTTTGTCGATGCAGGGCAAATAAATGAGGGTGTGTACCCTAATGTTATCAAGGCTTTGTTGGAGGAATTTAAGGAAATAATACCAGAAGATTTGCCAGATGGGATGCCTCCTATGAGAGACATACATCACCACATTGATTTAATTCTAGGAGTCAGTTTGCCTAACCTTCCTCATTATTAGATGAGCCTAAAGAGAGTGAGATCTTAAAGGAGAAAATATAGTTACTGTTACGTAAGGGGTATATCCATGAAAGCATAAGTCCATGTGTCGTTCCAACGTTATTAACACCAACCAAGGATGGAAGTTGGCAGATGTGTGTGGATAGTAGAGCCATCAACAAAATTACTGTGGGTTATAAATTTCCCATTTCAAGATTAGATGAAATGCTTGATCGACTACATGGGGCAATCATTTTTATCAAAATTGATTTGCATATGTGTCGTTCCAACGTTATTAACACCAACGAAGGATGGAAGTTGGCAGATGTGTATGGACAGTAGAGCCATCAACAAAATTACTGTGGGTTATAAATTCACCATTCTGAGATTGGATGAAATGCTTGATCGACTATATGGGGCAATCATTTTTATCAAAATTGATTTGCGTAGCAGCTACCACTAGATTCGAATTTGGCCTAACGATGTGTGGAAAAACAACTTTTACTACAAAGGAAGGGTTATATGAGTGGCTTGTAATGCCATTCGGACTATATAACGCACCTAGCACTTTCATGAGATTAATGAACCAAGTATTAAAACCTTTTATTGGAAGATTTATGGCAGTATATTTTGATGATATTTTGATTTATAGTCAGTTTGAAACTGAGCATGTTCTGCATTTGAGGGAAGGACTCATGGTGTTGCTAGAGAATAAGTTATATGAATTTGAAGAAGTATAGCTTTACGCAGCCCAAGTTGTCGTTTTTGGGGTTTCTTGTCAGTGGTGAAGGGATCCGGGTAGATGAAACCAAGGTGAAAGTTATTCGAGAGTGGCCTACACTAAAAAATTCATTAAGGTGAGGAATTTTCATGGGCTGGCAACATTTTATCGATGATTCATTCAAAATTTCAATAGCATCGCGACAACAATTACTAAATGATTAAAGAAAGGGAAGTTTTAATGGGGGGATGAACAAACAAATGGTTTTGTAGTATTGAAGGAGAAATTGTGAATTGATCCTATTCTAGCACTAACTAATTTTGAGAAATTGTTTGAAGTCGAATGTGATGCTAGTGGGGTTGGAATTGAAGCTGTGTTATCCCAAGAATGGAGACCTTTGGCATACTTTAGTGAAAAGCTAAGTGATGTTAGGTGCGAATGGAGCACCTATGATAAGGAGTTTTAATCTGTCGTGCGAGCTTTCAAAACATGGGAGCATTACTTAGTGGGTTGGGAATTTATGTTGTATTTGAATCATGAGGCTTTGAAATATTTAAATAGTTAAAAGAGAATCAACAGTGACATGCATGCTCGATGGTCTCAATATTTGTAGAAATTTCCTTTTCGAATGAAATAAAGGTCGAGAATTCAAAATAAAATGGTAGATACACTTAGTTGACGTGCAAATTTATTGCTAACTTTGGCTTTTGAGATCATGGGATTTAAGTAGCTAAAGGAGTTGTATGCCAATGATGAGGAATTCCATGAAATATGGGCAAAGTGCAAGATAAATGAGCCAGCTATAGATTTCCATATTCATGATGGCTATTTGATGCGAGGTAATCAACTTTGTGTTCCTTGTTCATCTTTGATGGAGAAAGTCATTAGAGATTTACATGGTGGAGGTTTTACGGGTCATTTGGGAAGAGATAAAACCATTGAAACTGTTAGTGATCGTTTTTATTGGCTTCATTTGAGAAGGGACATAACTAGATATGTTCAACGCTGTAATGTGTGTCAAGTCTTCAAAGGAACCAGATTTGTTCAATGTTGCAATATGTGTCAAATCTCCAAAGGATAGTCACAAAATACTGGTTTGTATATGCCATTACCTATTCCCGAGAATATTTGTGAAGATTTATCTATAGATTTTGTACTTGGCTTATCTCCTACACAACGAGGCATGGATTCTATCTTTGTGGTGGTTGACAAGTTTTCCAAGATGGCGCACTTTATTCCTTGTAAGAAGACTGCGGATGCAAGTGGGATTGCAAAAATATTTTTTAGGGAGGTTGTTCACTTGCATGGCTTCCCAAAGTCAATCACTTCTGACAGGGACAGTAAGTTTTTTGGTCATTTTTACAGAACTTTGTGGCAGTAATTTGACTCTTCCTTGAATTTTAGTAATGCATCATACTCTCAGACAGATGGGAAAACTGAGCCAATGAATCGAATGTTGGGAAATTTAATTCGATGTAATTGTGGCCATCATCCGAAACAGTTGGATTTTGCTCTCGTGCAAGCGGAGTTTGCTTGTAATAATGATGTTCATAGTGCTACAGGGAAGACTCCTTTTTCTATTGTCTACATGAAAGCTCCACAATATGCTTTAGATTTTGTTAGACTACCAAAGGTTCCTGGTCTTAATGATGCCAATGCAGACCTGGCTACTCAAGCTCAAAATGTGCACAATGATGTCAAACATAAGTTGGAGGAGGCCAATGCCAGATGTAAGCGAGGTGCTAATAGACATCACAGGAAGCAAGTCTTCTCAGTTGGTGATGTTGTGATGGTGTTTTTGTGGAAAGAACGACTCCCTATTGGTAGTTGCAATAAATTGCAACCCAAGAAATATGGTCCTTAAAAGATTATTAAGAAAATCAATGACAATGCTTATGTAGTGGATCTATCACCTACCATGGGTATCTTGAATACGTTTAATGTTGCTGATATATATCCTTTTCATTGTTTCAGTGGTCCTATGAATGCCATCGAACACTCGAGGATAAGTTTTTCTCAAGCAGGGGGACTGACGTGGAATCCGTAGTTGATGCAGTTTTGGCTCATATAGACCACTGAAAGGGGGCATGTTGAAGCAAGTTTAAGGGCAACTTTGTCATTTAATTTCTTTTCCTTTATGGTTGTTGTGTTATATTATAAAAGGACTTTTAGTTTTTTTTGGGGGGGCTATGAACAATTTGAGAAAGAAACTGTATTTGTAATTCTGAATTTCTTGTCTCTAGTGTGAGACAGGAGATTTCTTTACAATTTTAAGCTTTATGCTGCGTCAATTTATTAGATTATGAAAATTTAAGGTAATGGGTAAGTCCAAAAAGTATAATTAAAACACTCGTAAGTCTTGAAAACTGATTTGGGGATGTTTGGAGAGTATATCCTAATTTGATCATACCCTGACTGCAAAGTTCAACTTAGAAGATCAAGTTGGCTCATGTATTTTGTCTTACAACTTTTCTGTTACTGGAATTAAGAATTTGTCTTTAATAATGTATCTGGTAAGCACCTTATAATTAATACATAGTCTCAAAAAATTATCTTTTTTCTTCGCCAAGACTCACCATAGAAGAAAAGACGTTATTATGTTGTGTGATTGTTTGCTTTAATAGATCTTGTACTAGTTCTTCAATTATGATCTTCTGTAGACTAGCATATCTGTATGGGCAAACATTCATGATTTATGTTCCCTCTTTCAGAAAAATTATATGGTCATGGCTACTTTACGGGGGGTAAGCTAGTAGGTTTTGCAAAAGAGAGCCAAACTCAGCAAGCAGAGCTTAAATGTTTCAGCTCACCTTTTGAAGATTCTTCAATAGTTAACTTCTATAATTGGTGATTTGGTGAGTACTACAACTAGAGCATAAATAGCTGATTGTTATTCTCAAGTTTTGCTAGCAGTTTCTTGATTTAGATTTCACCACTTAGTTGTCATTGACAGGACCTTTGTTTATGAAATACGTGTTGGTCATTCCAATAGAACAACATTGTTTAGGTTTTTGAAATAGCATATGATGTCTTCAAAAGTGGAATATTCAATTATAAGCACTAAATCATAACCTCCCAAGAGTAAAGCAGAGTATCAATAATAAACTGAATCCCTTGTGAGCGCCATTCAAAATTTTTACATAATTGATCACAAAGGTAATTGTGATCCTTCACTCATTGTCATCTTGATATCATCAATCTTAACACAATTATTAGCATTCACAAAATTATATTATTTGTATTCGCCCGCTTGTATCTCTGATATAATTTAAAAAGAGAGGAGTGGTTGTTTATCTTTGTTAAGATCAACCCAATTTCCTTTAAACTGATGTGATTCTCCTTATCTTCTTCATCATTCTCCATCATAAAAAATTACGTTGATTTTTTTTTTGGCATTTGTGACCTGATGAAAGCTTCTCATGACACCAAAATATAGTTATTTGATGATTCCTTGCTACTCAATTGTCTCTACTATTTTTGTACTGGTTTCGATAGGTCATTTTTAGCTGATATGCTTGGTGAAGGAAAAGTCCGCTAGAAATAGTTGGTTTATTGGGAGGAACTAATGGTAAGAGTTGGTGGAATGATTGACGTTTTAAGTGGTCCTAATCTATTTCAAGTATAACAGGCAGATGTCATAGCTTCTTACTTCTTAGCTAGGACATCTGCATGTTGTAATTTATTGAAAGACTGCGCAATATTCTTTGGTTAAATCTTCAATCGTTGTGTCAGCATCAGTATACATTCTCCCCAGCTTGTCTGTATTAATATCATTCGATACCTCATATACGTTGGCGCTATTTTCCCCCAGTACCCTCCACGTGAATAATTACTATTTGGTTGATTCGGGCTACACTAATATGCCTGGATTTCTTTCACCATACCGAGGTGAAAGATATTATTTGCGAGATTATAGAAGCAGAGCAAGACCTCAAGGTCCATAGGAATTGTTTAACTACAGGCATTCGTCATTGAGAAATGTTATTGAAAGATGTTTTGGCATTCTAAAAGAAAGATTTCCTATACTTAAAAACATGCCGAGTTATGACATGAAGAAACAAAAATACATCATTATTGCTTGTTGTGTTATACATAACTATATTAGAATTTATGGACAAAGCGATGAATTATTTGATAGTTGTGCTGAAAATGAAGAACAAATTAGAGAAAGTGCAAATGAAGATGTAAGTTCTCAAGTAGAGTATAATATCACTCCAGCACAACTTCGAGGTATGTCTTGGAAGCGAGATGAAATTGCTATGCAAATGTGGAGTGATTATATTATTTCTAATTGATTTACGTTTCTTTTTGTAAATGATAGTATTATTATGTTATTTTCAAGAATTATAGTACGATGGATAAATTTTATTGATTAGAATGAATTAATATAATTTCTAGTTTGTGTAATTTTATTATATACAATTAATGTGTAAGTTTTTAATAATATTATATATTCTAATTTTAGCTACAATGATAATTAATTAATTAAAAAATATATTGCATTATATTTTAATTATTACACATAAGGTTATAATTACAAAAAAATAGAAACAGGATGATAAAATCAAACATGTTTTTGTTTCTCATTATAATTTCATTTGCAATGTATAATTATCTCGTGAACTTTATCATATACATCTAATTATGTACAAGATAAATACTACCTTTAAATAATTGTCACGAAACTACAAGTCAACTTATTGATTGGAAGACATAAACTACCACTTCCTTGACTTGCGACAAAGTTTTAATCATGGACCACAGCGATGCAACCGCAATTTTGTCCGTTGATCGTGGGCACTAGAAAGATAACTATAAGAGACTTGATCATATCATCAAAATAAGTTTGTACAGGAAAAACATACATTAAAGCCTCAATTCCAAAGTAAAATTAGTGCTTCGTCAGCCATCATGCACTATATACAAAGATAGATGTTATACACATCTTGTGTGGGTACGATACATGAATTTTTGTTTTTTAACACGATGGTGGTTGAAGCAATCACGGTGATGGATTCTTTCCGTTGTTCGTGGTGAATTAGGTGTAAATGGTTCCAATAAAAACCAGACAGCATAACCCAAATTGAATAAATAACATGATCTATAAAGTAACCGGCCTAGCAGCCATTATAAACCTCTGATAATCACTTCCACTTTGGTTTCGATCTCTACAGTTTGTGTACTACACTTGTCCCAAAAAAGTTCCCAATTCATGCTGATTTACTTATCATTTCGACTCACCATTTGCAATGTTCAACGAATCCAATTTTTAAAAATTTTCATCAGTTCAGAAAAAACATGCATGTGATTGTCAATTGTACCTTTAAGAAGGATTTTTTATTTTTCACAACAGCAGATCGAGTATAGAAGAATAAAAATATTAATGGCACTAGCCGACTTTTACTTTTCCAAAAGAAGCCACTTTCTTTCTTGATTATGATATTGAGATGAAGCTTACTGAACAATGGGATTTCTTTTTACTGCAAAGATAAACTTATTAACTTAATAAATTTAATACGTTATGTACAAAATATCACTCTTTAATTTTCCATAAAAATTATCTCAATAATAATCATTTTTGTAAGAATATTGTCAAAAATAATTTTGAAAGTAAATATGTGATTTGAAATATTAAGATTTAAAATAGTAATAATTTTGATACACTCATCTGAAATATTTTAAAATTGGATCATATTTTGAATCAAATCAAGTGATATGATCAATTTTGAATGGTTCTACTTTTTCAGGATATGTTTTTTTATGGCATGTTTGTTTTCATTTATATTTTTTATTTTTTATTTTTTTCAAATTTAATAAAAATATGTTTATTTGAATTTTTTGTTTCTAGTTTTAGCTTTAGTTTCTTACAATTTTTAAAATTTATGAAAACTACAAAAAAATTGATTGTTGTTTTCTTTTTCTGTTTTTTCCATAATCTGATATATATCAGCTAAATATCTATTATTTAATTATTAATTATTAATAAAAATTTATGAATAATTCAATTTAATATTACATTTAATTAATTGAAATTATAAATAATTTATTTTAATATTATATTTAATTAATTGAAATTATGAATAATTTAATTTAATTTAATAATTTAGTTAATTTTTTAATTTAATTTAATTAATTATTATTAAATAATTAAATTTAAAGTATCCTCAAAATATATAAATTTTAAATAAAATTTTTATTTAATAACTAAAATATACTTTAAATAAATATTAATTTATAAATAAATTTGCATTTTTAAATTATTTATTTTAATATAATAAATAATTTTTATTAATAATTGATTGATAAATATTATATGAAAGTTTAAAATAAATTTAATTAATTAAAAATAACTTATGTTTAAGTTTTATCTAATATGGTAAATGTATGAGATGGCAGTAAGTGTGACTACTCTACTATATTGGGGTGATCCCCACTTGTGCCCAAAGTCGCTTACTTATCTGAAAGTCTAATCAGCCAACAGATATCTCCTGTTAGTCCTTGCCTCTTGCATACCATGTGAATATTCTTCACGATGTCTAAATTTTGAGCAGTCATGATATCACACAGCCTCATCATCGGTGGTAACCTCCTAAAGACTCCCATTCAATGATATGAATACTGTACCGTTGTTGGTATTAGATTAAGTTCTGGTATGATATTATACCAATACCGGTCAACAACGAGTACCGTTTTGAGTAATTTTTAAAATTTATAAATAGTCTCTGATTTTTTTTAAAAATTACAAAATAGTCCATTGTAATATTGCATTGTATACTTTATAAGTTTATATCAACCTTGTCTCAAAAAATCATAATAATAAATAATAACCACAATTAATATGAAATAATAATAATTTCAGACATGTCACATATAAATAATAATAACGATTAATATAAAAAAGACAATCATCATCATATAAAATAAAATTAAGAACAATACAAAGTATTTAAAATATTACAATTTCATCATATAATAAATAATAATTACTTCAAAATTAAATAAAAAGAATAATAAATATCCTTAACTCTCAAACTACTACAATTTATGACAAGATTTCGTGATGAGGAAACAACCAAGTAGAAGTTAAACATGAACAAAAACATTTACAATTATATTACATGTATAGAATTTAATATACACATCATATATAAGTAAAATTAAAATAAGAGAAGAAATAAAAACCTGAAACTTCATTTTATCATCTACAGGAGGATACCTGCTATAATTATATTAACTACAATTATCATTTGGTACAAAATTTTCATCATTAAGAGGAGCCTCATCATCATCATCATCATCATCATCATTCAAATTTAATACACCAAATGACATATTAATGCTTTCTCATTCAAGATTATCTTCTAAGTCATGTACATCTACCAAACTCAATTCCTTAGAAACTTAATCTGCCAAAAGATCAATATTATCAATGCAAATTGGATGTACTGAATTACTTATTCTGTTCGAAGTTCTAGTAAGCAATAAAATTTAATTATAAAAAATTATAAGAAATTATATTTAAATTAATAATGATAATAACATACATTTCCTGAAGCTTTAAATTGTAACGAACAAAGACCAAGTCATTCTATCTCTTCTACTTCAATATATTTCTTTTCATATAATTGATGAATTCAAATGTGCTCCAGTTCCTTTCATAGTTTGTTGCACTCATACGTTGACTTAAAATTTGAATTGCAAACTTTTGCAATTCTAAAACACCACTTTCGAATTAATCCTACTAAGAAACTGTAAGTCATAAGATAACAAAAGTCGAATTATAAACAAAATAAAGTGATAATTAATTTTCAAGAAGTAAGAAAAGGGGAAAAGCTAATAACTAGAGAAAGTATTACTCTTTGTCGAATAGCAATTGGCATTTCAAAATTTCCAGAAAACCGCTTATAAAGCTCTTCATTTGTGAGCTCAAGATATCTTGCATCATCTCATGGACAACAATTGTTGTAATAATGAATAATATTCCCCTATTAACTTCAACTTTCTTTGTAAAACCTGATCCGAAATAGACACTAGGATTCAAAAACGCCCAACTACGAAAAAAGGGAGAAGAAAGTTGCCTTTTTCACCTGTCATTGATGACTGCAAGATAAGATATCTACAAAGAAGGCATATTCTTTATATTGACCTTGATTGCTTCCTCCGCCCTCTCCATGGAAAAAAAAACTCATTATTGTCTTTTCATCACTATTAGCCAAACAAACATTCCGCACAAAAAGCTTATAAACTCGAATAACAAATAGGCATTTAGACCAAAATTTACTATCTTTTAGTATAATTCTGGAAACCTCTAGTCCAGCATTAGATCTAACATGCTGAGATGCAACTCATTTATCACTTGTAAATATCTGTCTTAACTTTTCTTCATCGTAACAAAACACTGAAGTGATAAAAAATTTGCTGCAAATCTTGTCACATTAAGACGACACAAAAAATATTGATGGCACTAGCCGACTTTTACTTTTCCAAAAGAAGTCACTTTCTTGATTATGATATTGAGTTGAAGCTTGTGCGTGAAAAATGTTCAAAATATTTAACATTTCAACTGAACAATGGGATTTCTTTTTACTGCAAAGATAAACTATTAATTTAATAAGTTGAATACGTTATGTACAAAATATCACTCTTTAATTTTCCATAAAAATTATCTCAATAATAAGTATTTTTGTAAGATTGTCAAAAATAATTTTGAAAGTAAATATGTGATTTGAAATATTAAGATTTAAATATCAAGTGATATGATCAATTTTAAATAGTTCTACTTTTTCAGGATATGTTTTTTTTATGGCATGTTGTTTTCATTTATATTTTTATTTTTATTTTTTTCAAATTTAATAAAAATATGTTTATTTGAATTTTTTGTTTCTAGTTTTAGCTTTGGTTTCTTACAATTTTTAAAATTTATGAAAACTACATAAAAAATTGATTGTTGTTTTCTTTTTTTGTTTTTTCCATTATCTGATTTACTATCAACTAAATATATATTATTTAATTATTAATAAGAATTTATGAATAATTTAATTTAATACTATATTTAATTAATTGAAATTATGAATAATTTAATTTAATAATTTAGTTAATTTTTTAATTAAATTAAATTAATTATTATTAAATAATAAATTTAAAGAATCCTCAAAATATATAAATTTTAAATAAAATTTTGATTTAATAACTAAAATATATTTAAAATAAATATTAATTTACAAAAAAATTTGCATTTTTAAATTATTTATTTTAATATAATAAATATTTTTAATAATATTTTATTGATAAATATTATATGAAAGATTAAAATAAATTTAATTAATTAAAAATAACTCATGTTTAAGTTTTATCTAATATGTAATTATCATCAATAATAAAAATATAATCATAAGTTTTTATTTCAAATATCCCTACACTTAGGTTGTCTTCAAGCAAATCATAATCAAAATCATTAAACTTACAAATATTCATCCCTTATTAACCTCAACGTATCCATCCACACTCTAAATCATTACATCATATCAATCAAATTAACATATAATTAGATTCAAGTTATCCTAGAATCAACTTTCGTGAGACAATAGCAATAGCGATCAAATAGATAATCTTTTTAAAATCAAGAGTACAATTGTTCACATCTTCGCCAAAGATTCACTCAATGCACTCAAAGTGTTTAAGGTGGAAAGTGTAGAAATTCTCAAATCAATACATACAAGGATTTGTAACCATAAGCTTGTGATAAAATCATATCTTTACTACTTATAAGTAAACTAGAAACAAAAATCAAATGATCTTGTTATAAGGTTTTAATGAGGCTTAGGTAAATGTATGATAAGGATAATAAAAAAGGTGATAACATCGAAGGAAATTTACAAAAATAAAATTACATGAACTTAGTTCTTCACAAAATAGGTCCTTCACACCTTAATTACATTGGTGCAATAACTTTAATACTACTTTTTTATTTTTATTTTTTTTTGGAGCATTCACCATATACCAACAATCAAAGAAATATTGCACCTCTTTAAAATTCTTCAATATAATCAAAGTGTCAAGCAATCAAGTAAATGTAAATCCTTTATCATTTCAATACTTCTAATTTAACAAATGTGATCTCAATATGGTAATAAAAGAAAGTTCTAGAATCATCCAACTATGTATAATAACACACATTAAAGAATAAAAGAGCTTATAATCGCGATGTAATTGTTCTTAGGCTCAAAAGCTCACAAAAAAGGGCCTTATGTGCGTAAATAATATGCAACTTTTATTCAAATTAATTATCTTAATGATTACTAAAAATATGACTTATAAAAGCAAGTTTATTATTATTTTTATCCTTTTGCATACTAATTCAATTCAAAAATCAATAATGACCCAAAGTAATTTGGACATATTTTAAGTAAATCAGGATGTCAGTTAATAATAATTAATAAAAAGAGTATAGTAAGCATAGGATATCTCTTCCCCACACTTAAAATTGTACATTGTCCCCAATGTACACAATAAAAGAACATATTAATAAAATATTAACAAAAACCCAAAAAGTGAGAAAGTTATGACTTGGTATTTCCCTGAATAATAAGATTTAAAATGTTCTAAAATTGATAAAGAGTCCATCCAAAATTATGTAAAACCATCCTTGCAAAATATGAACAAAAAGGGATAAAAATAAAATAAGGTAAAGTAAAGTAAAACAATAAAAATAAAAATAACATAAAATAAAATAAAATAAAATCGCACTACTAATGTTTTGACAAAATAAAATAAAATAACAAAGAAAATAAGAATATACATAAATAATAAGATAAAAAATAAAAATAAAGCATCTAGACTGTCAATCCCTCGATAAGTCTAACAGGTCTATCGTCAGAGGATCCTCGGGTCTCAGAGCCTCATACAGCTGCAGAGCTGAAGATGATGTAACCGCTCTAGATGGTGGAGGTGGGATGGATATCTCAAGATGTCCTGTCATCTGCACTAAAACATCCTCCATCCATATATCATGGACCTCTCGTCCTTCATTCGCTTCTTCAGCGCTGCTTGTTGGACTCAAATAGTGCACTAGACTCTTATGATTCACCCTATGTGCTTCTCTAGCTGAGTTATCTTTAGCTGGTCCTGACATCCCAATGGTATCGACAGCCTGGGAGATCCTACAGTAGCCTCCTCCTAAGCTGTTTCTCCCATCTGAGATGGCAGTAAGCCCTATCTATGTGTGGCTACTCTGCTATATTGGGGTGATCCCTATTTATACCCAAAGTCACTTACTTATCTAAAAGTCCAATCAAGCAATAGATATCTCCTGTTAATATTTGCCTCTTGCGTACCATGTGCATATTCTTCATGATGTCTAAATTTTGAGCAGTCATGATATCACATAGCCCCATCGGTGGTAACCTCCTAAAGATTCCCATCCAATGATATGAATACTGTACTGGCACTGGTACTGGATTGGGTTCTAGTATGGTATTATACTAATACCGGCCAATAACGAGTACCGTTTTGGGTAATTTTTAAATTTATAAAATAGTATTTGATTTTTTTAAAAACTGCGAAATAGTCCATTGCCATATTGTACTATGCACTTTATAAGTTTACATCAACCCTGTCTCAAAAATCATAATAATAAATAATAACTACAATTAATATGAAATAATAATAATTTTATATATTTCACATATAAATAATAACAACAATTAATATAAAAAAGACAGTCATCATCATATAAATATAAAATTAAGAACAATACAAAGTATTTAAAATATTACAATTTTATCATATAATAAATAATAATTACATCAAAATAAAAAGAACAATAAATATTATTAACTCTCAAATTACTACAATTTATGACAAGATTTCTTGATGAGGAAACAACCAAGTAGAAGTGAAACATGAACAAAAACATTTACAATTATATTACATATATAGAATTTAACATATACATCAAATGTAAGTAAAATTAAAAGAAGAGAAGAAATAAAAACCTAAAACTTCATTCAATCATCTATGGGAGAATACTCGTTATAATTACATTAACCACAATTATCATTTGGTACAAAAATTTCATCATTGAGAGGAGCCTCATCATCATCATCATTCAAATTTAATGCACCAAATGACATGTCAATGCTTTCCCATTCAAGATTATCTTCCAAGTCATTCACATATACCAAACTTAGTTCCTCAGAAACCCAATATGCCAAAAGATCAATATTATCAATGCAAATTGGATCTACTAAATTACTTACTCTATTCAAAATCCTAATAAGCAATAAAATTTAATTATTAAAAAATATAAGAAATTATATCTAAATTAATAATGATAATAGCATACATTTTCTGAAGCTTTAAATTGTAATGAACGAAGACCAGGTCATTCAATCTCTTCTACTTCAATATATTCCTTTTCTTGTAATGGATGAATTCAAATATACTCCAGTTCCTTTCATAGTCTGTTAAACTCACACATTGACTTAAAATTTGAATTGCAAATCTTTGCAATTCTAAAACACTACTTCCGAATTAATCCCACTAAGAAACTATAAGTCGTAAGATAATAAGTAAGAAAATAAAGTGATTATTTATTTGTTTATAAAAGTAGCATTATAAACAAAATAAAGTGATAATTAATTTTCAACAAGTAAGAAAAGAGAAAAAGCTAATAATTGGAGAAAGTATTGCTCTTTGTCAAATAGCAATTGGTATTGCTCTTTGTCGAATAGCAATTGGCATTCCAAAATCTCCAAAAAATCGCTTGTCAAGCTCCATTTGTGAGCTCAAGATATTTTTCATTACTCATGGACAACAATTGTTGTAATAATGAATAATATTCCCCTATTAACTTCAACTTTCTTTGTAAAACCTGGTCAACACTAGGATTCACAACACCCCAGCTATAAAAAACGGAGAAAAAAGTTTCCTTTCTCACCTGTCATTGATGACTGCAAGATAAGGTGTATACAAAGAAGATATATTCTTTAGATTGGCCTTGATTGCTTCCTTCACCCTCTCTATGGAATAAAAAAAAACTCATTGTTGCCTTTTCATCACTATTAGCCAAACAAAGCACCCTCACCAAAGGCTTATAAACTCAAATAACAAATAGGCATTGAGACCAAAATTCACTATCTTTTAATATAATTCTAGAGACTTCCAATCCAGCATTAGACCTAACATGCTGAGATGAAACTCATTTATCACTTGTAAACATCTGTCTTAACTTTTTCTTCATCGTAACAAAACACTGAAGTGATAAGAAATTTGTTGCAAATCTTGTCACAGCAAGACAACACAAATTTTTACCATTAGTAAATTCCTTTCTCATTAAATTCAATGCCCATGCACTATTATAGATGAACTTGGTCACCTTTTTGACTTTCTGCATAGTTTTATCAATAATAGGAAAATACCTAACATCCCCTATATTTTCTAGCATTAGGTCAATGCAATGAATAGCATAATGAGTCTAAAAAAAAGAATTATACTTATTTTGTAACCTTCTTCCCTTTATAAGAGAAATTATTGTCAATAATAAACTGAACAATATTTTCTGGTCGTACTTCATTCATGACTTCATCAAATATCTTAAATAAAATATCATTATTCCCAACAAGGCCAGATGCATCAATAGGCCTCAAAAACATTAATTCATTTATAGAATAAGCTAAAAAATTAATAATAGGCTCATATTTCCTATTAGTAGCCCAATCTATTATTCTTTTTCCCAAATAACTTTTAATTTCAGAAATTAAGCAGCTCAAAAGTTTACCTCTGTAGTCATTAATAGAAGGAGCTTTGTATCTTGGATCATAAAAGGTTATAGCATCTACTATAGGCTGATACTAGTAAGATTGGGACGCATCGAATACTGCATCTATATCATATCACCATCTAGTCATTGCCAAATCTACATTATGAGCCGCATCTCTTGATTGCATGACACTATGAATTGAAGGTTTGGCTCTAGGAGTTATTCGTGGTGCAAAAAAATTAGTCATTTATCTTTTTCTTTTCCTAATGTCAGATCCAGATGCAACATTCTGTTCTTGCTAGCAAGGAATAACACCACTACCACTACCACCTTCAACATTTCCAGTATCATCATGCACAATAGCAAACGAACTTCTACTACCAATTTCATAATTCAATCTCTCCCTTCTATCTTTGTCATGTTAATATTCTTCAAGCAAGATTTTCATTTGCCATTTCACATTATGGCTTACTTTTTTACAAGGTTTTATATCTCCTTTAACCCTAACTAAATCCTTCTTTAATCAGGTGATTTCTTACCTTTGAAATCAAAGTTATGAATATCGTACCGGAATCGGTACTGGATTGGATTTTAGTATGGTACTGTACCGGTACCAGTTAATACCGGGTACCGTTTCGGGTAATTTTTTAAATTTATAAAATAGTCCCTAAATTTTTTTTAAAATTGCAAAATAGTCCATTGTCATACAGTACAGTTGTACTGTATATTTTTAACCTAGTCTCTAAAAATCAAAATAATAAATAATAATCACAATTAATATGAAAT
>JANIIA010000004.1:49793824-49804285 GCA_027478495.1 Erythroxylum alaternifolium
TAATTAATTAATTAAAAAATATATTGTATTATATTTTAATTATTACACATAAGGGTATAATTACAAAAAAATAGAAACATGATGATAAAACCAAACATGTTTTTGCTTTTAGTTTTTTATTACAAACCTCAACTAAACAGGTTTTTGTTTTTCAGTTTTTATATTACAAATATTAACTAAATAGGTTTTTATTTTTTTAAGGAAAAAAACAGAAACTAAAAACAAGAAACACAAATTAAAAACAACAACAGAAAAACAGAAGTGGAACCAAACGGCCCCTATGCTTACAGGTGCATGCGATCGAACTGCTCAACTCTACAAATTCAGTTGTGCACGTTATCAACTTCAAATGAAGAAAATTCCACTTTGTCTTGGAGATTCCAAGATTGAAGTTGAGATTGTGCCTTATATAAATGAACGTCTGTTGCTGACAACTCGGCCATTTTGCATTTTCCTCATCTGCTGATTCAATGATTCCTCCATACTTCTCAATCATTGCCCACGCGTTCCTTCGGCCATAATGCTTACTTCTCCCCTGTTTAGCTAGATATCCTTTTGAGTCCAATCCAGAGGTGTCACGATCCATATACGTATGAATAGATAATTAGAAGATGAAAGAAAGGAGATAAATTTCAGAAGAGAGTGAAAGATCAAGTTTCACGATTTCATTGTGTCTGCTGGAAAAGGGGTTTTTACATGCAATATAACCGTTGCGCAACCATATCAAACATTTGCGGATTGCCCAGTAATAAACAGCAGCCTCGTGCCACTAGTATCCTGGTTATTCATAACAGGAACATCTAAAAGAAACAACAATGTTTGATGATTTATTTTACAGGGTCTTCTTCTTCATGCTCAGCTATGGAAAAGGGTACTGAATCTTGAGAAAGATTTTTTATCTCGATTCTAATGAGAAGTAGTATAAACTTGCCAAAGATTGCGTCTTACCAGAAGGCTGGTGATGCTTCAACTTCTTCAACAATTACAGATCGCGCAATGAGGCTAGCACAGATATGTAGTCAATCCAGCTCCTATATGGGCATCATAACCATTGCTGACATACTGTAAGCTCAAGGGCATAGATAGATACCTCCATATTTTGAACTCAACATTCCTTTCAAAATACAACACAGCATAAATGCCAACCATGCTGAATTCCACCTCTCAGAATCGTTTTTATCAATCTAATAGAAAAGAGGCATAACTTGCAAGCATCGCCAGCCAGTTTGCTTTTCATAGCCTTTTACAATAGCACCAACCAATTCTAGTGATCATCTTCATCTGGACCAGGGCAGTTGGACAAAAGCGCTTCCATTGACTCATACTGAAACAAGTACAATTTACATGCTCGCCGATTAGAATGAAACTATGATTTGATGTCATGCAAGTGTTATTTCATATGAGTGCTTAGATCTTATGTTCACGGAAGCATGTACTTCAAGATTCTAGAAATTACCTAGAGCAATTGATAATAACAAGAAAACTTGCCTGAAAACCACAGAACAGGCAATATCGATACTCATCTCTTAATTTCACCAATATTTCTTGCAAATCCTGTAACAATAGATTATTGATTATTATGACAACATTCAATGAAAAAGGTTTATCATAACAAAGAAGAAAAATATAAGTTAAAAAAAAAAGATAAACCAAACGATTATGTAAATCCAACATAATCTTAGCATTTGCTAGTGGGTTTTATTACGTATATATTATGTTTTCCACATGCTTATAAATCTGCCACAGACATAGATACCCGGTTCAAATGCAGACTGTAAATATTCATGCAACTTTGTCAAGGCACTTAACGTACAAACAAAAGAAGACATCTAAGACACCTCAAACTATCTCTCTGAACAGAGACTAAAGAAACCATTCATAAGCAAAATAGAAGAAAAAGTTTACATAAAAGCATCTAAAAATGATAAAAGAGAAAAATCAAAACAAAAAAGTAAAGAATAATAACACGTCCATTTTAAGGTATCTTTCCTCAACCACAAGAAACTCCATCATGTTAGAATGCATAGGACTTGAGCAGAAATATTTCACATGGATTGCACTATCGCAGTGGCACATGAAAACTCATATTGATTTAGGAGTTTACTAATGTAGCCTTTCACACCCCAACCCCACTAGTTTGTAATCAGAGTGTTGTCAAACTAACAAGAAAACCACTTGGTATTCACAACACTGAATCTGTCAAGCTCACTATAAAGAACAGTTTCTAAATCTAGAAACAAGAGACTTTGAAGTATAAGCCTTAACTGTAACTGAAATCAGCAGAAACGAGGAGTGCCCAAAATCACAAAGGTCATAATACAAGAAATTTGATTGAAGGCATCCACCTTCCTTGTGCCCAAATTCTTATTTTGTAGTACTATCCCAACTTTGTCAAGTTAGTCTCACCTCCATCATATCCAAATGTGGCGAATCTTATTTTCTCCAAAAGTTATATTACTATCCAATTCTGATAACGAAATAATAACATATTGAACCACAAAAACGATAACAAACCCTATGCCCAATGTGAATACAATTCATTAGGCACATTTGTAACCAGTTTGCCAACTATTATTTTGGGAGCAAAATAAAAATCCTAAATATTTTTCTAAAACGCCTTTCTTTACACTGGACCCTAGGATGACCTCCGGCATTTGAATTTGAGCATGTTCCTCTCTTTTGCAAAAAGAATGAAAAGCCTTAAAAGTGAAAAAAGAATGTTCAATAATATGTTACCTCTTCTGTTATTTCTTCTTCTACCTCTTCCTCTTCTTCCCCCTCCTCATCCTCATTTTTCTTTGGCTGCACAACTTCTTTGTTTTCCAGTTGATCAAGAGCTGCTTTGGCTTTCCTGAAATTTACCACAACTCTTCGGATTCGCCATTGTGACTTCTGCCAAGATCCGAACTCTACCATCAATTCCTCTTCCTTTCTTTTCTTTCTCTCCATCTCAAACTCCTCTCTTTTCCTCTTTTCCTTATATGGGTCTTCCCGCCCAATTCCAACACGTGTTCGTCGAATTTCAATCCCCACAGGTTTAGATCTGCCTGAACCTTCCTTTCCAAGGGCCGAACCGGGAGTATAACCCATCTGCTTCAGCAATTTAAACCCAATGTTGGATTGTGGTATTGGAGCCTCTATTTTGGCTAAGGTTTGCTCGTCCTCTTCTTGTTGCTTTCTCTCCCTTTCAAGCTTACGCTGCTCTTGCCAGCTAAGTTTTGACTTCTTTTTTGATGATTGAGAAATTGGATTTTTTTCTTTAGTACTCTGCAGACATATTTCAAAGTGAAATCAAACACCATAAAGTCTGATGAAGTTCAAGCTAATAACAACTTTGAGGAGACAGCTTCAAGAAGTATAAACATGTCCCAGTTTTACGTGAAAAACCATAATTATCCACAAACAATTCATCTAATAATAAGAAAGCAAGAACTGATATCTAGTCCTTGAAGAAAGAAACATTGAAAGTGAAAAAAAAAAAAGAAGAAAAGTTGCAACCACCTTAATAAACCTGCTTCGCGTTTCCTGAACTACAAATTAAACAAGTTCAAGTTTCACACCCACTTAATTCTTCTCTTGTTCTTTTTCTGGGTAATGTTTAAATACACTTGACACCAACTTCATTCCAACCAGTATATTACTATCAAATTTGAATGCTCTGACAAAATAGCCAGCAAATTAGGGTTAAATATTCCTGTTCTGGGTAGCAAAACAAATTCAAATCCCAATATGCAAAATCTTTTAAGCTAAAAAAATTACAAAAATGTAAATAATTCCCAGAACTAACTTTCTTTAGTGTATAAAGTACTGAAGACACTACAAAAATTCAGAATAGATATACAAGCACAGACTTTTATAGACGAAAACTTAGACGCGATAGAGGCTTCAGGTGGAATGAAGTGGGAGAGATCCCCCATGTAATCTTCTTCCTCCTCTCCTCGATTTCCTTGTCGTTCTCTAGTTGATTCAGCCATCGCTCTCTCTGCGACTCTTCTTCACACGATCACACGTACACAGTGAGAGAGAAGAAATGGCCCAAAAGACCTGAAAGGAACCCCAAATAAAATGGACCTTTTCATTTAGATCCAAACGATTAACAAACAGTATTTGACACGTGTAACCACCGACTATAACCGTCATTAGCTGACGTGGAATTCTGATGGCGCGCTTTACACCTCTTTTCTCTGTGCTTTCTTCTGTTAGCATAGAAACTGTTTTTCTCTGCTCCAGACTTGCATTTCTTAAAGCGTGAGGAGGCTCGAAGCTTTCAATTCTTCTCTCTCTCTCTCTTCTTGGTTCCTTTCCTTTTTCCTTACTTTCTTGACCACCAAACAGACTCCTCCGACTGCATTCATTGTTTTTCTTTGCGCAACTGTTCTCTTTGAGAGTTAAGTAACCTAGCTTTCTCTGGCTTTCCAGGAAAGGAGGTGAACGAATATAGAGTCAACTTATAATGGAGAAGCGGAGCTTCTTTTGGTGTTGCACTGTTCTTGTGTTCTTGGTGGTCCTGGTTATGCAAACTTGGGGTCTTACGGATCCCTACGATGGTAATTTTTGCATACATTTAACTTGTCTGTAGTCCTTGTGATTCGTACGGTGGTTTTGAGTCAATTTTTATGAATAAGACTCTGTGGTTCAAAAAAAATCTAGAAGAATGAAACTAAAGATGAAGAGTTTTATTTTCTTTTACTAGTTAGTTCGGAGTTGGTAAAGTCAAACAGAAGGGCATGGAAATATCAGAATCCAGTCTGATGCCAACAAACCTTACGGTTCAAAGTGAACAAACAACAGCAATGATTAGTTTCAAATTGACTATATTTTCTAACGAGTAGTGCTTATAGACCAAATATAGTTGACTTTCTTGTTTCGTTTGTTTGATCGATTATTGATGGTATTTCCAAAAAACCTTAAAAAATTATGCAGTCGTAGCCCTTCAAGATCTATATAGGGCACTAAACAACCCACCACAGCTCAACGGGTGGAGATTAGGTGGAGTCGATCCATGTCTGGAATCATGGACTGGAGTGCTATGTTCCGGATCATCTGTAACACACATGTAGTGCACATTGCCCTTTTCAATCAAGATAACATGTAAACTAGAATATGACACTAAGTTGTTCTCCCACCTTAATGTAGTAAACTTCATGAACTAAACATCAGTGGACACCTCGGAACCCAGCTTCAGTATCTGCGTAATTTGAGGCAACTGTAAGTGAATTTTTTCATACTAACCGATTCATCAAATCTCTGGAGTCACATTTATTCTTACATTTGAATTCTTGTCTTAGGGACTTAAGCTCTAACTACATTCTGGGAGAAATTCCGTATGGCCTACCGCCCAATGCCACACATATGTATGTTATTGAAGTTCCTTATTCTTTCTCGTAGATGCTTAAATGATGTTTCTTGACCAATCTCTGTTAACAAGAGCATTTCTTAAGGCACGTTAATATTAAACCGTGGCTTTCTTTCTGTGTTCATATTTAATTCCTCACAAATGCAGAAATTTGGCTTGCAACAACTTGAGCCGAAATATTCCCCATTCTCTACCAAGCATCAAATTTCTTCAACACCTGTAAGTAATTAGGCTGCTTATTCAAATTGCATTATCTTCCCAGGGCTTTGTTTTTAAGTTTTCAAGCATACTATCTGATTGGTATTCTGCAGGAATCTAAGCCACAATCACTTATCCGGACCTGTTGGCGATGTTTTCACTGACCTACAGAATCTAAAAGAGATGTATACTCTTCTATTCTTTTTAATTTACCATTTTTATTTTTAGCGATGCTTGACAGTACTGTTTGTTACTGCCGCAAAATTGTAGTGGTAAGAACTTATAGATGTGTCAATCTGATGTGTGAAAAATGTTGTGTCAAATGCAAAATGGCAGAATCTTAAACTTTTTTATGGTATCCCTGAAGCAAATAATTTTCAGTTAAAGATATAGTCTAAACCAGTGACTTCAACTATGAGCATTCTTTGGGAGACTGGTTTTATTTTAATTTTTTTTAAGTAATGAGATTAGTGTATTGCAAGACTCAAGAATGTACAATTCCTGTAAGGGTCTGGATAATCAAACTGTAAAAAAAGGTACAGAATTACAACGAGTTCTCTGATTGAGGAGTCAAAAGTAATTCAAAAGACCAGAGGTGCTCAGTTGATCCGTAATCCTTGTTGTGAGGGCTCAATGAAAGGAGAGGATGCAATGTCATGGGTTTTATTTTAAATTTTGTTCGTCCCAAAGTAAGTGAAAAACAATTTAATAGCATGATGACCTTTATGATATGTAGTTTCTCAAGGATTTCAAACCATCCTATACTTTTAATTGCCTGCTAGGTGTAATTTTATTAGTTTTCATAATAATTCATGAATTACTTTGTAAGCATGATTATTAGCTCACAAAAGTCTCAATCTCAGGGATTTGTCATATAATAACTTCGATGGAGATCTACCAAGTTCATTTGGATCTTTGACAAATCTTACTGGATTGTGAGTTTGATACTTCTTTCTCCACTATGCCTGGTAAATTACATTTTGTTTTCATTTGGATTGTGTAGGATAAAATATGTCTACTGGCCATATTCACAGGTTCTTGCAGAACAACCAGTTTACAGGATCAGTTGTATACCTGGCTAATCTTCCCCTAACCGACCTGTCAGTAGCTCTGCTCTTTTCATCTTAGTCCTTTTTTTGTCTCCATGTAAAAAATTTAAAATGTCACTTGATCCTGTTCTTACACAATTTCATTTCAGAAACATCCAAAATAATCATTTTAGTGGTGTAGTTCCAACCCAATTTCAGGCAATAACAAACTTGTGGTAAGTGATCAAAAGGTCGCTGTTTTTCTTAGTTTCAATGAACAGTAATAGGTTAATAACTACAAACCTTTGCGTTGGATGTTCTCTCTTCTTATTAGGATTGCCGGGAATAAGTTCCATAGAGTGGCAAACTATGCTCCCTGGAATTTTCCTCAGGAAAAAGAGCCAACTGCAAAAAATTATAGTGGCCCTCCGACAACAGAGGTTACTGCCATGGAGGACTATTCCTCTCTTAAAAGGCACAAGAAGAAAGGGTTTGCCCCTGGAGGAGTTGCTTGTATAGTGGGTGTGGCAACACTGATTACAACATTTTGTGCAATCTATTTTGCTTTTCATGTAAAGAAATGCCCTTTTTTCCCACTCTGCAGGGCCACGGGTGAGAATCATTTCTTGTCATACTATTAGATCTTGAATTGGCAACTACATGAGCAGTGCGTTCTCCACAATTATAACATAGAAACATAACCGTTATAACATAACTGTCTCTTTTCCATAGATTATTACCGCCTGAACAATTCAACTCTTATTATCAGTGCCCATGTGTAGATTATGCATATATCTACGTTTACCTTTTCAACTAGTCACAGTTTGGTATTCCAACATTCGAATAAATATGTTAAATTTCTACTTAATCAAGTGCTTTACTGCAGAGGAACTGTTGTTATTTTTTCTGTCACCAACAGTGCTATTTTTTATGAAGAGAATCAAGCATTGTCATATTACTAATTCTTACCCATTTTTCTTTTCTCCTTAATTCTCTGTTTTTATGGTTATAGGATGTTCTCCAAGAGCATCTGAAGCAAGTCCACATCTGTTACCTCTCAAATCTCAACCCATTCTCGGGGAGAGCAATGTAGCATCCGGTGGCCCTATGAGGACAGATAAAGTGCCTGCAAGAAGAAGTTTTGTCAACAATTACAAAGCTCCAGTTTGTGCAACAATGTATACTGTTGCCGAGCTTCAATTAGCAACAAATAGCTTCAGTGAAGAGAATCTTCTTGGAGAAGGATGTCTTGGTTCTGTTTACAAAGCTGAGTTCCCGGATGGAAAAGTATCTCCTGGAACCTACTTTATCGATTGTGATTTACTTGAATTCGTGGAAATTAATCAGATGTTAAGAGCTTTTTTACTGGATCCTCATTCTCTCTCTCTCTCAGCAGATATTAGCTGTGAAAAACATCAACACAGTTTCATTGTCTTTATACGAAGAAGAACAATTTCTGGAGGTGATTTGGACACTATCCAGACTGACGCACCCAAATATAATACCACTAAAGGGGTATTGTGTAGAACATGGAGAACATCTACTTGTGTACGAGTATATAAAAAATTTGCCTCTCGATGCTGTTCTGCATGGTAAAGGACATAAGCCCTTGTCATGGATCAGCCGGCTGAATATTGCACTAGGGGTTGCTACGGGTTTGGAGTAAGTATATCATATTTAGTTCCCCTCAACAATTCCATTAATTCCCATAGTAAGCTATAACATTCTTTTAAAGTTCAATAATATCGACAGACTAATATAATTAAGGAGGTATTTGCCGCTTTTGTCTTTAAGGCAGAGAATCAGGTGACAAGGTTCTGTTGTATCTCTTTGATTGTAGCGATGATGCGTTCTTGAAATTTTGTTTTCAGCTATTTGCATTCAAGATTCTCACCTCCTGTTGCTCATGGAAATATAAAGGCGGCCAACATCTTACTGGACAAAGAATTTATACCTCGTCTATGTGATTGTGGACTTTGGATTCTGAAGCCATTGACAAGCAACAGTATCAAAATCAAGGTAATTTTCCCGACACTTTCCTTTTGGTGAGATGAATTGAAACCATAGTTGTTATATAGGCCAACAGTGCAACTAAAAGTTTCTCTCTAATCCATGTGCTGTTCTTCCACAATGCTGTTTCCGATCGAGTTTGAAACGTGCGTAGAAAGATAAACAAAGAGTTGATATCTATTGTCTAAACATTGAAACAAACAGGCTTCTGAAATTGCTATCAGCAACTATGGTTACGTAGCACCTGATCATGGGAATCCTGGAGCTGATAATACAAAGGCTGACATTTATGCCTTTGGGGTACTGCTCTTGGAGCTGTTGACTGGAAGGAGACCTTTTGATAAGTAGGCTATACGTTTAACATATTAACAGACCTTGTTACGCATCATTTTTATTTTCAAAATGCTTAATATTTTTGTGCTACCACAGATCTAGACCTCAAGAGGAACAATCTTTGGTAAAATGGGCTTCTTCTAGGCTCCATGACAATGAGTTTTTAGCGGAGATGGTTGATCCAGAAATCAAAAGAACCCTCTCCAACAAGGCTCTGTCCCGATTTGCAGATGTTGTCTCTCTTTGTGTTCAGGTAATGGCAATAATGTTCTGAAAGGATTTTGAGTCATTGCTCTTAGTACTGATGATAGTAACTGTTTTTTTGTAACTTGAACAGCCTGAGAAAATTTTCCGACCACCGATGTCTGAAATTGTAGAATCTCTGACAAATCTGCTGCAACTATTCACCACTGCAAAAGGCAAGAGAGTTGATCGCGCTGAAGTTGAACCCTTGGAAAGGTCCTTTTGTTCAACACAAACACGCTTCATTGGCTCACCTACCTTGAGCTATGCCTCCTATTGATCTCACAACTCGTTCTCACTAGAAAAGAAAGTCAAATTACCACAAACACTCTTCAAGAATTGTTTTGTCAAATGTTAGAATACTGCTTTTTCTAAGACTAACAGTCACTAGTGTTGCACAGTTCACGTCAATTCTGAAAGCTTTATGTCTCTAGAAATTACGACACCTGATTCTTTTGAAGTAGTAGAGAGGAAAATTTGCTGTTTACTGATTAATATGCTTTCTCTAGTTCCTGTCTTCCCGAAGAGAACGAGGATGAAAAGGGAGATCTTAATAAAGGTAAGTTGGAATTCTTGATTTCGGATCTATTCCCTTTTTTTTTTTTGGGTACGGAAGAAAAGAAAAAACACCAAAGGCTAACGCCTTAAGAAAGCTACTGAGCGGCCATCATTCTGCAATAAATGCCTCATGCCAGGAAGGGGATCATCCCAGATAACTAAGGGTGGCGAGCTTGAAGAACGTTTTTTAGCTAAAAAATCTGCACATTGGTTACCCTCACGCAAAATATGGAAAAGTAGACATTGGCAATCCCGAGCAAGGAGATCACGAATGTCTCGAACCAAACTAATATAAGGGTGAGTGCTTGGGTAGTAATTATTTACAAGATTCACCGCTTCCTGAGAGTCTGACTCAATCAAAACTTGTCTATAGCCACGTTCCCAGGCTAAGATTAAACCACGCCGAATAGCCTGTAATTCTGCATTCAAGTTTGTAGCGTGTCCAATGAAACCTGTGAATCCCACTAACCAGTGACCAAAACCATTACGAACAAGACCACCAAAACCAGCATCTCCAGGATTCCCAATCGAACTGCCATCCACATTGATCTTGACAAAATCAGTAGGAGGGGCACACCACAATATCCATTTGTCCTTGCTTGGCCCATAGCTACAGGATTCCATATTATACGCAAGCTTACACTCATGCAGTAACCTCACGTACCATTGACGTTGAACAATGCAAGGCATGATATTCTGTTGAATCACTTCGTTGTTCCTAGCACACCAGATGAT
>JANIIA010000004.1:49838071-49851273 GCA_027478495.1 Erythroxylum alaternifolium
ATGAGATGTGTTTTCCTAATTTCTCCGATTGACCTCACGTGTACCCGTTTCTATGGTTCAACCCGTTATCTGGAAACGGGATGTTACAATATCTTTCAATCATTCATGAGAGAAGGGAAAGACAACTTTCTTCTCCGTTGTTTACAGCTAGGACATTTTTTAATCCTAGTGTTTATTTTAGACTGGATGTTAGCAAGCAAGCTGAAGTTAATAGAGGAATGCTTTTAACTATTACAACAATAGTTAATATTGACGCGATGCAAGATCTTTTAAGCTCATAAATGGAGCTTTAAAAGTTGTCTTATGGGGATTTTGGAATGTCGATTGCTATTCGACAAAAAGGAAAACTTTCTCCAGATATTAGTTATTTTCTTTTTCTAATTTGTTGAAAAATAATAATCACTTTATTTTGTTTATAATGCTACTTTTATTATCTTATAACTTACCGTTTCTTGGTGGGATCAATTCGGAAATGGTGTTCCAGAATTGAAAAGGTTTGCAATCGAATTTTAAGTCAATATGTGAGTGCAACAGGCTGTGAACGAAACTGGAGCACATTTTAATTTATCCACTCCAAAAAAAGGAATAGATTAAAGCATAAGAGGTTGAATGACTTAGTTTTTGTTTGATACAATTTAAAGCTTCGGGAAAGGTATATTATTATCATTATTAATTTCGATATAATTTCTTATAATTTTCTAATAATTAAATTATATCCCTTTTTGTGATAGTTGGAAATGTGAATTGTTAAGAATTGTTAAAATTAGAAATTGTTTTATGAATGTTTTGTGATTGTAGGAAATGTGAATTATTGGGAATTGTTAGAAATGAAAATTGCTTTATGAATGTTTTGTGATTGCTGGAAATGAGAATTGTTGGGAATTGAAATTTGTTTTTAGAATGTTTTGTGATTGTTGGAAATGTTAATTGTTGAGAATTGTTAGAATTGGAAATTGTTGTATGAATATTTTGTGATTATTGGGAATGTTAATTGTTGGGAATTGTTGGAATTGGAAATTGTTTTATGAATATTTTGTGATTGTTGGAAATGAAAATTGTTGGGAATTGTTAGAGTTGGAATTTGTTTTATGAATATTTTTTGATTGTTGGAAATGAAAATTATTGAGAATTATTGGAATTAAAAATTTGGTTATAATTGTTGGAAATAAAAATTATTAGGAATTGGAAATTGTTTTATGAATGTTTTGTGAATGTTGGAAATGAAAATTGTTGGAATTAGAAATTATTTTATGAATGTTTTGTGATTGTTGGAAATAAGAATTGTTGGGAATTGTTGGAATTGGAAATTATTTTATGCATGTTTTGTGATTGTTGGAAATAAGAAATGTTGGGAATTGTTGGGAAAGATATGTTATTATCATTATTATTTTTTATATAATTTCTTATAATCTTCTAATAATTAAATTTTATTGTTTACTAAGAGTCTTAATAGTACAAGTAGTTCAACTGATCCGATTTCCATTGATAACATCGATTTTTTGGCGGATTAGGTTTCTGAAGAACCGAATTTGGTAGATCTCAATGACTTGGAAGATAATCTTGGATAGAAAAGCACTAACATGTCATTTGATGCATTATATTTGAATGATAATGATGAAGAAGCTCCTCTTAATGATGAGGATTTTGTACCAAGTAATAACTGGGTCAGTCACTTATAACGAGTATCTTTCCATTGAAGATTGAATTTTGTTCCAGGTTATTTTTTCCTCTTCTTTTAATTTTACTTATATTGATGTTTATCAGTTCATGTTAAATTCTATCTATGTGATGTAATTTTAAATGTTTTTATTTCAGATTTAACTTCAACTTAATTGTTTCTTCATCATGATGAAATTGTGATAGTTAAGGATATTTATTGTTCTTTTTATTAGATGTTTTGATGTAATTATTATTTATTTTTATGATGAAATTGTATTATTATAATATTTTAAATACTTTGTATTATTATTTTTTATATTTGTATTATGATGATTATCTTTTTTTCATGTTAATTATGGTTATTATTTATAGATGAAATATTTAAAAATTATTGTTATTTCATATTAAATTATTAATTGTGATTATTATTTATTATTATGATTTTTAGAAATAGGTTTGATGTAAACTTGTAAAGTATACAGTATATAATTGTATAATATATCAATAGATTATTTTGCAAAATTTATAAAATTTCAAGGACTATTTCATAAATTTTAAAAATTACCCAAAATAATACTCAGTATTGATCGATATCGGTATAGTACTATATCAAAATTCAATCAGATACTAAATCTAGTACGGTATTTACAACTTTAAATATATCTCTTAGGTTAAGTGGGAGACTCAAGCCACGTAAGACTTCAACTACATTTGCAAAACTGCTTTACGACTTGAAACCCAAACAAGAAAAAAAAAAGGAAAATTAAGTCTACGGTCAGCGCCCAAAAAGCAAAAAAGAAAGTAGCGATTAAGTTAATGGTTTATCCACCCTAAATCAATTTATAATGCGGCGTTAGAGTAACTCAATATTTAAATTATAGTTCAATTTTTAAAATAATATTAAAGGTTATGAAAACTAACAAAATGTTCATCAATTTAAAATGATATTATATATAATTATTAATTAATAAAAAATAAGTTTGTTCATAAAGATGCAACTTATGTGGTATGATACATAAGTTGTGAAGCCCCCAGAGCCAGAAGCAATTATTAGTCTGGAAGATGTAAATTTCAATAAAAAATTAATTTTAATTTTTTTCAATATTTTAAATCATATTAATGAAGTAAGGGGCTATAATCCTTTAAATGAAGCGAGCCGGGCTTGATATATCATTCTATGGTCTCAATGCCCTTACGAGTTGGTGATGAGTTTAACTTTTTTTATTGTATTCAACTTGCTTGCTTCTCCGGCTTCACCACGAAATAAAGTTTATGTAGTTTTGTTTTGTCAAAACTTTCATACCAAACTTACAAAAAATCAACGAAATTGTTGAACAATTGAAATAACCTACTAAAATTATGTACTTTACACGCCTAATTCAGAAGGATTCTTAAAAATAAGAAGAAGTTGATCCAAAGATTTAGAATTATGATGAATAAGGTTAGAAATTCTTGAAAAGGTCATTTTTAAAAAAAGAATAAAATTGTCTCCGTAATAACTCGATACTAATAAGTGAATCTTACTTTGAATTGGGCCATATAATTTCTCAAAACAAAAGTTCCAAAGCATATTTTTTGAGTTGGGTGTGTTGTGCAGTTGGGCACAAAAGTTGGGTCAAGTCTAGGCCCAATTACCAAGCCTAGCCATCAACTCAAGTTACCCACTCCCTTCCGCTTTCCCTTTCCCTTTCATGGAGAAAGAATTTGGATAGTAGCTTCCCAAAAATTGTGATTTTAATCTATATGTAATGTAGAGTTACTTATCTTAAAGAAACTAGCTCTAATTATCATAATAATTTTATAAATTGATAAATAAATTTATTTATATTTAAAATAAACATTTGTAACTAATAAACATAGTAATGTAAGCGTGTTCTAAATTTATATTCTATAATATTATATTTATATGAGGAGCCATTGACACATATATTAAACTGTCTAGATATAAATTTTATTATGTACACAAATTTATTCCAATAAGAGATAAATATATCCATAAGACAAATATATACACACTAAAGCTCTTATATGTGTATTTAATAACTAAAGAAAGAAAGATTAGTCTCAAATAATGTATTAATATGTTTAGATTTTGAATATAGATACGTGCACACAAATTGTAAAAGTAGTAATAATAAATTAATATTTCTACATGATAATAAGAATTGTTACACTTTTAAGGAAACTCTCCATTTATAATAATATGTATAACACATAGCCTACCAACAATATAAACATTACATAACTACCAATAGAACCTATAACTATTACTTTAATTTTAATAAAGGTCTTTTAATTTATAATACATGATAAAATACATGAAACTCTTTTTTGGTTTAAGAAAATTTAAAAATTATTGGAAAATTACTTTGTGATTTTAAATTTTTAGAAAAACTCCTCTTAAATTTCAATTAAAAAATAATGACAAAATACATGCAGTATGAACTTAAAATGAACCAATCAAATGTTACGTATATGAAAACTTAATCTAGCTCTTAAATTCAAACCAAACTAATTAAACTCGACCCAACTAATAACTTATTTGATAATAATAAATTATTAGTTTAGGTCGAGTTAACAATAAATTATTAGTTTGGTTTAAGTTTAATTGGCTAGAGTTAGGTTTAAGAATTGAGTTGAATTACCATGCCAATTATATTTGATTAGTTCATGTCAGATATTTATATCACATATCTTTTGTTATTATTTTTTAACCAAAATATAAGAAAAAGATTTTTTATGAAAATCTAAAAATAAAAAAGAATTTTTAAAAAAATTAAAGATTAAGAAGTTTTTCTAAAGTTTCTTAAACTATATGGAAAGTTTATACCTTTTACTCTAAAATAAATGTGATAATGATATTTTCTTGTAAGACAAAAAAAGGAAAATTTGTACGTAACAAAGAAGAAAGGTTTATCAGTTTGTATTATGGCACCATTTTTTTTATCAATTTTCAAGCGTTTATATACACCTCCTACTAAGTGCAAAATTTTGATAGAGAAAGATAGCATTACTCCTTCAATTAAGAAGGATTTCTTATTGATAAAATTTGCTTCGAGTTATTCATCTATGATCGTTGACTTCCCTTTGTTCAACAAATTATTATTGTTTATATACTAGAACATTTTTATAATTAGTTTCATAATTTGAAATAATAAAATTACATGTATTGTTAAAAATGATTTATTGACACAATAACCTCTTTGTTTAAATGAATAATATTTAGTGAGAAGAATAATAACATATTCCTTTTATAGCAAAGTAAATTTATATTGCTCAAATCTTGATTATTCCTTAATAAAGAGTAATCTTAATCTTCTTGCCAATACACATAAATCATGTTATTTTTATATATACTAGTAATACTTTTAACCAACCAACCATCGTTATAAAAAATGTCAACTTTGTCACATAAAGCAAAGTCTATGATTAAAATATTTAGGTTATTATGTTACAATTAGTATTGTTTATATAATAGAACATGTTTAAAGATAGTTACATAATTTGAAATAATAAAACTACATATCCATCTTATCCATTTCTGTGGTTGATGACATCACTTTGTTGATGACATCACTTTGTTGAACCCGAGAAAAATAAAAAAATTAAGTTGTTAACATTTGACAGAATCTAGACCAAAATCTACAATTATATCAATTTAGGATTTAAATATGTGCATAATGAGAATAATAAAAAGCAACAGACAAAATAAAGATGGTTTAAACACCACTAGTAAACAGAACAGTTGAATGTGGAAGAGGGCAATTGCAATGCAAGGAACCAATCAGCACAACGAACAGCTAACCCAAAATATCATGACCATAATTTTGAGCAAACAATGTACCACCGAGATAACAAAGGGAAAATTTTACACCTATGGTGCATATACAAAGATAATACAGTAGCAAATACACCCAACACAAGATGTGAAACACATTCCCACTCCCTTCACAGTCAGATAACAAATTACTCGCCTACCGGCATATCAATCAACCAAATACTTTCTCAAAACCAAAACAAATCAAGGTTTAGTCCCGAAACGCATGGTCCTACATATGTAAATTCCTCCGCATGATTGCAAATGGAGATCTTAATCAATACCTCGAACAGACATGAGATGTGGGAAAAAGGATCTAAAAGCATACTCGTATTCTAGCAGCTTGGGTAGCTTCAAGCAACTGAGCAGAAATGGTCAACTCTCCAGAAAAAACGAACAACTTACAAAGAACCAGAGAGAGTGTGGGCTTTCATTGATGAAAGTCGAGGCTTTAAGAGATTTTGCTCTTGTGGTAAATAGTTGCAAACTGTATGTGAGTAGTTGATGGAAGAAGTAAAGCGGGAAGCAAAATGGCTTAGGCGAGAAGTCGAGAAGAGCGACGCTGGTTTAAATAAAACGAAAACGCCGATGTTTTATTGTGGTACATAATAGGGCCAGGGTTAGTGGGACAGAATATCTAATGCCTGGAGAGCTAAAACCTATCAATTAATCCTAGCAATTTTGTAATGTTTGATTTATTTATCTCCAATAGTTTAGTTTTAATTTATTTTCTTAGTTAAATTCAACCAAACCCACCCTAGTCCTCCCCCTGCACCCCCCCTACTCTCTGTGGTAATGATCCTTTCTTAACACTACTACAAGCTTAGTTGTGTAAAGTTATGATTTATTTTCTAGTGTGTTCAACGTGCATCAAAACTGGAGCTCTAATACCAATTTGATGGTAGAAAGGAGAAGAGAGGATTAAACAACTAATAATAATAAGTAAATGACTAAAATATACGTTAAGAATCCATCCAAGATAGCCAATGTCAAAGGATAAATATCTTGATACAAAGTTACAATAAGATATTCTTTTATTAATTCAAAACTTAGTTACATCCATAACCAAAACCCCTATTAATACTGACTTGATATAACCCATTTCATCTCCTTTAAATAAGCCCCATAAATCCAAATTCTCAATTCTCAATTTTGCTAAATGCCTTGTACAAAAATGGCTATAAATTTTTCTAAATACCTTTAATGAAAGAACTAGTTTATTACATTAGAAAATTGACTTCCGGTCTTTTCCAATGATATCTAATTTTCCTATATTAAATATTTCTAATACTCCAAAATTCTCTTCCAAAATGGCCTTTCAATTCTTACATTTTAGTTGCAACTCTTTTTTTAATTTTTATTAATGCTTCTAAAATTCCCCATCATTTTGTTACTTTATTATGTTTGCCTAAATTTTTTAAAAGTTTCAAGTTTAAGTGTGATATATTAACAATAGGTATTGATACTACTTTGATGTAGGAAATTAACTAATTGCCTACTTTAGTAAGAAATTCAATATAAATTACTTTACTATCCAACTTATAAAATGGAGTTGTATGCATTAGTGAGGGATTTAGAGACTTGAAATATTATTTTTTTATTTAAAGAATTAATTAGCAAAACCAACTAAGACCAATTTTAATCATTTTAAAAGACAAGAGAAGTTGAATCAACACATGCTAAGTAGATGGAGTTTATTGAGACATCTCTTTATATGATCAAGTACACAAAGAAAGAAAACTTTATGACTAATGTATTGTTTTAAAGGTATGTTATGATGTCACCTTGAAATCAAAATCTTTAGGCTTTGAGCATGTTAAGGAAGTATATAAGAACAATGATGATTTTGTATATATCTTTTAGGCTTATGAGAGAAATTATTTTTAAAAATTCTTTAAGTATAATGGATTTTTGTTTAAGGAAAATAAATTGGATGTGCTTAAGAGTTCTTTATGAGAGTTGTTAGTATGTGAGGCACATAGGGGAGGAATGATGAGTTATTTTTATTAAAAGTTTTTAGATATTTTTTAAATATTTTTTTGGCCTCATACGCATCATAATGTTAAAAGAATTAATACCAATTGTATTGCATGTAAACACATTAAGTTTAATGTTATTCCATATGGTTTATATACTCCTTTATAAGTCCTTAGTGAAACTTGGGTTGATATTTTAATGAATTTTGTTTTGGTTTTACCTAGGTTAAAAAGGGTAAAGATTCTATCTATGTTGTCTTTCATAAATTTTATAAGATAATACATTTTATTATGTTTAATAAAACCGATGATATAACTAATATAACTAATTTGTTCTTTAGGGAGTTAGTATGACTCTATAATATTCCCAGGAGTATTGTATGTAATAGAGATGTTAATTTTTTTAATTAATTTTATAATGTTATGAGAAAAGTTAGGAACAAAATCGTTACTTTTAACTACTTGTCATCTGGGAATGGATGGTAAAACTGAGGTAGTAAATAATAATTTGACTATATTATGTACTATTATTCAAAAGAATTTTAAAAGTTACGAAGATGATTTATCATTCATTAAATTTACATGTAATAAAATTGTTCATATCACTATTGGTTATTTACCTTTTGATATTGTTTATAGTTTTAATCCTCTAGCTCCACTAGATTTTGTTCCTTTAGTTATTCATAACAAGAGTAGCTTGGATTGTAAAAAAAATGTTGAAATAGTGAAAAAACTATTTGAAAATGTTCAGTAACATTTTGAAATAAATACTAAAAATTATGCATTTAAAGATAATAAAGGAAGAAAGAAAATTACCATTGAACAAAGTGATTGAGTGTGGATGCATATGAGAAAGGAGAAGTTTCCAATTGAAAGAAGATCTAAGTTACGACTAAAAGGAGACGGTATTCAAGTTGTTGAACGGTTCAATGACAATGTTTATAAAGTAGATCTTCCAGGTAAGTTATATGAGCGCTTTTTAAAATTTTTTTAGTTATCTCATTTTGATTTTGAAAATGAACCTTTTTAAAGAAGAGGGAATAGTTGAAAACAAGTTTTCATTGATCATTTAAGTTTGTCAAATGGACCAATTACATAAGCAAAGAAGAAAAATTTAAAGATGTGGATAATGATACTGTGAGAGAAGTGGTTATATGCGTAGAATCAAGTTAAATTGAAGGACAAGCATTTATTTAGCTTAATTCAAATTCATTTTGAGCAATAACCCTAAACAAAAACAACCCATATGATGTCTATCTACAAGTAACTGATTTTAATCTAAAAGTTCCTATTTTGTTTATAATATTATTCTAAAATGTTCTTTTTTTGATTATTATTCTAAGATATTATTTCCTGCTTTATTTATCTTGTTATACATTTGTTTCTTGTTTTGTTTAGAATATTATTCTAGATTATTTTTTATTGAAATATTATTTGAAGAAATTCTCTTTTATGTAGCCTATAAATAAGCCATATTGTAGAGAGACATTGATCAGGTTTTAATCATTAATAAATTTGTGAGAACTTTTTCTCTATTTCTTCAAAGAACTTTTTGAAATTATCAAATTAGTTACTTGTGACATTCAGATCATCTTATAATCTTAGTTTTAGTTCTCTATAAAGATGAATCCAGTTACAACTTTAATTCTAGATTTCATAAATTTATTAAGTCAATGTTATATTCTTAATATGATTCTAGCGTTCTTAAAACTTAATTACATATTAAATGTGCTTACTTTTAAAATTTTATCCTTAAATTTTGCAAAAAAAAAAGAAACAAATCCATATACAAAATGAAATAATATATAACTTTAAAATGTAAAGTATTAAGTTTACTTATAAAATAAGAATTGTTTACATATAAGAGAAAAAATATCTATATTTCTTGCTTACATATAAAAATTTATATTTCTTGCTTACATATAAGAAGCTTACACACACACACACAAAATATATATATATAAGCAATTTCTTACTTTTTTATATGAATATATATATTTCTTATATTTAAACAATTTCTTACTTTTATCATCGTTGTAAGACAACTTTATTAAGATAAAATACTTACCAACATGTCAATCAATTTAATGTCAAAGTTGCCTTTAAAGACCCGAGACATCTATACTAAACCTCAACTAATTGTCAATCCTAATCACCAAAAACAGTCAAAAAAAGTCTAGCTGTGAGATACCTCAGACATCTTGTTTGGTACCCGAAGGGTAAAGGCATGATTGGTGTCTACTGGGAAAGAGGGGTCCACGTAGTGTTCACAGACCCGCACAGGCGCATGTAGCGAACAACTAACCAACTAAAATCTTATATTTAATTCAAAACTTTGGATTACATATGGTGTTCCATTTTTGCCGACAATTTTGCCGTTGCAAAACGGGATAAAATCCTTTGTGTCATAAGCCTGCCTTAACTTGGATCCAAATGATTCTATCCATACAAATACGTGAGACTCAAAAAAAAGTGTGGATATCATATCCAAATTTTTATGGGCCAAATGCTACTGTGTTCCTCCTAACTGATCTCTTTTTCAACTTCTATACTTTTAGTCTCAACAATTATGGAGAGAATGTAGTTGTGTAAACCAAAAAGAAAGGCATAATAGAACTTGAGACATGCAACCACTCCATGACAATAACCGGCATAACCCACCGTCTTCTGCTCTCCTTCACTCGTAAGAAAGAGTGCCACAAATTCTCTCAACTCTATAGGTGAATGAGTTCATGGAATCAACACTAATCTGTACATCTATATTAAAGTCTCTCTTCACGTGCTATAAATGAAATATAATTGACTATTTAATCATACTTTAATTAGTCATTAAATTGTTTAAAATATTGATTATTTATATAATTTTTTAATTTCTTATTTATTGTATTAATTAAACCAATTTTCTATTACTGTCTCTTTGAAATATTCTTTTAACTAGTGACATTATGGTAACATAAATTCATAAATTAAACACACTTGAGATTAATAATTGTGAACGATAGAAATGATTAAAAACAATTATTTTTTTTTGTAGTACTTTTTTCAAATATATTACATTTGTGTAATATTGAGCTTTCATTATGAAGGTTTTTTCAAGTAAGAAATTTCACTAATAATTATTGAATATATCATTTTATATATTTTTTAATTTGTAATATAACGATTTACATAAACAACTTTTAAAATATCAATTTTTTTGTGCTTATAATTTTGTTATATCTGAAATATTGAATTAATTAATGTGAACTAACATAATTTTATGCCCATTAATATCTTAATCATGTGTACACGACATTTGGATTATTTATGGGATAAACATTACAAAACTAATAATATTATGGGCCTTTAAGTCCATTTACTAATTGTGTTTAAGCATATTCATTGGACTTGTGCTGACCATAATATGTATTTTTAACCTCATTTATATATTCTTAACATAGTTTTCTTATAGTCAATTTGGATATTTGTGCAGTGGTGTGTGAAGGAAATTGATGAATAACATTCAAAGAATCCTAAACTTTTTTATTATATTGATTCGTGTTTTGTAGAAATAGTGGCTTCAAATCAATTTTTATCGTCTTTAGTAGGTAACTCTCTAATTTTGTTGTTTATACATTTCTCGAAGTCGTGGGACATATTGACCTTATCAATTTAATGTTATTGCTTGTTTCCCAAAAATAACAACAATTGGTATCAAAGTTATCTTTCACAAGTTTTGAAGTTGTTTTTATCTCTATTTTTTAATTTTATTTTTGCACCTAATTTATGAAAAATTTTGTAAACAGGGGAGTACTATTTTTAGAGGTAAGTAAACCTCATTTATCATCCATACAAGTATTTGCATGTGTTATGGGCAAGCTTTTCGAACATAAAGGTTTAATTTTCTTTTTGTTCAAATTAATAACATGGATCATTTAGTTTTTAGAAAGGAAGTAAATCCATCTAAAATTGTTGAAAACGTTCTTTTTATTGGCAAGATATCATTAGGTCAAGTCATAGATAACGCATAGATCATATGTCCCAATCCAAAGGTTAAAGATGAATTATTTACAGTTTTGTTATCTCTAGTCAAAGATAACAAAAAGGGCGGGTCTAAATCAATTCGACTTGAAGTTAACAAGCTTAATCTAATTTGATTTGTTTTGTACTAAACTCATGCTCCTTTTTTTTATTTTTGAGCTTTTAACTTTGATCGAGCTGAAGCTTTGGCATCAAAACTTGGTATAACTCAAAGCTCGATAGATATACTAATTAACTCTAATTCTCTTTATATTCTCTTCCTCTCTCAAGTTGTCATTCTTATGTGATTGTGTCCTTTTTTTCCCATTTTTTGAAGTTGAAGTTGTATGAGTTCCTCTATGTTTTTCTTATATCCGAAGTGTCTAGTGGTCAGTTTAATTAAAACTTTGAACCCCCACTTTTGTTCTTTAGTTTTGTTCCTTTTTTTTGCTTAATAACTTCATACAATTTTTTCACTCCTCTCTTCTTTTTGATATTTTTCTTCTTTCATTCCTTAATGGCTTCTTTTTCAAAGTCTCTCTTCTAGTTCATATTACGAAGAAGTTAGATCTTTGTTCACTTTCTGTCTCTGCTATTTCACTTTTTCTCTCCTCTAATTCACTTTCTCCCTCGCTTGCTTTATGAATTACTACCAAGCTCCTCTACTGCCTATAATCATCACTCATAAATAAGTTGATTGATTTGTCAAAAGATTGTTGATATCTGGTGGTGGAAAGTTTGGATCTTTTGTGGTGGAAACAGGTCAACGATGATAAGCATGGATTGAAGCTTAGTCAAGTTAGATCAGGTCGACCTAGTTAGGATTTGGTCAATTTAGATTCTGGGATTAGGGTAGGGTCTGACTGTCTGTAAATGTGTTTATGCTAGGTCAGGGTAATCTCAAGCTCGACCTAAACCAACTTAGTATCACTCTATCTCTATTTATTTACAATTTTGTCATTCTAAGTTATTTACAATTGTATCATCTTCAATCATTTACAATTCCACCACCTATAGTTATTTACAATTATTCCATTTTATTTTATTTACAATTCTATCATTTCAACTTATTTGCAATCTACCATTTCAACATATTTATGATTTTTAATAATTTGTAAAATAACAACAACAACAACAATAATATTAAATTATTATTATTTTGTGCAGGTTGTCTTAATATGCTTTATTTATTAAAATTTTTACTATGATTTGAATATTTTATCTATTTGCATGATAAATTTCATATATTTTAAATAAATTACATATCATTTTAACTAGTTTTCATTTGTTTAATGTAACATTTAGTTACGTTAATTTTATTATCGTGTTTTGAATATAATTAAACATTACATGCTTATGAAATTACCTACCATAAGTCTAGGTATTCAAATATTTTAATATTATTTTCTCCCTGTATTAATGATTCTTTTGCTAAGATTTATACTAGCAAAGAAATTATTTTATCAATGAGTTAATTATTTGATACTTAGTTTGGTGAAGATAAATATTGAATATTTTGAATCAACATAATTTTACTGTCATATCAATAGTTGATTAATGCATTTGGTTGTGATATTTAATTTATTATTCGTACTTATGAATGAGTCCGTTTTTTTTAATGTTTAATAGACAACATTCAATAATCATTGTTGTTGTTGTTGTTGTTATTATTATTATTATTATTATTATCATCATCATCATCGTCGTTATGATTTTAATAATCACCTCCTAGAAGGATAGGATATGCGGAT
>JANIIA010000004.1:49993938-50010638 GCA_027478495.1 Erythroxylum alaternifolium
CCTGGGAAGTCCTGCGGGAGTAATGCCCTAAAGAGGCTTACACGCTGGAAAAACAAAACCGTGAGAGCGCGAGGCCCAAGAGGCCGAGGCTCAAAGCGGACAATATCTGCAAGCGGGTGATACATGAACGATTTAAAATGATTATGATGTGAATTGTGAATTAATATGTCTTGAATTTTGTTTGATGATTTTCAATTATTATTTTTGAAATTATTAGTTAAAATTGGGAGATTTATGAATTTATGTGTATTTTTGGACTAGGAAAAATGTCAAATGGCAAGACAAATTAATTCGTGGTAATAGAAATAAGTGACATATGGTAATAGAAATAATTGACAAGTGGTAATATGATTAATTGACAAGTGGCATAGAAATTTGGTGACAAATGGCTTGGAGATTAAGAGACAAATGAACTAGTTATTAAGAGACAAATGGGAACCACAAGAACATGACATGTGGCAAGTGACAAGTGTCACAAAACTTGCCACTCAACCACTCACGATGTATACCCCCTTGAAAGACCATCTTTATCTTTCATTTTATTTGCTACATACTCTTTTCTTCTTCATTTTCTTCTTCTCCATTCACAATACTCACCCTCACCCTCACCCTCACCCTCACCCTCACGAATTTGAGTTAACATCATTCATTTAACCACTCCAAAATCACATTGTCTTCACTTTGTTGATAAAAAACCTAACCTATTCCACCTTGAAAATTGATGATCGTGTAAGTGGAGGAGCTAGATTTTTTTGACAGTTTTAAGAAGCTTGGAGTTAAAAAAGTTAGTAAGATCTTTTTCTTCACGGCTTGATTAAATGAAACGTTTATGATGATAGTTTAGGGATAAATTGATAGGTTAACGATGTTTTATGTGTATTGAAAGTTGATGAACATTGATGAAGAAATGTATAGGTTTATGTTCCTTTTTTTTTACAAATGATCAATAATAGTTTATGAGTTGTTACGTGGATGATTTAAGTTGGGATTTGAAGTATAATTGATGATGAATTCATGCTAAAGATAGGTGTTAATGAAGTGTTTTCAAATCTTGAAAAGTTAGGACTGGATGTATGATGGTATAAAGTGAATGGTAATGAAGCAAACAAGTATATTTTTATGGGATTTAATGTAACCAATATGGAAGCTAGACTAACATGAAATGAAGTAGCTTTATCGGATATGAATTCTGGAAAAATTTCAAGTAGTAGTGAAGTCTGTAAGTATGTGAAATTCGTGGAGAATTGAGGAAGAAAGACTATGCACGATAATGTCCTTCAGTGCACGATCGTGGCCTTTAGTGCACAATCGTGGCCTATTTACTTGCCTTCGGTCATGATTGTGGCAAGGTCCCCTACGATCGTGAGCCTTGATAATTTTTGTTTTCTGTACATGTTGAACCAACTGAGAAAAAATCACTCTAAATTGTTGTATTTGGACTTGATTAAGGCTTGGAATGAACCTAGAATGTTGCTTGATTAATTGGTTAAAGAGCTTGATATGTTTAGGTTGATAATTGAGGTTATAACATAAGAATGGATTGATGATATTAATGTAACTAAATCTAGAAATTTATGAGTATTATATGAATGAAGGTGTTCTTAGGAAAATAAATGTGATCCAAAGAAAGTGAGTAAGGTGTATTAGGTATAAATGAATGAGAATTTCGATATTGTGTGATTATAATACTAGAAAAAAGATTGGAGAATATGTAAATGATGAATGTATAATTGATGATATAATACTAGAAAAAAGATTTGAGAATATGTAAATGATGAATGTATAATTGATGATATTAGAATAATCAAGTTTCTTTGAGGTGTAAACCTAAGTGTAAGCAAGACATATACAAGTTATAATGTTTAAATGATCAAGACTTGTGATTAAGAATAGATACCCAAGAATGTCATTGAGCATGCATTATACATGACATATATATATATATATATATATATTTCTTTGTGTGTCTGTGTGTCTATGATTGAATACTTATGTGAATGATCAATTTAGTAATGTGTATAAATGTGTGTATTGCATGATTTAGAAGCTCAAGTCAACCGCCAGCATCCAGACATTATCGGTTCGTCAAGGCAATAACTATCTGGAGCTTACTGTAAGTCAACCTAAATATTTCTCACTATGATTGAATGTATTTTCTTAAATTTCAAATATTGAACTGATATTTATGTGAATGTGATAATTCTGGACATTGATGGTCCGAGGAGTTTGATAATTGAGATTGCATTAGAAGTGTTCTTAATTGAATGTGAATCGGAAAAAATAAGCGTAATCAACAAAAATGTTGAATGCCAAACTTAGATCCGATGAATATGTGAAAGTGACTGTACGCGATGAATAAAAGTGATTGATTGCATATAATGAGAAATGATGCATCTTATTACATTGAAATGCATGATCAGATAAAGAAACTTGTGATCGAAGTGGCCAATGAAAAAGAGCTTAAAGCTAAAAAATGTGTATAAAAAGCCACATGCTCACTATTAAAATAAGCTCGATATCCACAAGGGATACGAGATAGTTAAAAAGGTGCTCGGTCACAAAAAAATAACAAAACGTGGAGTCACATGTGCATTGCATATAAAAATTGATATGTATTATATGAATGTTTGAAATGAATTATTTGAACTGTTCTGAATTAGAATTGTGAAATAGTGTACATAATTGTATTTGATGAAATAGGACGATATGTGAAGTGATGTTCAATATATGATGATATGATTTGTTTGTGAATTTGGAATGTGAACTGTCTTTGTGATTTGATATGAGTGAGCACATTGATGATAGTTTACTCATTGAGTTTGCAAAACTCATCAAAATTGTAAATGTTGATTTCCAGATACGAGGGAGACATAGTTCCTAAGGCAAACTAGTAGAAGTCTAGTTCTGTCGATTTTGGACTCAAGAATGACTCAAAGGTCAGTCAGTCAATACTGAGGAGTTTAGATAGAATATTTCTGTATAGTTCCTCATCCATGTAGAATGTTGTAAAGAGTAGTAAAATCTCATATGTTTTGTGATACAGTATATATGGATTGTGGAGTAAAAAGCTACAGTGTAATATGTTTTATATATGAAGTGACGAATTGATCTTTTAAATATTGTGTTATTTGTATAGTGCCATATAAAGTAAATGTGACTACTCTAACATGCCGCTTTCAAAGGCTATGTTCTCGAATGTCCTTAGGATGTTTAGGCATGTGCCCTTGGAGGTGGTGATTTACAGTTTATGCTTGAGTTATGTAGTCACACAAAATAGGTTATAGTTGTGAACTTATGGTTGAATTATGTATTCATACGAAATAAGTTATAGTTGTGAATTTATAGTTGAATTATGTAGTTATATAAATTGAGTTATACTTATAGCTTTATGGTTGAAATATGTAATCTTATAAAATGAGTTATAGTTATGACTATATGGTTGAATTATACTCACATAAAATTGGATATAGTTGTGAATTTATGTAATATTACAACATGAGAATTTCTTGGATAGAATGTGCTTAAGCATCAGATTCTATTAACTGATAATTTATATAAGTTTATGAAGTTCACTTACATATGTATATCATATGATTGTTGAGAAACTGTTGTTTCTCTATTTCTTCCTATTATTTTACAAGACTTTATTTTGATATGAAGTTATTAAGTTCATTTATTTTTACAAATAAATGAAAAAAAGTTCAAGTACTCATGATAATTCAACTGCTTCAGAAAGATAAAACGATCCAGCTTGGGCTCATTATAGAAATGTTCCTTAATTGAAGAACCATACAATTTATTTATATGGTAATAAGCAATTGAAAGGTAGGAGAATCACAATATTAAAGAAGCATTTAGCTAGTATAAAAGGCGATTTAGAGCCTTATAAGAAAGTGAGTCAAGATGTGAAATAGCAAATGAAGACTTTACTTCAAGAGTACATCATGAGAAAGATAAAAAGAAAAGATTGAACTACAAAAATGGTAGTGGAAGTTCCTTTTTGCGGTGGTCAGGATGATAATGGGGATGTTGAAAGTGGTAATATTCCTACCCAATAAGAAGGAAATGTTACACCTGATGTTAGGAAAAGAAGAAGACAGGTATATGGTTATTTTACATCAAAAACAACTTTTTAAGCTTAGCCTTCAATCCGTAGTGGCTTATAATCTACAGAAGCAGCTCATAATATGGATATAGTAATGGCTAGATAGTTGCATGATTTAGATATAACATTCAATGCTACCTAATCTTATTATCATCAGCCTATAATGGATGATATTGCCTCTTACAATATAGGATACAAAGCTCCTTCAATTAATGACCATAGAGGAAAACCTATGAGCAGCCCTTTTATGAAATAAACAATTATTTAAATGAAATAAAAATGATTTGGATTATTTATAGGTATTTAATCATATATGATAGTTGGACAAATAGAAGATAGGAGCCTATTATTAATATTTTGGTTTATTATGCAATAGGAATAATGTTTTTAAAGTTTATTGATACATCGAGCCTTGTTAGAAATATTGATAAATAGTTTTAGATATTTGATGAAGTTATGAATGAAGTTGGGCTAGAAAATATTGTTTAGTTTATTACTGACAATGATTATGCTCACAAAGCAGCTAGAAAAAGATTGCAAAGCAGGGATAGTTCTTTTTATTGGACTTTTTGTGTTGCATATTACATTGATCTATTGTTGAAAAATATATTAGATGTTATATGTTTTCCTATAATTGATGAGACTTTGTAGCAAGTAAAAAGAGTTACCAAGTTCTTCTACAATTGCCCATGGGTCCTGAATTTAATGAGAAATGATTTCACTAATGATAGGATTTTTGCCACCCAACTATTACAAGATTTACAATTAATTTTTTAACACTTTAGTGTTTTGTTCTAATGAAGGAGTTGAGAAAAATGTTTATAAGTGATAAGTGAGTCGTATCTCAACATGTTAAGTCTAATTCCGGATTAGAGGTTTCTAGAATTATATTTGAAGATGATTAATTTTAATCCTAATGTCAATTTGTTATTCGAGTTTATAAGTCTTTGGTGAGGGCACTTTATCTGGCTAATAGTGATGAGAAGACAAATAATATGTTATTTTTATGATGTCATAAAGAGGGCAAAGGAAGCAATCAAGTCTAATATGAAAAATAAGCCTTCTTTATATACACCTTATCTTGCAGTTATTAATGACAGATGAAAAAGACAACTTTACTCTTTGTTGTTTGTAGTTATGGTAGTTTTGAATCCTACTGTCTATTTTAGACCAAGTTTTACAAAGAAAACTAAAGTTAATAAGGGAATGCTATTAACTATTACAACAATTATTGACATGAGATGATGCAAGATCTTAGAAGCTAAAAAAGAAGGTTTATAAGGATGCTTCTGGTGATGTTAGGATGCCCATTACTATTCGTCAAAGAGACAAACTTAATCCATATATATATATATATATTCACTTTTGTTACATGTTAGAAATTAATTATCACTTTAGTTTGTTTATAATGTTACTTTTTTGGTCTCACTATTGCCTGTTGAGCACAAAAAATTGAACAACTTGGTCTTTGTTAAATACAATTTAAAACTTAAAAAATGTATGTTATTATCATTGATCATTATTAAGCTGAGTATAATTTTTAGTAGTTTCTTAATAACTTATTTTATTTATTTATTAGGATTTTTAATAGAGCAAGTAGTTCTGTTAATGCCATTTGGCTTTATCATATCAGTTTTATAGGGGATTGAGTTTATGAAGAATTGAGTTTGATAGATGAGAGTAACTTGAAAGATAATCTTGGGTAAGAAAACAATAATATGTCATTTGGTAAAACGAATTTGAATAATGATAATAATGAGGCTCTTCTTAGTGAGGATGATTTTGTACCAAATAAGAATTGAGGTCAATGCAATTTAAATGAATATCCGATTCAATAAAGTTCCAAATTTTTGTTTCTTCTTTTCTTGTAATTTCAGTTATATTGATGAGTATGATAAATTCTATATATGTAATATAATTATAAAATTCTTAAGTGTAAATATTATTGTTTTATGTTTTGCGCTGGTTTGTTGTGTTCCTTGTTATAATACTTACGAAGTCATAAAACTTTAATATTCTTTCTATTTGATGTATTAATTTAATTATTTTTATTATATGATAAAATTATAAAATTATAAATACTTTGTATTATCCTTAGGTTTATGTTTGTATGATGATTAAACGATCTTTTTATTATTTATGTGAAAAGTAATATTAATTGGAATAAATAAATTATTGTTATTTCAAATTTCTATTATTATAATTTTTTGAGATAAGGTTGATGTGAAATTAAAAATTATATAATATAATATATTAAAAGACTATTTAACAATTTTTAAAAATAAAGACTATTATATAATTAAAAAAACCCAAAATAGTACTCCGTATTAACTAATATTGGTACAATCCTATATTAGAACCAAATTCAGTAGTTATACCGATACGCTATCATAGATAAATATTTTAAGAAATTAAAAAAAATTAAAAAATAGGTAGTTATTTTTAAGGTAAACTACAGGGAGCTTCTATCTTTAACCCTATTCTGCTTTGTGAGGATACGACGTCGCTAGATTGGAAGTTTATATGTTTCCAGAACGGTCTTCCACAAGGCGAAGGTCTTTTTAAGGCTCGTGGACGCAGAAGCTCGCAGGGGCAGCTATTATTATAAATTTGTAAGCTTGATTGTGAGCAAGACGAAATATTGATCTAAGATGGTTAGGGTTTGATTTTGCTTATAAACTCATTGTTTACAACATTCCACTCTAGTGCTCAATTTATTTTTGTTATTTGCAGTCAGTTACACTTCACACTAACCTGGGCGATATAAAGTGCGAAATTTTCTGCGACGAGGTCCCCAAAACTGCTGAGGTTGGTACTGTTAATTCCTTTTTTTTTTCTTTACTAGAAGAAAGATTGATATGTTTTGGCAGACTTCTTAAAAGTTGGATTAAAAAATGGGTCTAATCACCAAAAACTTATTGTTCTTAGAACTTTTTGGCATTATGTGCAAGTGGGTATTATGATGGCACAATATTCCACCGAAATATCAAAGGTTTTATGATTCAAGGAGGAGACCCAACTGGTACTGGTAAAGGAGGCACCAGTATTTGGGGCAAGAAGTTCAATGACGAAATCAGAGAGTCTCTTAAGGTATACTTATGCCTACTTTCATTTTGCAGCTTATCTTAATGTTTAAGGCAGTTTGAACTTTTTATTGATTTTTCTTCAAATTACCTATTAACTATGATTTACAAAAAAAAAAAAGAGAATAGCAGAGACCCCACGGATGTCATATATTTTAACTTAATAATCTTCCCGTGGCTGTGATGTTGCTTCATGCTCGGTTTCAGAGATGGCAGGCTTTTGTTATATGATTTTCTGTTGGTAAATTCTGAAAATTCTAATGTCATTTATCCTTTTTTTTTTCAGCACAATGCTAGGGGTATACTATCAATGGCCAACAGTGGGCCTAACACTAATGGTAGCCAGTTCTTCATAATTTATGCTAAGCAGCCACATCTCAATGGCTTGTACACTGTATTTGGCAGGGTGATTCATGGTTTTGAAGTACTTGATCTTATGGAAAAGGTATATGTTTGTATGCTTTCTGCTTGCTTGATAGTAACCAAAAAATGAATACCATTGAGAAATAGGATGTCAATGAACATACATGATTGTAGGTATAAACAGTTCATTGATTATCCTTTTTATATTTATGTTGTTTTAAAATTGTTTGACAGATTCATTTTCCTATTTAAACTCATCATATACTGCCAGTAGCTAAAACAAGTCTGAAATAATAACTCTTACATCTCTTGGTGTTTTCTGTTGAGACTTCAAATTGCGTATTGTTCATTTTCCGATTCAGAATGTTCTGATGGAAATTTTGATTTTGTGCAGACTCAAACAGGACCAGGGGATCGACCTCTTGCGGAAATAAGGCTTAATCGAGTAACAATACATGCTAACCCTCTTGCTGGCTAAGCAATATAATAGAAAGCTGTGAAGAATTTGTTGTTGTGTTTGTAACGTTTGGTTTTGGGGTTGAACATTGGTTACTTTGTGTTGATATCATAACCTTTTAAAAGCAACAGCTTGTATCTTAATCTAACATGAAATGGAAAGTGGAGAAACGCTACAATGTTGAACAATTTCATACTGTCATTTTGATGGATTGGAAATTATGTCCAAGTTACCCTAAGCAATGTTGTTCTTAGTAGTTGTATGTGTGAACGATCCACCTATAGAACCTGTAATTTTCTTTTTTGGGGGAATTTAACAGGGTGTTTGGAATGTTAATGAATTGAATTCAATTTATTAATTTTATATAATTAAATTTAATTCATGCGTTTGAAATGTTAAAAAAGAAATGATTTGAATTCAACAACGTAATTGAATTTCATTCTTTATGAATTCAATTTACATTTCAAATGGTGCGATTTGGTTTGTGAATTGAAGAGACAATTCTTTTCAAAATATTATAAATTTTTTTCTAAATATATACATCATAAATATATAAATTATTACACAACACACACACATTGATTATACACTATTTGTAGTTAAGGATAAAAAAGTCATATGAAGTAATCGAATTTATTTTTATTGTGTTTCAAACAATGTAATTGAATCTAATTATAATATTTATAGATTTATTCCAAATAGTATACATCAAATTTAATTCAATTCCACAAATGTAATTGAATCCAATTCGAAAGTTTCTAAACAGCCTAATTTCATTGAACTTAATTTACAGCTGGTGCACCAACACATTACAATATACATTTAATTACATCGAGTTTGACCATTCAATTTTGAATTATAACCACAGCTGGTTCAAACTGGTCTAAGCTATAGTAATATTACAAGGATAGTTTGGAGCTTAATTCTGACAGTACGTCAGACGTAGTACTTGGAGTCAAGGCAGCTAATGTGAGCTTGAGATTAGACATGTCAAAAAGGCCGGCTCGGGTTAACCAAGTCATGCGTAGATTATAGGCCGATCATGGTCAGCCTGGTCGGGCCATGGGCTGAAGTTGGGGTGACTATGGTCGGCCAGACCGGCCCATGGGTTGAAATCAGGCCAACTGTAGGCCATCGATCAATATCGGGTGGGTCACGGGCAAGAACGGGTTAGGTTAGCCCAGCCCACTCGTGACCAGTTGGGTCATAGCTCGGATCACGGGCCTGTCAGTTTCACCATAGCTCGAGATCGGCCATGGTTGGGCTAGGGACACACTGGGCTCAGGCCGATCTATTGACATCTCTAGTTGAGATAGAACTTGTTCCGCTTAGTACTAACATCTCTATCATATTATCTCCAAATATTTTGTGATTCCTTCCATATTATCTCCAAATATTTTGTGATTCCTTTCCCTCCAAATATGATGGATAAGCATTTTAAGTCAGAAATTTGGGTATCGTACTGTAATGGCCAAAAATTGGTACAATACCCACTCATTTCTTACTATTAGTCGATATCGGCTAATCAGTCGGTACTTGTTGGTACCAAATACAGGTAAAAATTTAGGACTGAAATGTAATTTTTTTAAAATGATGGATTAAAAAGTAAATTAAATAAACCTAATGTAATTTTTAAAAAATGTTGGACTAACTTGTAAATTAAAAAAAACCTAACTATTTAACCCACCTATCATTATCTATTAGGTATTAATGTGGACCTTTATAATATTTATTATATCACTTATATTACCTAACTAGATAAATTACTAGTGTTGTGGTATATAAAAGGAAGCGTGCGATGTTGAAGTCTATAACCAACACGAATTATATGGTTTATTGTGTTTAGGTAAATTCTGAAGATATTAAGAGATTTATTTATGCGCCCTTAATATTTGCACTATCGAACTAAATGATGTAGTATCGAGCCAAGTGAAAGAATGTTAGAATATGACTTAATTAGTCGCCATATTCTATATATATTAATAATGTTATTAATATAATTAAAGAGTTTTATTTTTTATATTTCTTATTTAATAATAGAATAAATTTGAATCATTTATTTTGGTCACTTGATGAGTGTACCAGATTAAAGTTCATACATATATAAATTGATCATCTCTTACAAGTTATTTTCCATCAAGTTTTTATAGCCACAAAGAGTAAAGAGAGAGAAACCAATTTTAACCAAGAACGGGATGACGTTTCTTAATCTCTTTTTAATAATGACATCTTCCATATTTGGTACACAATGTTATACTATTAAGATTTGTAACAAATGTTTATTCAAGATTCTAAAATTATGAATGCCAATTTTTATTTATGTTATAAAGATCATGCCTTTATACTACAATCATTTTTATCAGCAAAACTTAAGCTAATAAAGATTGTAAACATATATTCCCTAACAACTAAAGGGTATTTCACAATAATAGCGTTGCCAGGAAAATAAAAAAATGTATTAGAGTGTCTATAATGCATAGGCTAAACAAGTCTAATTACCAAGCCATGATACTAGATATCCCAGCTTGTTCACTTCTTAACTCGATCTCAACCTAGATACTAGATATCCCAGCTTGTTTACTTCTTAACTCGATCTTTGCAATCTATTTTAATCACAGATACTGCTTCAACTAGTGGTTTCTAAGAATCACAAAGAACCCACATTCAAACTGTTTAATAAAATTTTCCAAGCTACTTAAAATAGCAACACCAAATTGCCATTTCACATATTTTAAGTCACCACAACAAATTATATCAAGAAGTTTTAAAACCTCTATCTTGTTGGAATCATTTGAACGAATCACGTTCAACCACTCTAAAGCCTGATGAGCGCAATCCATGACTCTTTTCTACCAAACGACTTTGCTAATAGATGAGAAATGTTGGAGATAAAAGATGAAGTAACAAGTAGTAACAACTCTATGGGTTAGAGAGAGACTCTACTCCTCTCTAGGAGCAGTGTAGGTATGAATTTCATTTTCCTTCATCTTGACTAAATTCCATCCTTTGTTCATTATTAATTCTTCTCCTTTTCGTTCCCTTCCAAATTTTCGTACCATCTGCGTTGCTCTTTGATAAGTATGAATTACATCATGTTTAGGGCTTGGTTTGATATATATTTAACTTAATCATTTAGTATATGTTTAGGTTAGAATTGTGTTAATTTGTTAATTAATTGTGTTTAAGTGCTTTTTTATAGGTTAGTACAAGTCTTTGAGCTTAATTATTATGTCTTGGAGGTACTTTAATGTGTTTGTTAGTGTTTCATGTCAACATCGAAGAATGGAGGACTTTCGGAGACAATTGACCCAAAACAACGACTCATAATTATGGCAAAATAGGCTACGATCGTGACGAAAACATTGGAGTCAACCCACGATCGTGGCCCATATGCCATGATCGTGACAGAAGGCTTAGATGTAGGCCACGATTATGGCCAATGTTAGGTAGACACATAGACACTCAGAAAAGTCAAGTTTCGAGGGAGTTTTTGGACCTTTCGGACCTCAAAAAAACCATAAGGCTGCCCAGAACACAAAATGGATATAAAGAATAAGAAAAAAAAGATGAGGTAGCTTTTGCATCAGCCACCATTAAGAAACTCTAGAGAGAGTTCATCGCGAGATTGAGAAAGAGAAGAAGGAATAGAGACGTGGAGAAGAAGTTAACGCGAAGTATTTCCTAGAACAGGAGGTTTCTCGATGTTATTGCCTCCGTCATCCATTCAGATCTTATTTCTAGTGTATTTTCAATTTTATTAATGTATAGAATTGGAATAACTGTTGATGATAGGATTTTGTGAATGTTAAGGATGTCTAAACTCACATTCGGATTGTTTTTATCTTTGATTTAATAAAAATCTAATTGTTTATGTTATTTAGATTCACTGTGATTGGTTTCTAAGATTGCATAATTTGGTAATAGACTCAGACGGTGAATCGAATGAAAAATAATTAAATTGAGCTAACAAAAGTTAGGTGATTTAATAAGGACAAGAAATTAATCAAATCGGTAATTGTGTGAAGAGAGATCTCATATAAGTTCTCAGTAGTCTATTGGAAAACTTCAAATCTAATTAGGGTTTGGATAAATTGTTAATTGAGATATTAAAATTTTCCATAATCTGATTAGGGTTTAAAATTTAGGGTTAATGATTATAACTTGAGAGATAGTAATCAACCCTAGAATCGTCTAGGACCAATGATTCAATAATTCATAATCAATTAGGTTACTGTTAAAGATAGGTAAAAATTTCCCTTTCTTTAAATTGGTAGTTCTTTAGGTCAATTCTTGAGTATATGCATTGCAATTGCTAATTCGTTAACATTTTGTGATTGATTCTTGAATTGAATTACTTGATTGAATTGCATTCCTATTTTAGTTTAGCTACATTTTGAATATTGCGCATTGTTTTAGCCTTAGATTTTAGAAATAGATTAACCCTTCTCGTGGGATCGACACCTTAGGTACTATGCAAAAGACCCGTACGCTTGCGGATTATCGAGGTTAAATATTAAAACTTACACGTATCAGAAAACCACATTCAAGTTTTTGGCGTCATTGCTGGGGAGACTATTATTTTAGTTCTTTAGTTTAGGGCTTTTTCACTATATTTTCTTTTAAATAATAAAAAAAAGAGAAAGAAGTTCAGGGTATAAAGTAGAGACACATTAAGACATCTTAAAATGAGAAATGAGACATCTAAAGAGCTAGATGCTAAAAAGAAATGGAAAGAACAATGATGGAAGATAGATATTATAGGGAGTAAGGAACTTCTGTGAATTACAATGAGGCACAATATGGTTAGGGAAGTAAAGATCTTTATTGGGACATGCACACTCCGGGGTGGCAGAACCACCCAGATTTCTATTGGTCCAACAATGCAAGTATTCATTTAGGACTTCAAGACATATCAGGATTTCAGCAAGATGAGTCCAGTTCATGGGATTCTAAATTGGACAAGATCTTGGATAAGCTCACGGACATGGAATACGGCCAGAAGAGACTAGAAGAGAAAATTGAGCAAGTAATGGAAAATCATGCTTCTTCTATTCACAACGTGGAAATTCAAGTGAGATAGCTATCTCTTGAATTTTGTAAGAGAAGTGTGGAAGACTCTCTAAGTGATATGGAAATATATCAAAGAGAGCAATATGAGGCTATCACACCTAAGAATAGGGGAGACCGAGAAGGACCAGTGGAAAACCAAACTGAACCCTACTTTATTGAAGACTAAGAGACGAAGAAAAAGGACGAAGAAAAGAATGCCACCCTTCCTTTTATTCACCAGTTCTTGACATAGCGTATGTGAACATCAAAAAATTTTCAGTAGATCTTTATGAAAAGAACCTTATCCTTCTGATTAATGATGATCAAGTGACATTCAACATGAATGATGTATTAAAGAATCCGAAGGATAGTAGCTCATTCATGATAATTGATGTGTTCAAATCTTCAAAAGAACAAAAGGACGAAGAACAGATAGCAAAAGACATCGAGTTTGAAGAAGCTGTGAAAATCTCTGCTCGTGACGTGGAAGAAGCAGAGGAGACAAAGGTGATTAAGTAAGAATGAGAGCAACTCCTCACCTTCCTACAGGATAAGCTGTTGGATTCAATGGAAGATTTAGAAAGTTTTGTTATCCCTTGTTATGTTGACTGTTCACTGGAAAAAAGGACATTATTGAGCTTAATTGGTTTTCATAATATTATCAATATTGTCCTTTTGATTATTTTGCAAGTTATAGATTACTAATAGGCTATAAAATTGATGTTGAATGAAAAAGGTGGAATGGAGCCACTCATAATTGATCCTGGCTGAGTTTCTAAGGATAGAGCGTCTAGCTATTGAGGTTAAAAGAAGTGCTGCATGGGAGGCAACCCATGGAATATTAAATTGATGTTATTCCCTTCTATTTTTAGATAGTTAAATTCTATAGTTAGGTTAGTTCGTTTCCAAATAAAATCAGGAAGGCATAGGACTTCACCATTAATTAGATGATCGAGGAAGTAAGCAAGTAGAGGTGAAGGGCCATAAATATTTAAGAAGTGATTTTGGGAAAGTGGAGAAGAAAAAAAGAAGAAAAAATATTTAAAAATTGGTGGATAGGCCACTATCGTGGCCTGCGACAGGGTAAAAAGGAGGACACATGATTTTTAAAGTCAAAATTTACCATTTTACCCTCCAATCACCTATATATTCAATTCTAACATTATTTTTTCTCTCACTTTCATTTTTACTTTATCTTTCTAGATTTGAAACCTCCAAACACTCTCACTTCTCTCTACCTAAATTTCAAACTTCCAAATATCTTCCAACTTCTACCGACTTGCAAGCCAGTATGTCGCACATCAAGCAAACAGTAAGGCGCCTTAGTAGGGCGAAACTAAGTGAAGGGACGAGGGAAAAGAAACAGGGCAGCTGATTATGGAGCACTTTTCCCGATCTTCTCAAATGAGGAAGGTACCCGTTTTCATTCTCTTCGAAATAACCAAATTATGGCTCCAAAGTATTTCCATTTTGAAACTTTAGAGAGATTAGATTACGAGACAAAGTCGAAAGTTTAGCAAAAAAAGTCAATAGGGTCAGTTCATTTAATTTCAATTCCCATTTTATGAAGAACTTACCTTGGAATTTTTTGCATTACTTTAGTACGAATCCAACAACCTAAGGGAATTGTGGTTTAGGTTACGGGGATAACCTAATGGGCTTGATTATGAACCTTGTACGAAATTTATGGTTTCCTTGAGTCGCCCGTGGTGGATCAACATGATGATTTCCGTGTCAACCCCTACTGGACTGAACTAACTGGGTTAGAGCATTTTGATGCTAAGAATGCACAAAACAATATCATTAAGAGCCACGAACATTTGTTGATGCACAAGTTTATGTGTCAAACTGTTTTTAACAAAATGGAAACCAAAAAGTGTTCGATGAAAGAACTTTTCATGTTATGGAGCATGGATCATAGCATTCCAGTTTTCACAACCACCCATATTTTTAATGCCATTATTGTTGCTCAGAGCAACAACTTAGGAATGGACTACTTGGTTTTGGCCATAGCTAACAACTATAGAGTTGAGTTTAACGGACTCACAGTCTACCGTCCTAAATTCACGAACCATCATCATCTATGGCGAGCTGAAATCCTGAAATCCCATGAAACTTTGGGATATTAGTGCCAAGACACACGTCAAGGGTAGGACTGATCAAGTGAGTCAAGTTCTCAACAATAAGAAGAAGAAGATTCGACCAGCAAGGAATTGGAGGAAGAAGAAGAAACAAAAGAACCGGGTTGGAAGAAAGTACTGGATACAATTTTCATAAACAACAAGGTAATTGCATATAAACTTACGAAGAACTCCAGAAAGATGAAGGAGATGGCCCGAATTCAACGACGTCAGAGCCGGGACATATGTTGTATCTATCGTTATTTCGAGGCTCAGAGCATTCAATTGCCACCTCCAACACCATCCCCGCCTCCATCACCATGAGGCTTTGTTCTAACCCCCTTTCTTTTTAAATTTAGTCTTCATTTTTATTTTTTGTTTTACTTTAATTTATGTTTCTTCTTTCCTTATGTGTTTGTTTCCTCCTTCTCACATTGAGGACAATGTATTGTTCAAGTGTGGGGAGGGTTATAGGTTTTGGGTTGAATGTGAGTTCTGCATGATAGTTATTAGGTTGCATTTTATGAATTATGTGAATGTGTCAATGGCTTAGATGGATTGGAATTGATTTAATTTTGAACATAGTCTATTAGGTTGTAAAGAATCATTAGCTCGCAAAATTAGTAAATTGGGGTATTTGGCTAAATATGTAGCTTAATTAGGATTTAGTGAGAGTTTGTCACCTTCTAAATTGTCATATTCATTCATAATTTAAGGCCTTTTGACTTAAGTAGCTTTAATAGTATTTTTCATGAAAATGAGTAGCTAAAGCAACAAGGTATGCAATAAAAAGAAAATCATGTTTGCTAAATAAATAACTATTCCGCTGGCCTTCGGGTTATGAACAAAGCTAGTAGCCAGTTGAGAACGTGATATAGCTAAGTAACCAGATCGACACACATCATAAATGTGTGCCTTTGAGTAAAAAGGCTATAATGACGTTCCAACCAAGCAGCTTAATAAAAAAAACACGACTTAGTTGAGTAACTGGATCAACATTCATTACTAATGTTTGCCTAAAAGGAACAAGTCCATGTTCACAAAAAGTAAATAAATAAAAAAATGTTTTCGAATAAAAACCTACCGAACTTGTAATAGTTGACTTTTCATGAAAGCGTACTTAGGAGTAGTTATAGAGTCTGAATGACTAAAGAATTATTAATGGATGTGTGCATTTGAAAAGGTTAAACAATGTAACACTTGGGTCTGGATTAATATGTATATATAGTTCAAAGGCTTAAGACGCGAATTTTACTTGCTAATGATTTGAAATGACTCGAATGATTGTGTTTTAAATTAAATTTATCTTATGAAGTTGAAGCCATTGTCTCATTACTACATTGTGTGAATTGCTTTGTATTTGTTGTTTTGTATGCTTGAGGATAAACAAAATTTTAAGTGTGGGGATATTGATAAGTGTGAATTGCATCATGTTTTAGGGCTTAATTTGATATGTATTTAAGTGTTAACTTAATCGTTTAGTATGTGTTTAGGTTAGAATTGTGTTAGTTTGTTAATTAATT
>JANIIA010000004.1:50062727-50077298 GCA_027478495.1 Erythroxylum alaternifolium
TACATACATCTCAATAACTTTATTATATCATAATTGATTAATTATATGTTGTTATAATTTAAAGTTGTCACATAATATGGTACTTGATTTTATTAATTATATGATACATGAATTGGTTATATCAAATTATTTCTAAAAATAATTAATAAATAATTTAAGTAAATTAAAATTTTATGATTACTTATATATTATTTTGAAATTGATACATTAGGATTAGTAAAGTGATTAAGTCATTTTAAGATTAATATAAATATATATATGCATAATGTATATATTATGCAAATATGACAAAATAAAATAAAAAGCATAAATACATATATGTATAATATACATATATTGTAAATATGAAAAATAAAATTAAAAAGTTTATAGTTTTTAAATTTTAAAAAATAAAACAACAAAATTTTAAATTTATTTTAAAAATTTGTCATTTTAAATTTTCAGGCCAAAACGGCCAGCGGGCGGCCCGTGGCCTGGTGGGCTAGGCTGCCCGGGCCATAGGCCTCTCCGTGAGCCGCCACATCGACGGGCAGTTTCGGCCCACGGGTCATTTCAGCCCGCCCGAGCCATTGGCCGAAATGATCCGACTCAAAATTTCAACGGCCCATTTCGGCCCATTGTCATCCCTAGTAGTACCATAAACTTGAATACTCAGTTCTTAACTGAGATTTGGCAGGCCAAATAGCCAACTATGTAACTGGCAATCAGGGAATCATGTGCAGAACTGGCCTCAGAATGAATGGGGTAACCACGAACCAACCAGAATGACCATTGTACTATTACTTGCCTAGACTAGTTACGTGGATGCGATAGAGATAGGAGAAGGAGAGGTGATGATGGCGTTGGAGAAGAGGAGGAACGAGGCCAAAATGGGTTTCACTTTCCAAATAAACGACGCATATGGCATTACATGGAAGGTACTCAATTACATGTATAAAATGACCAAAAAGAAGAACCTAACCAGATTGACTACATTATTCCTAGGCCTCTTCCCATGTTCCACTATCCCACCTGTTTTTCTCTTTAGCTCCTAATCCTAATTGCTCCCCCACATTGCAAAGTGAGACCCCCATCCGATGCAACTATCTTCTTCTTTACTTTTGCTTGTTCTTGGAATGGTGAATAATCTTAAACGAAACAGCCTGTGAATTCATGAGAGCAATTTCACAAACGAATGATCTTTTTCCTCATTGCTTAATGAGAGCTTTTATCTATCTTGCATTTCCAATTTTGTTGTCAACGTATACAGCTTTATACTGTTGGCTTGTGAAAGCAGAGTGCCAGGTGATCTTGAAACTCCAGTCTCTTTTAAGTGCTAATTTAGAGATAGCTTGGCTTGATACGTGTCTTTCTATGTTAATTCAAAATGATTACTGAGCATAACTTAGTATTCTTGCACGATTTGAGTTGTCATGATTACAAAGATAATGAATAGGAGAGCTCAAGACGCAAAGTAAAAGCATTGGAAAGCTCTAATGTCTAATTTTCAAGGGCAACCTTTCTTGTAGCTCTTCTTATTGTCTTGCATTCATTTTCTTTTCAAGTGCAACTTTTTGACCATATCTAGTCTCAATTATCAAACTTTGATCCGGTGAAGGTTCCAGTTTTGAGAAATAACGAATTAACATGCTTTAAAACATTATGTACTTAGATTAAAGTATAGGGAGGGCATTGACTTAGGACAGGTCGACTACTTTCTGTTATGAATGTAAATAGTATACCAACTTTGCAATGTGCTGACTTTTAGTGGGCTGTTGTTGTCAAACATGGTGTGCTTTGCCCCTCCATTTTACACACAAGTAATTATTCCACCAGAGGATCGAATTTCCTTCAGCTTTCGTTTTACCTACATCAGAAATAGAGACAATTTTTCCTTATCTCGTTAGTTTTTATTAAGTTATAACCAAAAAGCGAAGTATAAGTGTATAACACGTAGTGAGTGATTTCATTAAAGCACATCAGTTATGTGAACCCCGGAGCAAATGGCGCCGGACTAGTTTGAAATCTTTCAGCAATTAACTTCAACCTTAATCATTGACATGATTACGGAACATGAAACATCACTTTTTTAACTATATATTTAAATACCTACACTACACATCTCAGACTTTTTATTTCGGAACTTGCACCATATTAACACCAAATATTACCATAACTGAATAACATATTGTACGACGTGACAATCCTTAAATATAGAAATTTTTAATAATTTGTGGAGGATGTGAAATAGTCATCTTCTGCGTCCCCAAGTCCTGGTCTCTATCCAACTTGGTCTTTTAGACACTAAAAATAGTCCAAAAAAAAAGTGAGAGGCTTGGAGTTTTTTCTTCGTCTTGTGCTTCCAGCATTGCCCATCTATTGCTGGCCTTTTGTAATCATGACTCCTTTTGCCATCATTACCATGAAAAGCCTCTCTTTTGCTTTCATATTCAGATTCAGAAACTAATGACACCTCCCCCCATCTTTATATTCCTCATTCTTCTCTCTTCATTTTCACAAAAATTTCTTAGTCTATAATCTTCATAAAATCCATCTTTCTCTGCAACTTCTTTCTTTACCAGATATCAAAATCTCATACTTATAATCCTCATCCGCAGCAGAAACTATAACTTTGTTAGAGTTCAAGAAAAAAAATGTACATGAACTCTTCCGATAAGAACTCAGGCAACTATTTACACATTGGTAATCTACAGTCTTTAAAAAGACTCAAGGCACGACGAAGTCGCCGCCTTAGCAGGTGAGTTTCTTCATAGTTTACATATTGCCATCTATATACTGCAATTGTGTGCATATATATCTGAAAAGGAAATTTGTGTATGCATGTGAAGTTACAGGTGGAGAAGGGCTCTAAAAGAAGAAGAGGAGAAGAAGATGAGAGCAACGAAAGCAGAGATGGAAATGAAGAACTTGAAACTGTACATGGAGAACAAAAGCATACTGGAAGAGAACAAGAAGTTGAGGAAGAGAGCACTTCTTCTTCATCAAGAGAACCAAGCTTTGTTATCTCGTCTCCAAAACAAGTGCTTCGAACGTCTCTAGTTACCTCCCAACAACAGTTTCAACCACTAGTACAAGGAACTTTTTTAGTGTCTATCTTACATATATATTAATATTCCTTTTGTTTCTCTTTTCAGTTTCTAGCTTTGATCCATGTCGTTAATTAGATTAAGTTTAGATAGATTTTGGAGGGGAATAAACAAGCTTCTAAAATTTACTGAATACTTGGTATACAAGTTTAATTAATTTTGTAGTCTCCAAAACAAGTTCGTCAACAATTAATTATTTGGTTTGTTTTTATACTAAAATTATTATTTTCCTACAAATTCAATTGCTGAACTAAAGATTTGCATAGAGGGTGGCATTTAAGAGAATAGATGAAGTTAGTGATTTTGAGGTAACGTACAAACCACAAGTTGATGAACATTCTTATTAAATCTCAATGTCAAGTCTTAAGTTTTCGCGAGTAATGGCTTTTATTTTATTTTGTTGGAAGGGTTTTTCATAGCGTCCATTGACGAAAAGGATAAGAATCATAACCTTTCTAAATCTTAGATTGATTTTCATCTGCCTATTTAGCCCCGTCACCATGACTGAAGTTGAAGCCCAATTTAATTAAAGAAAACATTGCAGTTATCCCAGGCTTCTAAACCCAAAAGCCCAATGTACATAGATAGCTATTTTTTGTACTTCTGGCTCCAATTTAAATAAATCAGAACCTATCTAAAATAGAAGATCCTTCGCATGAACATGATTCTCTCTGTATTATTATTATTATTTTAAATAGCATAGATCTTCGTATAAATAGTTAGTAAAACCTTTATAAATACTTAAGTATTTATAAATTAGAATAATTTTGTGATCCCAACCTAGGCTAATATACTAAACAAATAATAAAATAATTCTTTTGAAAAAGCACATACATAATTTTATGGTATCATTTATATCATAAATTAATAATTTACTAAAATTACATATATAAAATTAGTTATTATAATTTTCTTAAATATTATATTTTTATGACTTTTTTTGAAATTCGAGTCTAATTGAAATATATTTCTCATTTTCGTTTGGTAAATTAATTTTATTTAATTTTAAATATTAATTATAGCTATTAAAAATATCAATCAAATGGTCAACTTCTAATTTGTTACGAATATAATCTAAAGTTAATGGTACTGATGTGGATGATTATATAATTAAGTTGATGACTTTACATATTAGTATACATATAGCATTTACATAGTTCACACAACAGGTTAAAGGAGATGAAAACTTTTGTCACAGAAAGACAAAACATCATTGCCAAAAACATTTAGTGACAGAAACAAATTGTTGCACAAATGGTCGCGAATTTACGGTAGCAAAACATTATCTACTATGTTTTTCTAAAATCATCAAAAAACATTTTTGCAACGATTAGTGTTCCGTCGCAAACAGTGATAGGTGACGAATATAAAAATGGTCGCAAATGATGTACTGCGATGTTTATTGTTCGTGGTGAAAGTTTATGGCAACGATTTATTTTTGTGGCTAAAATGTTTTAGCGACAATTAATTTTTGGTCGCAAAATATATTTAACTATGTTTTTTGTAACGTAGGTAAAAGTTATTAGTGACCATTCGAAAAATGTAACAAAAAAGTTTTGATGACGATTTGTAGTTGTAGCTAAAAGGTTTTGGTGACAATTTTATAATTGTAGCCAAAACATTTTGATAGCGAATATTTTTTTTTACAACAATTTATCATTTGATTATAATTATTAATTAAGTAAACCAAAATAAGAACAAAAATAATTAAAAATTAGATGCAATTTATATAAAAAAGTAAAATGTAATTAAATGTTAATTACAAAAGTTAAGAAAAAAATTTATGTACAAACTAAGACTTCTCCTCATCTTCACTACTACTTACATAATTTGACCCAAGCATTTGTGTAACCATGTTTTTAATCTTGATCAACTGTTTTTCCAGTATGGTCTAATTTTTTTATTTTGTTGTAAATTTTGTTCAGTACACTCTAACTTTTCTTCTGTGGGATCTAACTTTTCTTCATTACATTGTAACTAAGCCTTAAGCAACTGATTCTCCTCTTGAAGTGCCGTTACATATGATGGTTGTGATTATGATGAACCAATTGGCTTAGGATCATACCCAAAACCTTTGATGTACCCTAATCTTGTACCAAAGATGTTGTTGCAAATGTCTTCTACGCTTGGCTCATTTATGTCAGATAATGATCTTTGTAACAACTTCTGCATTTTATCCTAAAATTCAAAACACAAATTCGAGATTTTATTCAAATATTATTAGTTAGTATTACATAAATAAAGAAACTTAAATTTTCTAAAATTTTTTTACTTACATAATTATTCTGTGCTTCTTCGGACGTCCAGCCTTCACCTTCCTTGTAATGGTTCAGTTTGTAGAGTGTGATCCTATCACACTCTTCTCCATGTAGTTGATCTCGACTTTGTTTTATAGAGAAAAAAGTTAAAAAAATAGATAATATTGAATTTACAAATATAATAATAACTTCTAAACGAAGAACTTACAAATTTTTTTCTTATTACAACAAATGATTTGGAGCCGATGTTGTGAGGAATTTTCATTTTTCTTTTATAAAAGTTGGCTTTCTCATACGTATCCTGAATAAAGAAAAGAAAAAGTCATTAAATTGTGTAACAAAATTAATGGACGCAAATATGAAGAGAAAGAATACAAACCTTAACCTTGACAGAGGCCTAATAATCACACATATAACTCTAATTTTCTAGAGTCACCCATTTAGGAACATGTCTCATTGCCTCCTCATCTGTAGGAAAAGACTTGTAGTACTTATAGAGTCAATAATGATGATCCTTCGCCCTTTGTTTCAATAGTGAACTCACACAACTTGAAACTTCAGGGTTCTCAATATGGACAATATTGAGCTTCATTTACGAACAGCACGTATAAGTTAAATTAATATTTAAATAAGTAAAAAAATGCATATAATTAAATAAATACAAAAATTACCTTTGTCCAAAGAATTACATGGCAAGTTGTCTTCCTTCAACTACCTGGCATGCTTAAGGAAAGACAATTCATTCCTGAGAACTACCCTAACACATTTGACAATTTTGTTGATTAGATCTTGTTAACAGGACAACGTTACATGAGGTCAATATACACAATATACACATACAACTTGCTGCTCATTGCAACATTCATGCGTTGCAACTTAAAATTTTTAGTGATACCTCTACCTCTTTTTCTTATACAGTACTGGAACCTGACAACAAAAGAATAATAATAAGAGAAAACACATTAAACATGTAAATATATATTTAAGCAAAAGCACAATTATAGATGGTAAAGATAAATAGACCTGAAGATCCCTCATCAGTATTTTAGGTAGATAAAGGTTGTTGCTAACTGCCTTCATTAATGGATGAACTAGTTGTTTGTTCGATAGGGTCAGATTGATGTAGTTGTTAAGGGGTCGGATCAATTTCGCTAGTTGCCACCTTCTTTTCCTTATTTCCACCAGGTGCCATTATATTGAATATCTATAAATGAAATATCACTATTACGCATAAAAATAAGTCAAACATCAACATTCCACAATAATATAAGTCAACCATGAATATTTTACATAAATATAATTCAAACACCAACATTCTACAAAAATATAAGTTAAACATGAAAATTTTGCATAAACATAACTCAAAACCAACATTCTATATACATAACTCAAACACCAACAATCCACATAAACATAACTAAAAGAACAACATTTGCATAATCATTAGTGAAACACAAACATCTTACATAACATAAAACGCATACTAACATTCTGCATCTCATAAAACACAAACCAACATTCCGCATAACATAACTAAAACACCAACATTCCGTATATATCTATAAATGAAATATCAACATTCTGTATAATATAAATTAAACACCAACATTCTGCATATATCTATAAATAAAATATCAAAATTCCACATACATAAAAGTAAAACATCAACAGTACGCATTACATAAGTGAAATATCAACAATACAGATTAACATAACTCAAACATCAACATAACATTTCAAACAATATAAACAGTTTATTCACTTCATTCATCATTATCATAATTTTAAAAATCATGATCATTAATTACATTATCATTGGACTCTTCATTACTAATATATTCAGCCAAAGTATCATCATTCTTATTTAATTTATCCTGAGTATAATTTTCATCTATTTCCACGATAAGATTGGTTTGTACTTCATACACTTGTACTATATTGGGATCAACATCTCTTTTATGGAATGATGATACATCTACGTTTTCTATTCGAATGGATTCATTATTCAACTCCAATTCAATCTCTTAATATACTTCATCTCCATCCTCACTCATTTCACCATTACCCCACAAAAATCAAAGAGATTGATGTTGAAACTTTTAAACAACCTTTCAATTGCTACCCAATACAGTATCGTTGAGGTAAAAAACTTACTTCACTTGACTTGTAAGGACAAAAGGGTCATTATCATACCATGTCTTACTAACATTTATGCTAGTAATGTTGTTTTCATGTCAGTAAGATTAAACCATTTGCACTTAAATAGAACATCCTTCTTATTGTTGATGGCAAAACCTATTTACTTGTTTTACACTTAAAAACTACAAATGAACGGGTCATGACTTGAAGCAAAAAAAGCAGATATCGATCCCACAGGGATTGATGCCTAAACACCGCTTAATTTAGATACAACTTTGTTTAAGAAACTAAATTACGAAATGCAAATAACCTGAAAAATTAAATTAAAATTAAAATAAAATTAAAAGACTAATGTAAACAATGGACAATAGCGAAATTGCAGAAAATCTGAATTCAAGAATCTAAATACTAGAGATTACTTTTTTTCCTATTTTATCTCCCTCCTATTTTATCGATTGAATTATGTCTCATCCTAGATTTCCGAATGTATTAATTACCCTCTCTCAAGGTATAACTATTTATCCCTAATTGAATTGATGAGAATCAATTAAATGATCTCTCAACCTCCCAATGACTCTACAGATTCAATTAGTTATCAAACTATCCAATGGGTGATCTATTGACTAGTCGAGATCTCTCCTCTAACTATTCAATTAACGTGATGATTGCTAGTCTATAGGTCTCCAACTCTTATTGTATAATTGTACATGAATTTTATCTCACTCACTGTCTCGATTTGTTGCAAGATGAAAATTAAAAATAGCAATAAATAAAGACAATTGCATTCAATTTAGTAAAATAGGAGTTCAACATAATAGTTCCAAAAGCAATCCCTAAAATAAAATCAGCTTAACATGATCTCCATAGCATCATCAACATTCAAATAATCCATTTTTACAAAGAATAGAAGAGATTAAAATGATAGAAAATTGAATAGAAGGCCTCCTTCTCTTCTTTTCCAAATCTGGAATTTTGGTGTTGATATGCTATTTTGCCCAATCCTGATGATGATCCTTGTCTTCAATCCTTCCTCAATGCTCCAAACATGTGTTATTCCCTAAAGGATGGCGTTTCTATAAATGGGTGTCATTTCTTTTGAAGATGAAGGCTTAATTCTCTTTTTATAGTCCAAAAATCCTAAGTTTAATGAAGCCTTGCAGATTGCCTCATATTGTAATTCCCACGTTTGTGGGAATTTGCATGATTCCCATGAGCGTGGGAATTTGTCACAGATGCATCTCTCATTTTCTTCTGTAATTCCTAAGTGACGTGGAAATTTGCATGATTCCTATGAACGTTGGAATTTATCACAGATGCACTCCTCATTTCTTCTCCTCTTTGATCTTTAGTTCATTCTCTAAGTTCCTTCCTTCTTCCTACATAAAAATAGTCAATTCTTGCCCTCAATTAACATCAAACAAACAAGAACAACAATGAAAATCAAGCTTAACGAAAACATATAAAATGAATCCTAAACTAGAATAATAATCAATAATTATGATAGAAAGCATATGCTAATTACCTATAAAAACATATCCTAATGCACACCTATCACTTATCCTTTGCATTCACAGTTTACTCAAACACAACCTCAGGTACTATAAAAGCAAAACATATGGTAGACATTAGTTGGACAACTTACCTAGACAGACGAACAACTACAGACTACAAAGAAGAATGATGATGTTGGTCGATTATCGACGCTCTAAGAATAAATGATAGCCTGCAAATAAGACAATTTTATATTTCATATAATGCACTTATTTAAAAACTACAATTTTGGACACATCATTAGTAACTTAACGTTAATAAAATTGTTGCAGTGATGGGCTCACGATAGTTTGTGACTAAGGAAAACTTCAATCATGAGTGAGAAGTCAAAGGACCTAATCTAAGAGTGACATTAGAGATTCAAATTGAATTTTAGGCGAACATCTTGTAGGCAGTAGTTAAACAAGGTTCCTAATACTAAGATTGCATTTTCAAAGTGAAAATATATGTATATTGAATAAATTTACCTAAGATAATAAACAATTATAGTACATTTTCATCTATACATTTGTGTAAGTTCTCAATGTATTCTTAAATTTAATCTAGGGTTCTCTCTAGGCCCAATAATGTCCTACTTTAAAGAGAAACAATCATCTTCAATTCACCCCTTTCTTGCTAACTTTTCCCCTCCTCAATTATCTTCCCTCCAAAATCACCAATGAAATGTTCTTTTTAATGACATATCATTAACTACAAAACCCTAAAATCTTAATCTCTTTGGCCTGTTGGATTGGATTTGTATGCTTAGCTAGTACATTTGCACGTGTAATACCTTAAAGAAAAGTTCTTAGTTAACTTTCCACTTCAACAATCCCATTATGATAATTGTGATAATTGGGTAGTTAAAAGTTAAATGAGGTTGAATTCAAACATTATGTGAAACGAACACTTGGATTCAAAACCCAAAATAAAAAAGAATATAATCTTCGTGAAGAAAGAAGGAAAAGACATCCTAATGTAAACTTTAATCCATGCTTATTAATTAAACACTTCTATAAATAAAAGACTTCAATTATCCATCACTAAAACACAATGCCTATAGTTATTTGAATACACCTACATAACCAGATCACTCCCATTATTTAACATCAACATAATAGGCAATTCATGAAACACCTTACATGCATTAGAAATTCATCCTAACATCACAACCAAAATCACATCTTTTCCATTCCATCGCTAACATTTATACATTAAATTTGTTTACCAATCATAGAGTACCCAAATAAACAAAGAAAACTAATTATATTCATCAAAAATACATCTAATCACATGACCAAGCAAGTAAAAAAATAAACACCTAAAACGTACACGAAGGAGAGACGACATAACCAACCTAGAGAAGATAGAACCATAATAAGAAGAAGAAGTTTGTCTAAAGAAGATGGAAGGTCGTCGGTATAGAGAGAGAACGAACAGCAGGCAGGAGAGGGAAAAGAGTGGGAAAAAAAGAGTAGAACATGCGGGGGATAAGGTACCAAAAATGATGTCGTTTGGTATCTATTAAAGAGTGGGAAAAAACGTTCAATACATTTAATGACGAATCTTAAAAACGTCACCAAATGTCAATACAAATTCAAACTATTAGCGACTCCTACACATTTTCGTTGGTAAAATGTCATCTTTTGTGATGATTCTTTAAAACGTCACCAAATGTCGATACAGATTCCAACTATTAGCGACTTTTACACATTTTCATCAGTAAATGACATCTTTTGTGATGATTTCTTAATTTAGTCGCTAAATCTTTATATTTTGTACAATTTTCTATTTTCCTGTAATATATAAATAATATATGTAAACAAGTTTTTTTTATGTTGTTAATTTGTCATATAAAATTTTAAAATAACATTATTATTACCTAAATTTATTTTTACACTTACAATCATTGTTAATAATATTTAATTATATTATTAAAATGCAAATTAATATTTAATATTGGTTTCCATTGTTTACATTATTGTAATTTACTTTTTAATTACATTGCAATACATATAATTATATGTGGTAATTAATATAATGTTTATCATTTCGTGACGGTTATGAACATTAATGTGACATCTTTTTTTTAACATGAACATTGTATAATCGAAGACAGCATCATTTTGTTTAACAAGAAATGACGTTATTTTCTACTAGGTTATTAACACAAAACTGAACCTCTTTTCATTTTTGTGTTAGCCATCAATATTCCTCTTTTTTCAACATCCAATGACCATTATCCCCTCTGTTGTGGCGATCTCTTGCATATTTTGGTTGTCATCATCGAAGAAGCATCGTTACCTATCTTGTTATTGTTCTTCTTTTCTATTTGCAAACCCTCCTTGTGCTATGTTTATCTGTTTTGTGTAAGAGTTTATTGTGATTGTTGTGTTCTGCTCAAGGTATATAAGTTTTTGATTGTGTTTGCATCTTCGGAATATAGTTTCTTCTATTTTTTTGTTGGTTGTGTATGTCTCAACATTTTTTACTCACTCCTATGTTTGTTTGACATATGCCTCCTAACTATGTGATGAAATGCTTTAATGAAGGCTACTTTTGCAATAGATGTAAATGTCCATATTTACATTTAATTGTACTACTTATAGTATGCAAATGTAAATGACTTTATTTAAATGTGAAGTGAAGTTGTGATTACATATAACACTTAAAAGTCAAATGGTCAAAACCAGAAATATAATCAATTATATTTTTGTGTTAGACATTACAATTAAAACTAAATACTAATAACCTATTACTCTTATTCTTAAGGACCAAATCTTTTAGCAAACACACATTTCATAAAATATATATAATGCAATTGCTCAAAACTAATAAGCTAATTATTTAATTTAAAGCTAAATCACAACCTTGTGTAATGGAGTTTCTTAAAACTAGGAAGCTAATTTAAAGCTAAATCTGCTAAACATAGTACATACACACTTAACATTCTTAACCTTATTATCATACAAAGTAGTCTCACTTGATAGATCACAAAATTAATACATTGCTAGAGTGTTTGAATATTCAAATAAGAATTCTTGTATTGAATTCTCATAATTAACTTGTTACCATTAATTCAACATGAAATGCCAACTAGTTTCTGATGGTGGAAACGAGTTTCGCTAGGAGGAATGTGGAAAAATTGTCCAATATCAAGAACAAATTAATGCAGAAGAAATTCTCTCATCAAACACTAATCACATCATGCCTTTCATGACCGATCTTCTTCTTTAAGGTTTTTAGTATCATCCTAAATATTACCTCTCTTTCTTTGTTATGAGTATCTCATTTTTTGTTATGAAGCAATTATATGAACATTTGATTGTATATACTACATGTTATGTTAAGCTTACTCGAATATTCAAGAGAACATAGATGAAAATGGAGGCAACAGTGATTCGATTGATTCAGGATAATGTTCGAATGCAGAAACTGTGTCTATTCATCGTAACAATCATGGAGTTTATCAATTGGGTATGCATTTGTTCAAATTTGACTTCCTAATATCGTTTGACTTACATTTGATTGTTTTATTCTCTTTGACGATTAGTTGAAATGCTTAGTACGTGCAGTTCATCTAATACTGTCGTGCATACTCAATCTAAGAAATAGTTCACTGTATCTTCTACAAATTTATCTAAAGTAAATAAGTTGTTGGAAGAGGGCGTCAATTCACCAGACCACGAGGGTCGACGATGCTTAACTGTTTCAACCGACAGTTTGGAGCGTGCAAGGAAGCTTCTTAGGAATCCAAACATTCAAAACCCCTTCATGTTTTCTACCAACTCTAATGTCAATAGGAATCCAAACAAATAATTATTTCTTTTCCTTTTCAAAAAATATTAGGCGCTGAACTTTATTTATTATTTTGTTTTAAAGAATTGCTAAACTTCTCATTAACATCTTGCACTACTTATCATATTTATCTCATTATATTATATTGCTTACCATATTTCAATAATTATATTTACTGTTATTTTATTGTTAATTAATATTAATGATTAAGAATAATAGTAGTGAACTTATATTTATGATATTTTGATCCTATATAACTAAAATTTTAGGTATGGTTATCTTTTTAGGTCCAAAATATATTTACTTCACAAAATTTAAATAAGCTACCAAGTGTTTTTTAACATGTTTAAAATTTTCAAAACATTTTACAAATTTTTAGATTTCTAAATAATAGTTAACTTAAATTTATTATTTTTCTTATTAATATTAAAATTTTATGTATGTTTAGCTTTTCATAAAAAAAAGATAAAATTTTGAGTTTTAATGAATTAATTATATATATTATTTAAACAAAATTTTAAAGAACATAAATTAAAATATATGAAAATCAAATATAAATATCAATTACAATTAACCTTAGGATTGTTGAGCACACTAACCATTAAAAAATCATCAAACAAAAAATTTAATTATAAAATCTTACTTTTGTGATGAAATTAACTTTTAGTTGCAAAATGTAAACACTTTGCAATGAAATATATATATCTTGCAAAATGTTCGAGTTTTTTTCGATGTTTTTAGCTGTCGTCACAAAACGTATGACCTTTAGCGATGAAATGATAAAACTGTCGCAAAATTTGTCATTGACTCCTATTATTCATCGCTAAATAAAATGTTTCAGTGATGATATTATATAACTCTGCAAATAGCCATACTTTTGGCGACTAATTATTAAATCGTTGACAAAAGTCCAAAGTTTACGTCAAAATTTAGTTCATCACAAAATAAAACGTATCCAATTATATATTATGTTGTAGTGATTATATTAAACATTTTAAAATAAAATGATTAACTTAACTAAATTATCCTAATTTTCTAAATGTCATCGTCTTCTGTTTCAAATGCCTAATTGGTTTTTTGATACCACCATTGATGGGTATGTTTGAAAGGACAACATCGTTGGTCCAATAATGTGGTAATTTTTACAAAAGTGATGTGGTTGTGAGAGATTGTAGTATAAAGTGGCAAAATTTGGTGTTACAAGGTCACAATGAGAAACAACCTTTTGCCGCCTCCAATTGAGTTAACGTCTTGCGTTTAACAATTTTATGTTTTATAAAAAGAAAATTTTGTTGTTATTTATAAACATTGTTATAATTTCATCTATAAGAAAAAACTGAATATATAATAAAAGTTTTCAAACATGTAAAAATAATTGAAAATATATTAGGATGTGTAATGTAACATCCCCTCACCTATAGGAAGGGTAAAATAGTAATTTGGAACGAGTTAGGAGTGTTTAAAATTGTATTGCTATGTTCATGCATTCATATATGCACGTGAATAGTGAATTTTGCACATGTAAATGACTGTACATGCATTCATGACATTTTCCCGGTATAATTGTGAATAAATGTGAATTTTGAAAAACATGCTTTGTGTGTGTAAAATTTGTGTTGGAGAGGGTCATTGTGGTTTTCTGATTTTTAGAGAATTTTAGAAATTTTTTGGAAATTTTTCGGGGTCGTTTCCGGACTAGGAAAACTACCAAGTGGCAGATTAAGGGTTTACCGGTAGTGGAAATGACTGTCCAATGGCAC
>JANIIA010000004.1:50079811-50101357 GCA_027478495.1 Erythroxylum alaternifolium
ATGTATATGAGTATATGTTGCTGGACAAATTTTGGTGAATGTATAGATTTAGCTTGCTAAAATTTCAGATGTAAAGTACCAATTGTGTGTGTATTATTAGAAGCTTTTCGATCATGCAAATTTTCAAGGATAAGTGTAAAGTACGATTGATGAATTTGAAGTAAATCAAGCTATTGAAAGGTACAAATCTGATTGTAAAATAGTAGTATACAAAGTATAATGTTGAATGGTTAAGAAATTTGAATAAGGATACATACCCAGAAAAAGTCAATTGAGCGTGTATTGAACATGAAATATATATATATGTGTGAAAAAATGAATATGTGTTTGATTGATCAAATTTGTAACGTGAATTATGTGTGAATTGTATGATTTTAGGAGATAAAGTCGGATGTCATTCAGACATTGTCGGACCATCCAGGCAATAATATAAATTAGAGCGTACTGTCGGACCATCCAGGCAATAATATAAGTCGGATGTCATTCATGAGGCTAGCTATTCTAATTTGGGTAGTTTTACGAAATTACGAGCGACCTCAATAAGAATTGGGCAATTGTTAAAAGATAGTCAGTAAGAGTACAGACAAGAGTCTAGAAGGAAGAGGCAGGTGGAATCTCAAGTTAATTGTGGCAGAAGTTTCAGTAAACGCCAAAATAGATTGTCTCAATTCCAGACTAGATCGAGACAATCAGGGTTTAGACTTAGAGGTGGATTTGTTTAGACTGTTAGAGGTTGAGGATCAGTGTCAAGAAGGTAGTTACAACAGATGCTTGATTATGAACATTGTGGTAAGAAGCATGGTGGTGAGTGTTGGAGGTTATCGAGAGCTTGCTTCCATTGTGGCTCTGTAGAGCATTAGATTAAAGATTGTCTTGAGATTTTGGGACTATAGTCCAGAATGAGAGGATGAATAGTGACAGAGACAACTGTATAGCAGAGTAGAGCTGTCAGATTTGTAAAGAGACAGAGGTAGAGGCAGAACTTAGTCAACAGGGCCTAGTGTCAAGACTGAGGTGCGGAGTGACCTGCTACAGTCTTAGGCTAGGGTTTATGTCATTACCAGATAGGAGGCACAGAACTCCCCAGATGTCATAGCAGGTGTGTTGAATGTTTTTAATTTTGAAGCACTTACATTGGTAAATCCAGGATCTACACATTCATTCATCACACCATATCTATCATCTAGACTGCATTATGAGAGAGAGATATTGAAATGTGGATTAGAGGTGTGTACTCCAGTGGGTAGCATGATAATGATTGCTCAGGTATATAAAAGGTGCATAGTTTAGATTGATCAGGCAGAGTTAGAAGCTAATTTGATTGCATTGCAGTTGAGAGAGATAGACCGTATCTTAGGCAAGGGTTAGCTCACTGCTCATAGGATGGTGATGAATTGTTATACTAAGGAGTTCTTAAATCCCCTAATCATCTTATAGTGGTATTTCGAGGAGTTAGTCAGGCAGTGTTAGCCTGACTAATTTCATTCATGACTACTTTGAGATTGATCCAAGGTGGTTGTGAGGCTTATCTGGCCCACGTAGTTGACAACCGAAATGAACAAACCATTTAGGATATTCCTATTGTTAGGGATTTTCTGGATGTGTTTTCTACTAAACTATCGAGTTTATCCCCAGAAAGGGAGACAAAGTTTGTCATTGATCTTATTCCAGGAACTGCTCTTATATCAATTCTTCCATATAGGATGGCACCTGTGGAACTGAAGGAACTGAAGATCCAGTATGTCACCTTGGAGAGCTCCAGTATTGTTTGTAAAGAAGAAGCATGGAACTTTGAGGTTGTGTATTGATTATCGACAGTTGAATCAGGTAACAGTTAAGAATAAGTACCAATTGCCAAGGATTGATGATTTGCTTGATCAGTTACAGGGAGCTCAGGTGTTTACAAAGTTATACTTGAGATTGAGATATTATCAGTTGAAAATAGCTGACGCTAATGTACCAAAAAGTGCATTTAGAACAAGATATGGGCACTTCAAGTTTTTAATGATTCCATTTGAATTGACTAAAGCCGTAGCTATTTTTATGGCCTTGGTATTTCAACCTTATTTAGATTGCTTTGTGATTGTATTTATTGATGACATTTTGGTGTATTTGAAGTGTAGATAGGAACATGCAGAACATCTAAGATTGGTTCTACAAATAATGAGGGAGAAACAGTTATATGTCAAATTCAGTAAGTGTGAATTTTGGCTTGATCAAGTAGTATTCTTAGGTCACATTATGTTTGGACAAGGAATACAGATAGACTCGAAGAGAATAGAAGCAGTGATGAAATGGGAAGCTCTGAGAAATGTTACTGAGATTCAGAGTTTCCTCATATTATCTGGTTATTACAGAAGGTTTGTCAAGGTATCAGCCCCTTTGACCAAACTTCTGAGGAAGAATGTGCCTTTCAGATGGAATGATGATTGTCAAAGGAGTTTTGAGGAGCTATAACATCAGTTAACTACAACATAAGTATTAGCTATTCCATTTAGATCTGGAGGATATGTGGTGTACAGTAATGCTTCACACCAGGGTTTAGGATATGTATTGACGCAGTATGGTAGAGTAATAGTATATGCATCGAGACAGTTAAGGTCTCACAAGTTTAATTATCCAGTACATGATTTAGAGCTAGCTATAGTTGTATTTGCTCTAAAGATTTGGAGACACTATCTATATGGAGAAAATTTTCAGGTATTTATTGATCATAAAAGTTTGAAATATCTATTGAGTCAAAAAGAGTTGAATACTAGACAGAGGCGGTGGATAGAATTATTGAAGGATTATGATTGTACAATTAAGTATCATCCTGGTAAAGCTAATATGATAGCTAATTCATTAAGTAGGAAGTCCAATAGCCGTATGGCTCAATTACAATTATCGAGGTTGCCTAACATAGTTCAATTAAGAGCATTGAATGTTAAGTTGAAATTGGGGCAAGATGAGGCATTGATAGCTACACTGAAGCTGAGACCAGTATTACATGAGAGAATCAGGAATGTCCATTGTAAAGATCCCAAGTTAGTGAAGTTAATTGAGAAGTTGAAAGTGAATCGAGATTTTGAATTTGAAATGAGAGATGAGACATTGTGGTTGAAATAGAGGTTGTGTGTACTCGATATTGAGGATCTGAGGAAAGTGATTTTGGAGGAAGCACATGTAGCAGCTTATGCTATATATCTTGGTACTACTAAGATGTATAACACGATGAAGCAACATTTCTGGTGGTTAGGAATAAAGAGACAAGTGGCTGACTATGTGGCTAAGTGTTTGACTTGCCACCAGATTAAAGCAGAGCAGCAAGCTCTAGTTGGTAAGTTGCAGTCATTGCCAATTTCAAAGTGGAAATGGGAGAGAATCATATTGGATTTTATAATGGGTTTGTTGAGGACTCCGAGGCAACATGATGCCATTTGGGTCATTGTTGATGGATTGAGCAAGTCGGCTCATTTCTTGCCAGTGAGAGAGAATAACTCACTAACTTAGTTAGCTCAGAGATATGTGAATGAAATAGTGAGATTACATGGGGTTCCAGTGTTCATTGTATCAGACAGGGACCCTAAATTTACCTTGAGATTTTGGGGTAGCTTGCAGATAGCTTTGGGTATGAAATTAAACTTCAGTACTGCATTTCATCCCCAGACAGATGGTCAAAGTGAGAGGACGATTAAGACTGTTGAGGATATGCTCAAAGCTTGTGTTTTGGAGTTTCAAGGAGCTTGAGATCTGTATATAGCTCTGATTGAATTTACTTATAACAATCAATATCAAAGTAGTATCAGTATGGCTCCATATAAGGCATTGTCTAGCAGGAAGTGTTGTTCACTTTTATATTAGGATGACGGGGGTCTAAGGATTGTCAAAGGCCTATAACTGATTCATGAAACTGATCCGAAGTAGAATAAAAGCGATATAAGATAGTTAGAAGAGTTATATGGATCAATACAGAAGAGATATGGGGTTTCAGGTAGGAGATAGAGTATTTATAAGAGTATCAGCTTGGCGAGGTGTGCTGAGGTTCGGTAAGAAGGGTAAGTTAAGCCTGAGGTACATTGGTCCATATGAGATAATTGAAAGCATTGGGCCATTGTCTTATAAGTTAGACTTACCTGATGAAATGACACAGATACATAATGTGTTTCATGTGAGTATGCTTAGGAGATATCGGTCGGATCCAACTCATATGATATCGACTTAGGAGATTGAAGTTTCTAGTAATATGAGTTATGTTGAAGAACTAGTTAAGATAATTGGTTATTAGAATAAAAAATTGAGAAATCGAGTGATCCAATTGGTGAAAGTACTTTGGAGAAACCATTCAAGTGAAGAAGCCACATGGGAAATGGAAGAGAACATGAAAAGACACTACCATTATCTATTTGATCATTCAGGTAAGAATTTCAAGGAAGAAATTTCTTAAAGGGGAGAATTGTAATATCCTATTTTTCGGTATATGCTTAGGGTTGAACCCTAGATTAAGCATGCATAACATTAGCATTCACATGCATAACATTAGCATTCACATGCATAACATTAGCATTCATACACGAATTGATATTTGTACACATTACAAGTAAGCATATGCACTCATTTGACATATCCCAAGGTATGAAAAATGTTAAGTGAACATGATGTGAATTATGATTTGGTATGTCTTGAATTTTAGTATTTTTGGATTTCAATTAGTAAATTGGAATTAAATGTTATGGATTGGGAAATTGATAAATTAAAATGTGCATTTGGATTAGGAAAAATGCCAAGAGTTAGGATAAATTTATACATGAAAAAAAAGGTGATTAAGCCTAAAATTGAGTGATATTTAGCATAGTTAAATATGTGACAATTGGATCAATTTAGGAGACACATGGCTATTAAATGTGAGGCTTAGTTGCAGCATCTTGATTAGGAAAACGTATTACATGCCTTGAGACATATGGCGAGTTTAGAAGTTGACACCTAGCATGATGATGGAGCAAATTCCAGCAACAATGTTTCTGCTGATTCCCTCACCTTTCTCCACCGAAATTGCTCCAAATGTTCTCTATATTTTTTTCTTAACCCTAGATAAATTTTTGCATGAAAACCATACCAAATAGCCAAGAAATCTGTTCAAATTTGTCTTCACCTTGATGCCCGAAAAAAAATAGCTTACTTTCACCTTGGAATTGCGTTGATTTTTGCTTGCTTGGGAAGATTGGTTAATCTAGAATTTTGTGTTAAATTGGAAGCCTAATAGGTAAGTAACAATATGAGTTTTATGGCATATCAAATGATATAAGAATGGTGCTTGAATTGGAATGAAATGCATGTGATATTGGTGAAGATATGCGCTGGAAAATGTTGCATACATTTGAAAGTTTTTCTGTTTTGTTTTTGGTATATGGAAACCGTGGAGTATAGGGCATTATGTGGATGTATTTTACTAGAATTTAATGTATAAAGAAGATGGATTTATTCCAGATAAAGTTGTTAAAATATTTTACTTAAATTGAGAAAGAATTAGACCTATATGCATGATAATGTAAGATAGATATCTGGTTTGATTTTTGAAGCATGAAAGACTAGGATTTGTGAGATGTTAATTGAACAATTTTGAACTGTAATTGGAGAGGTTATTGATGAGGAATTGGAGTATAATTCTGGCCTAATAGAGGTATAATTGATGAACTATAAAGAGGATGTTTTAACTTTCGTATAAAGTGTAAAACAAATCTGGAAAATTAGAGCTGTAGGTCGAAATTCTGGTTTCAATTTCATCTTCCTCTTTTGACTTATTTTACATATCTTTAGGGCATGAATTTGAAGAAACTCAAAGAGTGAAAGTTGTATATATAGGTCTTATCTTGACCTCTCTGCAAGTGGATTGATTAAATAGCAACTAGAGTTTGAGGTATGCTTGTTTTTCTAATACTGCCTGTGACAGACACCTATGTTGCCTTATGTTATTTCCTAATTTTTAGGGGCTTTAGAGCTCGAATTAGTCAAAATATAAAACATTAAAAATGATTATTGATGTCTTATTAATGCTTATATGAAATAGTTTGGTCAGAAGATATCTTGATAAGTTTATATAGTTAATTAAATTCATAACTTAAAGAAGGGACTGTTTTGATGTGTTGAGTTCAAATCTGGAAATTCTGATTTGTTAAAGGAATAAATGAGTTCTTTTAATGCAAATATGATCTTTAGTACATGAATAATGTGCATAAGGTATGGATGAATGGATATTCAAGAACATAGGGTACTGATGAATGGGAATTGGGTGAATGTACGAGTATATGTTGCTGGAAAAATTTTGGTGAATATATAGATTTAGCTTTCTAAAATTTCATATTTAAAGTACCAATTTTGTGTGTATTATAAGAAGCTTTTTGATCACGGAAAAGTTCAAGGATTAATGTAAAGTATGATTGATGAATTTGGAGTCAATCAAGCTAATTTAAAGGTACAAACCTTATTGCAAAATGGTAGTATGCAAAGTATGATGTTGAATGGTTAAGAAATTTGATTAAGGTTGCATACTCGGGAAACGTCAATTAAGCATGCATTAAACATGACATATGTATATATGTGCACAAATTAATATGTATTTGATTGATCAACTTTGTAATGTGAATTATATGTGAATTGTATGATTTTAGACAATAAAGTCGGAAGCCATTTAAACATTGTCGGAGCATCCAGGAAATAGCATAAGTTGGAGCGTACTGTGAGTCAGTCTAGATCATCTTCCTATGATTGATTTATTCTATTTAACTTCCAATTATTGAATTGTTTATGATCTATATGTGAATTCTAGACTTTAATGGTTTGAGGAGTTTGATATTCGAGAATTATTGGAAGTGTTCTATTTGCATATGAAATCTCAATGATATTTGTTTGCATCTGAAATCTGATTGATTTTTAAATACTCAACGAAAGTTGAATGTCGAACTGAGGTCTGATGAATCTGATATTCTATCTATGCATCATAAGTAAATGTTTTTGACGACATATTCTATTATTTGATGCATTTCATAAAATGCATGTTCAGATAAAGGCATTGTGATCAGAGTAGCCAGTCTGAAAAAGCTTTAAGCTTAGAATTCTGCATATAAAGCTTTGCTCCGTGATTTTTGTATCTGACTGAGCCCAATGGGCCAATATCTGTCTCTATATCTGAAAGGTACTCGGTCACAACAAATAATAACGAGTCTAGAGTCTCATATGCATTTGCATTTATATATTTATGATTATGAAATATATGATTATGAAGTCTTTTATGAAATTGTGATGATAAAGTGATATGCTATGATAATGTGATTAATTGGATTACACGTGTTCTGAAAGAACGTATACGAAATGTGTGACATTCATTATATCTTATTAAGGTGGAAAATGTTGTGAAATTGGTTGTTGTGTGATATTTTTGTATTTGACTAGAGTAAGATCATCAATGATGGTTTACTCATTAAGTTCGCAAAACTCATCAAAAATTGCAACGTGGCTTTTCAGGTGTGAGACAAGAGACCTAGCTCCTAAAACATTTTAGAGGAACATTTTGGATTAAGATATGGCTCAAAGGTCTGCCAGTTGACATCAAAGGAGTTGTAGATTGTATTATGTAGTTTATTTGACATTTAGAACTTTTGTATAAAGGAACTTTCTCATGTTTGATAATTTAAATATTTGTTTTAATGACTGCATTGTAAATTTTTGTGAATAAATGATATGAAGAGTTTTGGTTTTAAGTATTGTGTATTCTTTATGATGCCATTTAAGAGATTATGTTTGTTGTAACATACCATTATCATAGGATATGTACTTGAATGTCCTTTGGATATTAAAGTATATACTTTATGATAGTAGGATGTTACAACCGCAGAGGGAATATATGTGTTTTCATAAGCTGGACTTAAACACGGATGGCATGAAAACTTGTCGGCAAGGATGCTTGGTTCTTTGGATATCTGAAATAGAGTGTATTTGAAGGTTGGTGAACCTCGTGGAAAGATATGATGCATCAATAACTAATTCGGTGGTCATCATGCTCAACGAGTTTCAAAAGAACTGAATCCACCACACTTAAAATATCGAGCAATTGTCAACAAAGCATAAGTTTGGCCATCACCAACATCATAAGCAAACACTTTGCATCTCAGAGAATCCATCAAGTGTTAATAAAGATATTGAAATAGTATATAAAAAACTTACATTTGAATTTAGCTAGAAGAAATGCAAATAGAATCTATTCCATCAAGTTACAAGATGGAGAGGAAATTTCTCAGCAAAAAGACCTTCTAAAGGAAGCAGAGAGATACTTTAAAAGTTTCTATTGTTCTTCTCACACTTAAGCAACTACTATCCCTCTTTGCTCCTTCACACAAAATAAGATCTCTTAAGAGCAAGCTGCAACACTCATTAAACTAGTGGAGGAGAAAGAAATAAAAGAGGTAGTGTTTCAAATGCATCCTAATAAATCTCCTAGACCCGATGGATTTAATGGATACTTCTTTCAAAAGACATGATAGGAAACTAGTCCTATAGTAAAAAGAGCAATTCTAGAATTCTTCTCTAAGGTAGTACTACTAAAGGAGATCAATAAAACTTATATTTTTCTTATTCACAAATCCTTTTGTTCTTCTTCCTTAGATGACTACAGGCCTATTGCATGCACCAACTTCCTTTGCAAGGTAATTTCTAAAATATTAGCAAATAGGCTAAAATTAGTCTTGGATTCACTGATCTTTGATAATTAAAGTGCCTTTTTACATGGTAGAAGAATTGGGGATAATATTTCTATTGTCCAAGAACTGATGAAAGGTATCATAAGAAGAATAGCACGCCTAATTGTATCATAAAAGTGGATTTCAAGAAAGCTTTTAATCATGTGGAATGGGATTTTATCCTTCAGACCTTACAATTTTTAGGATTCCCAAATGTGTTTGTCAGATGGGTTGAGGCCTGTATTATCACTCCATCTTACTCTATTTTAGTTCATGGTATGCCAATTGATATTAAGAGCAAAAGAGGATTGAGATAAGGAGATCCCAACTCCCTTTATCTCTTTATCATATGCATAGAGGCCCTACGTCAATTAATTCATCAGAAGGTGGGTAATAGTAAGGACTAAAATTTTCATAGTAAATATAAGAGGGTAGGGCTTATTAACTTATGCTTTTGTGGATGACCTGTTGCTTTTTTCTAAGGCCCATGGTAAATTTTTTTAATTGCTCATATCAACACGGTCTTTTTTCAAAGACCTTAGGTTTAGAGTTTAACCTTACAAAAAGTCATTTCATTCTAGCTGCCACTGCTATTATGATGGAAAATAGAATATACACAATCACAAGGATGAGTAGGAAGCCAGCTCCTTTAACTTACCTAGGTCCACCTATTACCACAAAAAGAATACAATTCTCTAAATGCTTTCCCTTGATAGAAAAAAATACAAAGAAGAGTGAGTATGTCGTCTAATAAAGTTCTATCTTTTGGTGGGAGCTTGCAGCTTATCAAATCTAGTCTAAATTCCCTTTATGTTTACTGGCCCTCCATCATATCATTAGCTAAAGGAGTTATCAAAACCATCGAGAAGATTTTTAGAAGATTTATGTGGGGAAACTTAAACTCGAATAGACATTTTACTAAGGATAAATGGTCAGAAGTTTGCAAAAGGAAAGAAGAGAGGATGTTAGGATTGATCTCTACTGCCACTTTTAATAGATCAGCATTAATAAAAAATCTATGGAATATCCTATTGGACAAGAAATCTCTATGGATCCAATGATTCTGTAGCTATATCCTGAAAGGATCTAGCCTTTGGTCTATCCCAGTAATACCTTCCTTTTCTTAGCCCTTGAGTCAACTCTTGAAGCTAAGACCCATCTTAGAACCTTTGGTATTTTGTAAGATTGGAAATAGTGAAAAGGCCTATTTATAGTTTAATAGTTACATAGGTAAAGGCCCCCTAATTAGATCTCCACAAGTTGTCCAGTTTTGGAATGGATTTCCTATCAACTCGAAGGTAAATTCCATCATGCTAAGGGGCCAATGGAACATTCCATCGGAATTGCAGTACCTCACTCCCAACTACCAACCTAACTTAGATAAAGAGGACATATTCCAATGTTTCAATCTTCCTTCAAACACCTTCAACATTGTAAAATTCAGTAAGTGGAAGAATCAGAACAATTCTAGGCAGATATGGTTTCCTATCATTTTGCACAAGTCACTCATGCTAGCTAGTCCATTCTTCTATAGCTTACTGTGGTAAACAAGCTAAGCACAATGGATAGAATGCATTATATTACTTCTGTTTCTATTTGTTTCCTCTGTGAGATAGAGGAAGAATGAAAGAATCACCTTTTTTTTCACTGCCCCTTTTCCTAGTTCATATAGGAGAAGATTTAGGAGTTGTGTCTTATTTCTAATATAGGTACAACCTTTGTGGAAGCTTTTGATTAGCTTATGTAGTTGAACTGTACTCCTAGCTACAATCAACAGATTTATGTCATCTCCTTCTCCTCCTTCATCAAGGAGATTTGGCGAGAGAGAAACATCAGAAATTTTCAGAACATTGCACGTTCCAGAAATGAGGTTCTCTACTGTTTAATGGTGGAATCAAAGAGAAACTACTATATTCTATTAGGATAGAAAGAGTTTGCCCTAATCTAGCCTCATCATGGAGAATCAATCCATGTACATAAGGAGCTAACCATCGCTTGAAAAAGCAGATCGATAAACTTTGTATGTCAATACTTGGAAAAGAGGAGTTTTTCCCCTTTAGATGTGTAGTGCATTTCTACTAGCTTTAAACACTCCAACCAACATGAGAACAGCTTCAGATACAAAAGTTGGGAGGACATTCAAGAGGTTGCCCTAGAAATCATCCGTTGATTGAAGCACCTCTTCTGAAATCAGAGATTCCAATCACCTAATCCCTAATTTGGTAGGGTTGGGTGAATAGGGTAAGACGTGATCTTACCCTATTTTTGTCAAACACCCCGTATGCTGTTGGTGATTAAACATTGTCGCTGCTTTATCTAAAGATGTTGATGTTTGCTAAAACGTTGTCATTGATGATTATTGAAATGTTGTCGTTGCCTTGTATTTGCTTATTATTCACGTTCTCATGGGTGGACATCTTATTATTAATATAATTCCTTACTTTTTCAAAGAAACAAAGGAGTAAGATTATCCCAATTAAGCTTTAATTAGACTCAATTGGGTTAGGCCAAGCCTAATTATGCCCAGTTAAGCCTAAAAGCCTAATACTTTAAATAAGTGTTAAATAGTCCAAAGATCAAAAGCCCAATATTTTAAAATAGAGTAAATATTCCTAGACCAATTAGGGTACATCAAGTCCAAAAGTCAAACTCCTTAAAGTTTTGTAAATGATACAAACTTAAGTACTCTATTTATAAAGTCACTCTTTATTTTTTCACTTTCAATAAGGGAATTGGGATTTCTTATATTGTAAGTGAAAATACAAGGAGGAAGAAAGTAACTTTATAAATATTATATTTGAATTATTGTCTTAATCATAAATCTCACAAAGGATTGGACTTTTGGACTTAACTTTGTCTAGTTGGGTTTGAAGTCATTTGTCCTAAATGTGCTTATTATGAAATAATATAATTTTATTTAAAACTAAAATAACAATATTTTTGATATAGTTAGGCTTTGGTGAGTTGAACTCCATAAGTCTAAGCTTGAATTGAAGTCAAAAAATTTTATAGATAAAAACTCGAGTCTAATGTGAATTTGCTCAATTCTAAAAAAACCTATTGATTTGAAATCAGTTCGAATCATGTCAAATTAGGTTTGAACTAGTTTGTCATCCTTAAACGTATCAAAGGGAATAACCTTTTAGATCCTAAAAAAGTAATTATAAATGAGCTTATATTTGATGTTTACTTAGTTTAATCAATTTATTTAGGGTTTACTGTAAAAAAAATTCTAAACTTTACTCAATTTTTCAATACTAACCAAACTTTAGAAAATGGCGCTAAAATGCTCAAACTTTTAATTTATAGTAAAATGGCCTGATGTTAAGTTCTCTATTATCCTTGATAATATGGTAAGTCACATTAAATTTCTTTTTCATCTGGTTGACACATATTTTAATTTTACCACATACGAAATTAATTATTTAATAAATTAAAAGTATCAAAATTTTAAAAGTTCCTAAAATCAACCTAACCCTAAAATGTTTATTTAACCTTATTACATCGTGGTTGTTTGTGCTTCATATGCTCCACCTTTAGAAAGTTAAAAATTAGTCCTCAACTCCTTAATCTTCTCAAGAATGCAAGTTCCCAATCCACCAAAATAACAAACATCAATTCTTGTGAGTTTGATGTTAAAGAACAGGGGTCAGTATTAATACAACCTGGCTTGCAGATGTCTACCAATCTTTTACCCTCAGCCCATCCAATTAAGATTAACTCAATTATAAAAAGGCGGTGGTGATTATGAAATATTCCAATTATCAAGCAATGTACCATAACGGGGGATTTAGGATATCAATCTTTATTAGAAATTATGAGATGAAAACACCCACAACATTTAACATTGCCCATTTGTAGTACCTAAGCTCTACTTACACATTCCATCTTAGAGTTTCATGATCAGATTCCATCAAATATACATCTTACAACATTCTTTAGTTTCTATATTGGAAAATGTTCATGACATAGTTAATAATCTTAGCCATAACTCACTTAAGACATAGGGGATCCAAACAAAATTCTCTAGGAAGGCTATAATAGAAATTTCAAGTAAGATTTAAGAAATACTTCATTTTGAGTTAGTACTTGCATGTAAAAGAAGCAGATAGACAATGATCTAAAATATATGTGAGTTATTAACAAACTTCTCATCAATTATAAAGAAGGTGTGCTACTAGGGAACATTTTTTGGTTAGGTTGGTGTTGATCACTTTTTACGACCAACCTAGAATTTGAGTGTGCCAGGGAAGAATTCTCCTAAAAATACATATCAGTGGTCTTTGTAAAACTGAGAGAATGGAATTCTAAGTTTAAAAATTCCTTAATGATAAAGAGTATTGGGGTTTAAATTTTAAATTAAAAAGATAACTTTATTTAATTAAAGGATGAGTACAAAGTACCCAAAAATTTGAAACTATGACAAGGTTTTTTGTCTAGGTAATGTCTCTGATTCTGTATATTTCTCCTATTTTGTGATGCTGGTGTGTTTATACAACCCTCTCAAATTTAACCATCCTAAATAGTTTCCTTGTGATCGCTTAACCTCTAACTATCTCCTAATCATGGCCGCATCTTGACTAATTGCTTACCAATACCTCATTGTTTTTTTAAAACACACATTATTTATGTCTTAAGTGTCTTGACTCCCAATTCCTAAACTTCCTCACTAATTCTTATATCTAAGAATTTCTAAACAATGTATTTAATTTCTTGAAATCCTAATAATTGGGCCTTTTAATTTTTAGGCCAAATGGCTATCAACAATTGTCCCCTATATATGTTTTGTTTAACAAACCAAATATATGTTATTGAAGACCTTTTATCCTTCCCCCCATTTTCGACCATTTACTACTTTAAACTCCAAGAAACTCCATATTGTCTACTAACCCGGTGCTTTCTTTCTTCTCTTCCTCATAAATTCCTCCAAGACCTAGTGAACTCTCCTTTTATTATGGTTATCAGACATCATACATCTTCTTCATCTTCCAGTAACTTTGTCAAGTTAAATGCTTCATACAAAGTATAAAATTTGAAATAGTCTCCATTCCTACAGAATCACACCTAACTTTAATAAATTAAGGTAAAATGCATCTAAATCTTAAACATTTTATGGACTTTCTTTTAATTCTTTCATCTAAATCTACTTTTTTTGGCATTCAAGGAAGAATTTTTCAAATTGATCATAAGCAAGCGTTGCCTTTGACCACCAAAGTTCCCTTAGTTTATAGATCTCTTTAACCATCTCTCCCATACATAAGAGAGGTAAATAAATTAAACTTCCCACTAGAACCTTTTCAAAAGCCCTAGAATTCTTGAAGCCATGGCCAAAGAATGTAGACTAATAGATCAAATAGATAGATAGACTATACCCGTCTTACCATTTTTTAAATAAGCAAAGATTTCTCCTATTGATAGCTCTATCTAAGAACCTACTAAATTGCCAACCTAATTTGATATTTGTTATCCTCAAATTATGTTATCCTTCCTGCAATTCTTTTATTTTTTCTTTCAACCATGCCTCTATCCCATTTAAATATATTTTCTTTTTAACCACCTTAACTATTATTAAAGATGATTTTGTTTGTTTAGTTAAGGAAACTTCTAGTTTAGATCATAATGCCTTCAAATATTCTTCTCATTCTAGCCTAATCAATAGTTATGCTTCTTCTAAGAATAATATCTCTTAATAAGAGCATACTAAGTTTATTTAGGTTTTTTTGATAAGTTTGCCTTTTTCCTAGTGAACAATAAACCACATCTAGAATTCCTACTTTTCTGTAGAGTAGTAGCCTTAGGTAGGTTTTTGCTCTAGGTTTTGTTTTTTTTTGGGATTCCTTTACAAAAATTTAGGAAGGTGTTTATCCAATCTACCTCTTTAAAGGCTTAATTTAAGTGTTTGGTTTGTCAAACTTTGGATACTCGCTTATTTTCCAAAACTTAGAGATAAAGAAGGCCTTCCTTCTAGGGACTCTAAATTCCCAGATTTTCTTGGCCTTCATCTTCCAACAAGTATATCTAGCAAATATAGTATGGATATTCTTCCCTCCCTTTCCACCCCACTCTTTGGTCTTAAGAATGCTAGTTTAAGAATAAAAATGAGTGACTGCCCTTCTTTAATGGCGATCCTTATGAGCTAATTATTTTACACTTCGTACTTGATGTAGCTTGTTACGAAATGGCTAGGAAGAGGAATTTTCTTCTGTTCTTTATTTGCCCTATCAAAGGTTCCTTCCTCTATGGAAAAATGACAGTTTCGTTCGATTATAAACTAACTCAACCCCTTTGAGAACCTATGTAGAAGGACTAGTTGGCTAAAAATTTTCAAGCCTTTTGTCTGCTTTTACTCCATTATTTATCAAGGACTTTTTCTTTCCTAACCAATCCAAGAGTCCTTGTAGTAGGTGGTGACAAGGCTTTGAAGCATGACCCTTTTTATCACGGCTTTGGTATATGAAATATATCTGCCTTATCTCTAGAGCTGGTAACTTAGTCTGTTCCTAGGAATTCCCCTTATCGTCCACCTTTTGGACTTTCCAATAAGATTCCCCTTCAAAGCTATTACTATTAATGATAAATTCTTATATGAAATTTTATAGCATTATCGTACTTTGAAGTTTAAGATTTTTGTGGCAAGTGAAACCGATATAGAAGCCTATAATCTTTGGTTACAAAAGAGCTACTAGCAGTTGGTTTATCACTCATATTTTGCAATCCTTAAAAGTACTTTTATTGCTCTAGTCTTTTATAAATCATTCAATTTTGATCTTTATAACTGACTTCTATTGAGTAAGAATTTAAAAATTTTAGATGTTGAAGCCAAAGAAGAGAAAAAGACTACTTCCCAAAAAGAAGTAAAGTAGTTGTAAGTTTTGCTACTAAAAGGAAATTCAAAGAGAAGTCTCCATCGGCTTTGAGCTCCGTGAAAATAAGACACCACTCTTGAAGAAATCTACTAGAAAATCAGGATACTTTACCATTAAGCTAATTAAATAATTTGAAGTCACAATGCCTGTTACTGGGGAAACTTCCATTAAAGATAAAAATTCTTTCTCTCTTAAGAAGTTTATGGAAGACATCAGTGATTGTACCTTAATCATTTCTAATTTCTTTTATTTTATTATTAAGATAAATGAATACCTTCAATCTTCTTCCATAGGTGACCAAACATCATATGCTACCTCCTTCCCTCTCACACGAACCAAAATCTAGGAAAGTTAGAAGTTCCTTGGAACCAAAGAACACAAAAGTCACTTCAGCAAAGGTAAAGCAAGAATTCCCTCCTTATTTACAGAAATTCCAAAATTGTTAACAAGCTCTTTTATATCTTGTAGGTAGGAGATGTTTAGATAGAAAAAACAACTTTTAAGGAATTGTTGATCTAAAGTTCCTAGACATCTCGCCTAATAATCATTCCAGTGTTGTGTCATCAACTAATTGTGAGGATTTGGGAAGATTCAGGGAGTCACTGAAGCTCACAATGTAGAAAAAAACTCCAATTCTTGATTGAAATTCAATACAACTATTTTCTAAGTGTGTTATCTTATTTGGGTTCTATGACCTAGTTGCTTGCTATTGGAGGACTTCTAAATAAAATTGAAAAGTATTTTCCTCCTTTGAGAAATCACATGATGATTAATTTTTCTACTTTAAGAAACTAAGTATTTCATAGAAACACTAAGAGGATTATGAAGCAGAGTAAGCTAAAAGTAAAAATCTCCTAGCACAGATTTAAGAACTAAAAAAAGAATTCAACTCCTTGGAGGATCAGATTGTTGAACATGAAAGAGCCATCAAGTTAATTAGGTAGAAGCAAGAGACTTTAAAATAGGGAAAAAAAAGGCAACTTAATCTGGAATTCAATAAAGTTAATCAGGTAACTAAAGAGTTAAGAAAATCATTAGTGCTATAAAAGGAAGAAGTCAACCTTTAGAAACAACAAGCCCAACAAGCTAAAGAAGATTAAGTTTCCGAAATTAAACAATAAGATGAGATCCAATCTTTTGACTTAGATCAACTTTGAATTCTCTACACCATTTATGAATGGTTGACCATAAGTTAGCCTATTTGGTTTTGAATTTTATGTCTTTAGAATAGTTGCTGCTTGAACGGTTATTTTATTTTTTACTAATTTTTTGCAGAATTTTATTCTTATTCTTTTACGCTTGATATTTGCTACAAAGTGGGCATAAAGGACTATTTTCCATTAATAAAGTGTTTATAACATTTGCCTTCTAGTATAGATATCTAATAGGTTTTACCTTCTAAAACCCTATAAATTCTGAATGGCCCTTCCTAATTAAGGGACCACTTCCCCCACTCTCTATCTTTCATTCCAGGTCGCAAAATTACTTTCCACACTAAATAACCTTTTAGAAATGTTCATTTATGAATTCTTTTATTGTAAAATTTTGCACCTTTTTTGGGGGTAAAATCATGATATTCAAAGCTTAAAGACAAACTTCTGGTAGATCCTTTAATTTCATCACCATCACATCAAAATACTAAAAAATATTTAAAGTTTTCTTCTTAGCAATATTAAATATGGGATTACTACTTCCATAGGGAGAACAATAACATAGCCATAGGTCAAAGTAAAAGGACTAACCCCTATAGTCGTATGTTTAGAAGTTTGATGCCCATAATGTCTCAAATAAAATCCATTGCAAATATTTAGAATTCTCCTCTAACATCTTGTCCATAATTTTAACTATTACTTTATTCAACACTTCAACTTATCCATTAGCTTGAGTATAGTAAGGAGCCAAATTTAATAATTGCATGCCATAATCCAAGGAAAAATCTTTCACTTTCTGAGATGTAAAAATGGTACCCTGGCCACCTGTTATCGATTGTAGAATTCCAAATTGATGAATAATTTGCTCTTTAGTGAGCTTCATTACATCGCTTTGTTCAACCTTTCATGGGCTTAGCCACCACTAATTTAGTAAAATAATTTATTTCTAACAAAATAAAATTATAACTTTTAAAGGAAGGTGGGTATTTTTTTTGTAATAAGGTCAAAGGCTCAACCCCTAAATGTAGTGGGTAAAAATTTGTTGTACTCTCCCATACTTTTGACATTGATAGCAAGCTTTTGCATGGGATATATAATCCTTTAATATTGAAGGATAGTTATAACCATGACGTTTAATGAGTCATCTCATCTTAATTATAGACTGATGAACACAACATACCCTCTTATAAGCTTGCTTTATTAATGTTAATTTCTTAGGCATCCCTAAACATGTTAAAAGAAGTTCATCACTGCTTTGACGGAATATGATTCTCTCAGTCAATAAAATTTTCTTACAACTTAATTTTAAAAGGAACATTATTACTACAATTCTTCAAAAAGTCTCTAATCTCATCCCTCCAATCCTAAATGATCCCTTTATCTATGTTAAAAACTCCTAAACAAATCCCTCTTTTATAAATAGAGAGACTTTGATGTATAATAACACATTTATGAATCAACTCCTTAGACATCCTTACCCCAAAGGAAGTTTAAGAAAGTTTATTCTCTTCCCAATTCTATTCTCGAGCAATATATTAGATTTCAAGCTCATCAAAGAATTCCATTAGTTGAACGGTAATAGTATAATAAGGCAATAAAGTCAAACTTATGCACTTATATTCTCCTACTACTTATCATAATACCAGCTAAGAATTTCTTATAACGAGGACTTCTTTAGCTACAAGATCTACCACAAGTTCGAACCCAATTATTAGTCCTTAATATTCAACCTGATTATTAGTATATGAGAAGTCTATCTTAAGAGAAAAAGAAGTTTTTTCCTTTTTCTCCCTTAGGTAAAGTAATGACTATCCCAACACCAAATGACTCCTTTATACTAAAAAAATTGAATTTCAATTACCAAAGCTTACAAGTAAACATTAAATGTTCCATATCCCCTTGAATTTATATCACTGGGTAGCTTGCTAAGAAGTGACCTAATGGCTATCCCTTTATTGAATTTTGGGGATAATAAATTAAGTTAAAATAAGTGTCATAAGCCACCTTCCATTTTTCTTTGAAATAACTAGTTTATTCTATATTCTATCCCTAAAACACTAAATGCTCTATACCCCCTTGAATTTCTATCATTGGGTATCTTGCAAAAAATGAGCTAATGCTTAAACCTTCAATGATTTTTGTGAATAATAAACTAAATTAAAATTTGTAAGTGTCCTAAACCACTTTCTCATGTTTCCAGAAATAACTAATTTATTTTGCACATATTTCATCAAATCAGTTTGCGAAACCACATAAACCTAATTTTAAAGCAAATAATTTCTTAATTTTGAGCAACAAAATATAATGCAAAATATAATTACATATAATGCCAAATGTCTTTTTGTTGGCTAGTTTTAACCTACCTCTTTGTTTTGGGCTAGTTAGCACTCAATAGATTCCTCTGCAGTAAAAATATATAACTTTAAAGGTATTCCCTTTTGAGGAAGTATCAAAAATAGCGGTTTAATCAAGTATTCTTTGATCTTATCAAATGCCACTTAATGCCTTTCTTCCCAATAGAATTCCTTAGAATTTTTCAAATTCAAAAGATCCAAGAATTCTTTTATTTGGCCGACCAAATTAGTAATGAACCTTTTGACACAATTTACTAGGCCTGAAAACCTTTAGAGTTCTATCTTATTTTGAGGTGGCTTTGCTTCAACAAACACCTTTATCTTTTTTTTTTCTAATTCAATCCCTCTTTGATGGACTAAGAAACTTAAAAATTTTCTTGTTTTTACTCCAAAGGTGCAGTTCAAAGGATTTAACTTCAATTTATGTATTCTCATTGTTTAAAAAGCTTCCCTTAAGTTTTTTTTGTGTGGCTCATACTCCTTTTGGACTTAACAACAATATCATTTTTATAAAATTCTAAAGTATAAGCTAATAGATCATGAAAGATAGCATTTATAGCCCTTTGATAAGTAACTCCTTCATTCTTTAACCCAAAAAACATCACAATCCATTCAAATTCTCCTATTGGTTTAGGACATATAAAGATTATTTTATGGATATCATCCTTAGCTATAAAAATTTAATTGCAAATAGAAAAGCAATCTATAAAAGAAAAAAATGAATGGAAGTGGTAGCATTCAAATATCTAAATTCAACATAGACTCTTAAATTTCCATCTTTCTTTACTACATGTACAATATTAGTCATTTGGTTTATCGAGATGGTCTAATAAAACTAGCCATACACAACTTTTCAATCTCTTTGATTTTCAACTTAACTTCTTTAGACCAATGTCTAGGACGTTGGTGGTAAAGACAAAACTCAAGCTTTATAGGAAGCTTGTGTTCTACTAACTTTATACTTAATCCAAGATATTCGGTATAATCCCAACCAAAACAATCTTTTTATTCCTTCAGAAGCTCAACTAATTCCATTTTTATTTTCGGACTAAGACTTTTACTAACAAACAAATTATGAGATTCTCCTAAACTACTTAAATTTATTTCTTCGAGTGGTTTTTGATTCTAACTTTCGAAGTCATCAATTTTTACAAGATTATTTTCCAAATATTTCAATTTACCCTCATCCTCTATCAAAAATTCTCTCTCCTTAAAAACTAACTTAACATTCTCACACCCTTTTAGCTCTTTGGAAATTTCCATGATTTGTAACATTTGAAATTTGACTTCTATGGTCACAGGACCATAGCTTCTCTTTTTTAAAGTCTAATTATCATATTCCTCTACAACCGGAACATTCATCGACCCATTAACAAGCATGATGGTGGTTACTTTTACTAACAGTTTTAAATCTGACCTTATCTTTTCTTTATCCTTGTTTTTTAAACACTCTCTATGAGTTAACTTTTAAATCTAAATAGACTTCACTTGATCATCATATTATTTTACCTCTAATGTATCCACTTTAGAATGGAAAGGTTGAGAATTGGCCCAAACAATTTTCACCTCAATACCTTTGTATAAAAGAAAAAGCTAATAAAGAGATAAAGGAATACAAAAATTGGAATGAATCTGATCTCTCCAAACAAAACTTGATAACTTGCATTTGTGTTTACAACGAAGAAATATGCTAATGAAGAATTCCCCTACTATGACATTTGCAATGAGATTTCCCTATACCTTAGTTGTGTCCTTAGTAAATGTAGCAACATAGACTTTTGTTAGTATCAAATATATATCATCTTCGCCTAAAATTTCCATCATTTTGGTTAGTATAATATTGAGCCATATTGTCAACCTATTTCTTTAGAACTACTTTCTCTAAAATTCCTGAACCTATGGCCAACATCAATATTTTTCATTCCCTCTTCTCAAGTAAAGGCTCTAATTTCTTCCCCAAATATTTACTAAATGCTTGAAATTTGAGCAACAACCCTTTGCTTAAAAATTTGAGTGATTTATCTCATGATTCCATCTTATAATCTCTACTTTCTACTATATTAAAGGAATCCACTGATTCTTTTTCTTACATTTAGCATTCAAACTATAATTAAGAACAAAAATATCAGTATCTAAACTTATGGCTGGCGCTAAACAATCCTCTATGATCTTTAGGTTCCTCTAAATATCCATCAAGAGTCGTAAACCAAACTCCATTATATTAATAGTTGCAACTGGTGGAATGGATCATTATCTATCAACATGGTCTGATTAGCTTCAACAAATAATATAATTACATGGTTGATTTGATCTTAAATAACATTCTTGAATCCCCAGTATAAATTCATAAGGTGACTCCATGTATTATGGTACTTCCAGTAGCCACTCTGTAACACCCCACTCCCGCTGAACCCGAACCCGATATCGACAGTGATACCCGAGTCCGTGCCCCGCGAGGGTGGCG